>CM076581.1:312991013-313591013 GCA_034641835.2 Pinus albicaulis | reverse complement strand
GTTCCCTTGCTTTTCATACTTTTTTCCATTTCTCACTACATGCCTTTAAAATTTTGTCAAAAAATGGTCAAATTTGGTTTTTTTTTTTATGTGGAAACCATGCCTCCGCGACGAGAAAATGTCGAGGTAATGTCTATGTTTCTACCTTACTTAATTTTTTAGCAGAGTAGAATTAAAAATTAAGTAAAAAATGCATTGTTTTTTAATTTTTTTCTACGAGGTGTGTTTAAAACGTTCGGTTGGCACCATTCACAATGCAACTTGTAAATTTATAGGGTGCACCACAAGTTGGTTTGTAACATTAATTTATCGTTAGTTGTTTGGTGCATTTGGTAAATGGAAACACACCAGGACGTGAAGTTCCATGATGCAACATTAAAAGTTATAAGTTTTACGGCGGTGCATCTAGTTAAAGTAACTTTTTGGTGTGTTTATTTTTTCCAAATGCACTAGTTAATATTAAACAAATATAACTCGATGTGTTTGTTAACCTGAACATTCCAGTGCAGTGCATCAACGTAAAATTAATGCACTGATGTGAAATTTTATGTTGATGCACTGCATTGAAAAATAGAAATAACTAATGTTATTTATGCGCATGAAATGAAAGTGGTGCACTGAGTTGATGTACACACCATTTTTGGTGCTTTAATGGTTTTTTTATGCCCCATGTCTTATGTGATCCTTTATTTTTGGAGCACTGACATTGAATTATTTTTTTTAATTGAAAGTTATATGTTTATATTTGTAAACACATTTTTCATTTTGTAAAAAAATTTATGTTTTATGCATGAGGTTGATGTATTTTATATCTCAATCATGTAGAGACATCAAAGGAGGGAGGCATGGGAGAGGGGGAGGGAATTGTACCCTTTCCCTATTACCACTGTGACCCAAGGCCTATGGAGGAATGTAGGCCTCCTTAAGTACTATGAGGAGGATACATACTTGATGGGGCACTCCGTGTTGTTGCCACAATTGATCCATTAGTGGGATGTCCATTGAAAATATTTCCATATCGGTCTTGACATGTGGTATGAGACCACTGAGGTGTAAATTTATTTTATTACTAGACTATCTAGGAGAGGGTAGAATTTTCCCCAATTACCTGATGTCCCCCATGGTGTTGCAATGGAGATTCAACTTGTCTACCCTTAGATATATGTTGGGGATCATGTAGCTTCTCCGTCAAATTTTCAATTGTTTGGTTGGAAACTCTAGATCGCTTCTTTTGGTGTAGAGGAGGTTAGGTGCCTCTCTCTATTAGTGAGTACCATTGCATACTATCCTAGTGATTGACGGTGCATTAGTTTCCCTCTTTTGTTTTATGTTGATTATTTTTTGTAGAGGCCACAATGTATCATATGGTTGCCATTTTTTTGTGGAATATTTGTATAGCTTTAGATAGATGTTGTGCTATGATACATGGGAGGGTGAAATTCCATTTTGCTTTAGAGTTGTTTTGTTTATTTTTTGAGAGGTTTCCGGAGATGAGGCCTATTTTTTACCATATCCCTCCTAGGCTGATGACTAAGGTGAGAATGCACATGTGGGGTGAGATGATGTCTAAGAGGGGCCAACTGAAGAATCTTGCCAGGGTTTCTACAACCACAATGGGGCTATTGGCTAGTGAGGTCAATAACATGTTTGTCTTGGTGTAGTGTCCTTATGCAAGGAAGGATTGATGACAGTGGCCATACATCCTCTTCACATAGGATGATTCAAAAAACGACAGAGGTAATATTAGTGTTTTATTTAAATTAATATAGTTTCATTTTATTATTTTAATTAATTATAATTAAATTTACTCTAGCACGTTCTTTAACTTGTTTTATTAAATTGTTTAATCAAATTGTCTAAATATTGTTGTGTACTATATATTTTGTAGACATTGACACATTCATTAGGGACATGCCTCCTCCCCCACCAGATGTAGATGCAGAGGTGACTGAGGCCATGGAGGGTGACAGACATCCTAATCAGATGCAGATACCCATGGGCATTCAATTGTGTTGTAGGCATGATATTAGATTCGGGATGGAGTTGTGCGAGCGACTCTGTAGACTTTTCGTTGAGGTAGGAGTCTGCCCTGTGACAACTCAAGACATTAGGGGATATCCCATGCTTTTGGAGCTCTTAAAGGACTTTTTGTGCGATATGATGTGTTTTAGGCATCATACCATCATAGCTACCAATTTTATACTAGAATTGAGGAGGGATGGCCATGCGGAATATACATAATATTCACTCGGTACTGCCCCATTGGATCATGATGAATAGGGTGGTGGTCCTTCTATTAGTACTCCACCCCTCAGGATGGCCCATCAGATGGCGATAAGGGTGTTGATCCTTCTGGTAGTACTCCAGCTCCTCCTCATTCACTACATGATGATCCATTGCCTTATATTTCTCCTTAGAGAGCAGACCGCAACTTCCTCCTCTAGCTCATTCTCTAACTCTTGAGGTAGTTGACCATCCATTGTCTTCTGCTACAGACCAGACTGCCATTAGTGCAATTGTATCATATATTTTGTAGCATATATATATATATATATATATATAGTGCATTTTTTATTTTCATGTTGATGTACTTAATTTATATGTTGGTGTTGATGTGTACATTGTTAGGTCATATTAGATATGTTCATTTAATGTGTTTGCAGTTAGATGTGTATGTTATAGAAGTTATTTGAAACAAAATGTATATTTAAGGATGTGTGTGGTGATGTTGTTAGACAATGATTTTATTTTGTTAGATGTGATCATGATGATGAAGCCCTTTTAGATTATTAGATTTGTGTGCTAGCCAATGACATTTATATGTCGTAGAAGTGTATATAATTAGATGATGTTTATGTCTGTTTCATGGTTATCATCACGATTTTTAGTTTTATGGAATGATTTTTATTATAGATTATGTATTGGTGAAATTATATCAAAATTTTATATACAAAATTACATGAAAAATGACTTAATTTAAAAAAAATGCAAAACTATTTTTATAAATTACAAAGTTTAATTTGGTTGAAACTATAACTGTAAAATTACAATAATATTTTTCTATTGCATATATAGTTCATACATATTCATTCTAACTAAATTGTTATTCAAACAATGGATGTGAGAAGCACACTCTTTGCCAATAGAAAATATAGTTTAAAATAAATAAATAAATAAATTTATAAAACATGTCTAAAAAATAGTTATTAAAAAACAAAATCAATTTTATACACAATTAAATTTTACAAACCTCTAAACAAAATTATCTTTCTAGTGATACTTGAAGGTAGAAATCAAAAAATTATGACCTATATTTATAACACAAGAGTTATACAATATGTAAGTAATATTTGCAATTAATTTTTAAAATGTATATTACAACATGTAATCATTAAAAAAAAATCAAAATATTTATAATAAAATTAAAATATATAACTCATAGTTCTATAAAATCAGCTGTACTTAAAACAAAATTTGCTCATAAAATATTATATTATAAAAATAACATTACAATTAACTTAATTTTATAAATTTAATAAATTTAATAGATTAAAGGTTATTTATTAATAATAATTATGAATGAAACATTATTAAAAAAATACATTTATTAATTATATTTATTATTTAAAATATAATTTCTAAATTAATATGTATTTTTAAATATTATATTATAATTATTTTTTAAATTTCTAATATTTAAATTAATAAATAATAAAATGCAATCAATAAAATATTATCAATAAAATTAATTTAAAAAATATAATAATAATATTTTAAGTTTATTAGCGCCAATAAGGGTTTTCACTCTTACAAGTTTTTTAATTTTAATTTAAATTAGCCATAAATTTCAAGTCAACATGACACTCAAATTCAGACATTCCCTCCCTTTTCTAATTTAGTTAGTCCTCTAACCCTTATAAAAGGTGTTAATTGCTGTCCAAAAATAATATGAATCAAATGAAGATCTAAGGACTTAGCTTTGAAATCACTCTCGACCCTAAGGAGTTCTTAAATATCTAAAAGGTTTTGCGGGCTTTCGGTATATTTTTTATGGGATTCGATTGATCTATCTTGCAGTTGCTTCAAAAGGTCTAAAGTAGTTGAATCATTTCTCCTTTTGTAGGGCATCTCTCTGATTAGTTTGTGGCAGTTACAGTGGTCTGTTTCTTGTTCTACTTTTATCTCGACTCTTATATCTCTTAATATTTGAAGTCTGATATAACTGGTTATACATCACATTAAACAATGGCACTAGGATGAAGTTTCATTGACAATGGTACGGAATTCTCTAATAGTTTCCTTGAAAGTTTTGAAATGTGGGCTATAAACACTGTTATTCTGGTATGTATCTCATTGATCCAACATTTGTTTCGGGCCTCCATATACTTTATCCTATTTCTCTGTCCTCAAATATAGTAACTCATCTTGTGTGATTTGGCATCATTGTATTCATTCGTTAACATTGTGCTTTGCACCTAACGTTGATATGCTAGCTCTTTCTTCTGATAACTAACATATTATAGATCACCTTTTTGCATATTAATCTACATTTCTTGAATCTTGTCACTCAAAGCAAGGTGAGCCTCTTGACACCTATTTAGTACTTTCTTTAAATTTTGAAGGGCTTCCTGAAAAGAATCACTAAATATTAAAAATTCATCCATATAAACCATTACACAACTATTATTTCTTTTAACATCTGTAGGACACTCACGTAAAAGTTATTTTTTCTACATTTTGGACAATAAATAGATAATGTTTCTTGATCTTCTACTAAATTCTGTCGAAATTTTGAAGAATCTATCTATTTACTAACAGTATTCATAATTTTAGTTTTAATATTATCCATTTTATTTTCCAAACCAATATTCATAGCATTTATAGATCCAAATCTATTGTTTCTATAACTGCTCCTAATTCCCTTACTAGATCTGGATTGGTTTCGTGAGTCTTTCCTGCACAGGTCACAAATATGATCAAAAGTGTTTTGAGCAATGTCTCCTTGTACTAAAAAATTAAAATTATTTCTAGAATCATTAGAAATCCCTTGCAGAAACAAGGTTCTAACAATTCTCCAAATAGTCTTCCAAGGTCTCATCATCACCTTGTGCAATGGTAAAAATCATGTCTTACATTTCTCATGTTTTGAAATATTCTTGATATTTATTCAAGAACACCCTCTTCATTTGTTCTTAAGAAGTTATAGTTTTCCCCACCAACCCCATGAACCAAACCCAAATTTGAGTCCTTAAGAGTTGTAGGGAAAAGATTTAGCTTCTAGGAATCCATAGAGTAATCATAAATCTGTTGTTTCTATAATTGCTCCTAATTCCCTTACTATATATGGATTGGTTCCGTGAGTCTTTCCTGCATAGGTCATGTTATCACACCCTAATTTTTCAAAACATCATTGTGCCAACTCTGATTTTGGTCATGGTTTCAAGTAGGGCTGGAGTCATTTCATTTATGAATTGGGTAAGTGATAGGTTAAAGGTTTTAAGATGTCATTTTTCATTTCCAAATAAGGTCTTTTAAGTCTCATTTCATGCTTAAAGAGTCCCATCATCCATTTAGAAGTCATTCTATTAATTTTAGGGTCCAATTTTTGCAATCATATAGGAATCCACACTTTTGTAGCGTAGCTAGTTCAAAAAAGGTGATTTGCGCTACGAAAGTAGCCTACTTTCGTAGCGCACTATGAAGCAAAAATTCTTTTTTTTCTAGTTTTAGTAGTCAAATTCCAAAGGGGTTCTTGAGTAACTGAAAACTCATTTTTGAAAACTGAAAGAGGTTTTTCTTCCTAACATATTTAACTAAAAACACCTCTCTCGGTTTCGTCAAATTCATTATGAGGCGGGAGAAATTGATGACTTAACTTGCACTATGAAATTGCTAAAAGTCATTGAGAGAAAAACTTTGTTTTCTGGTTTTAGTGGTCAACTTCATGATTAGTTTCTAGCCATAAGAAAAAATATTTTGGAATTCGGACAGAGGTTTATTTTCATAGAATCGCCATCTACAATAACCTCACTCTCTTTCCTCACAAGTGTTACCATTTGGGAGATACAAGGATTTCTTTGAAGCCATATTTTCAGAAATCAGAATTTTCCAGTTTTACACATGTTGTTCAAAGATAGTTTCTGGACAGTAGGATAGGTATTTCAAAAAACCAAGAGAGGTTTTTTTTCAAGAAAAAATGGTCTCCAAAATATTCCTTCATTTTCCCAAAATAAATTTTGGATGAGGAGATAAAAGCTCTGTCTCAACACCTATTTTTCAGATAAAAACAGTGCAGAAAAATGATAGATCTTAAATTAGTTTTTCATTAAGGAGAAAACCAATTTTGAGGAAAAGCATCTTTTAAAGGTTAAGTTGTTTTTATTTTTGATGTTAATGTCAATCCTTGAATATTTTTTAATACCTTCAAAATTTAAATTTTTTAAAACTGGGTTAAAAGAAGCTTGGACAACAGTTTCATAGCGTGCTATGAAATTACTAAAGATGAGTTTTTAGTACTTTACACATGGATTTTGGAGGTAAGGATTGTTGGTTTTCAAGGTTTGATGTTGCTAGTGGATACATGAAAATCACAGGTGAAGAATCAAAGTGCAAAAAATGAGAAAATATGGTTAAAGGACAAAGTTTTACAATGACCTACAAACTGCGCTATGAAAATAGGCCACTTTCATAGCGCAACCAGTTTCATATCCTTTTACACTATTTCAGAGAATTTTCTTTGCACATGTGGAAGATTAAAGTTTTCAAGGGAATATTGGCACATGTGACACATATGAAACAGTCATCAATGTTAACAAAGCTGCTTGAAGATGAATATGGAAGATAAGGGCTAAAAAACAGGAAATCTGTCTCCTGATTTCTAGGACAGTTTTTGAAATCATCAAAGGATTACATCAAAGGTGGAGGCATCATCCAAATTTGACCTCATGGGATTGTAGCTGTTAAAGGAAGCATTTAAGTTTAGATAAGGTTGTTTCAAGCATAATTAGGAGTTTCACTCCTATTTGGATTAGGACTCTTCAAAGACTGTTTACTTTTCATTTTGTAATTAAAATTCTGTTTTATGGGTAAAGTAGGTGTCAAGAAAGGAAATTCGAATTCTCCTAGTGGTGGATCATGGAATCCAATATTGTAAATGCTCTATATCAAGCATGAGATCAAATTCATAGGGGTTGAAGACTTTTTGACAAAACTGTTGCTTTATGTAATGGACTGTGATCACTAATGCAAAAGGGTTTTCTTCTTGGCAGACTTGAGATTCTTAGTTTACTTTAGTGAGTTTTATATTTTATCTTTGATATGTTTTACTTCCATAGTCTTAATGCTTATTACTCAAAATTCATGGAGGAACATGCTTTGAATTCCTTTAAGTGTTGAACTATGGTGAATTGAGTTTTCTAAATCCTACCTTTGAAAGGTTTTCTTCAATGTTTTAATACTTATTACTCAGAATTCATGGTTATTCATGCTCTGACTTCCTTTAAGTGTTAAGCTTTGATAAATCTCTTTTAAATACTTTCCATTCAATATCTTGATGTATCATTACTCAGAATTCATGTACCATATGCTCTGACTTCCTTTGAATCTCAAGTTATTGATATCTTCTTAAATGTTTCACTCTTTCATTGAAGTATATATAAGCCTCAGTTTTATAAGAAGAGCTATTCTTATCTTTATCTCTGTCACTAACTCCATAGCCCAATGGTAGCAAGTCTCCATCTTTCAACCTATAAACATACAAAATCACAAACCACAAAGTTAGCCATCTATCTATATCTTATATCATTAACCCTTGAGAGAGCCCTCTCAAGTTGAGGAGGCTAAGCCTCAGCCAAAATATTGGTTTGAAATAGTTACACTGAAGTGGCCTGATCAATAGCCTATCAAGTCAGATTTTGTGATAGAAGGTCACAAATATGATCAAAAGTGTTTCGAGCAATGTCTCCTTATCCTAAAAAGTTCAAATTATTTCTAGAATCATCAGAAATCCCTTGCAGAAAAAATGTTTTTAACAATTCTCATATAAAACATATGCTTTAACCTTTGAAGAATATAAAAAAGTCTCACCAAATAGTCTTCCAAGGTCTCATCATCACCTTGCACAATGGTAAAAATTGTGTCCTGCATTTCTCGTGTTTTGCAATATTCCTGATATTTATTCAAGAACACCCTCTTCCTTTTTTCTTAAGAAGTTATAGTGTTCCCCACCAACCCCATGAACTGACACAAAGTTGATTCCTTAAGAGTTTTAGGGAAAAGATTTAGCTTCTAGGAATCCATAAAGTAATCATAACTCCTACACAGTATATCAAACTCAAAAATAAAAGAATCAATATCTCCATGCACTTTACCATGAAAATGTGGAAGAACGATGGTGGAATATTCTTCATTTGAACCAATGCATGTGGGTCTACAATTGGGAACCAAAAATTATATTGCTCTTCTATTGGTTGGTTCTCATCGACCCCCTCACCATGCACATATTCATTATCTTCCATCTTTCCTCCTCCAAACATACCAATCCCCATAGAATGTGAAGGTTTATTGTGGTTTAGATTTAAATTTTTAATCCAAACAAACCCCTTCTTCCCCTCTACATGCTGTGATATTCCTGAACTACTGTCTCCAGAGTCTAGGTGAAACTTAGCAGTGAAATGGGTCTATTTCTACTTAGAATTAATGCCTGCAACAGAAGGCTCAGAGTCATAATTTTTTTTTGACTTATCAGTATTTCCTCTTCCCTTCTTGGGCTGCATACCCCTACCTCTTCTAGTCATTCATTTTAAAAGAAATCAAACAAAAAATAATCAACAAAAATGTAAAAATTATTGCTAGAACAATTCAGTTTGAAATCAAATGTTGCAGCTAGTTCAAAAAAACGTGTCTACAACACACAATTAATACAAAATAAATTCCTTGAGACAATAGAATCACACATTAATTAAAACCAAAGCATACTTAATTCTACTCCATAAAAGATAAATAAAAAATTTACTTGAATTCCTTTCAATGCCTTCCCGACAACGACGCCAAAATGTTGGTTGGTGGAATTATAAATTTAATCCGCAACATTTTTTGATCAAACCAGGTCCTCGTAGACTACAAGGCATAGCACAGTTTATGCCAAAGATTTTGGACAAATTCTACCTCTATCCCAAATAATGAAATCAATCAAGTTCAAACAGGCTTCAAAGGAAATCATTTTCTTATATTCTTGCACTATTAAAATAGTAACCCCAAAACTTCCCAATGCCCATACAAACTAGATCTCCACATAAAAATAATGAAAGAATATCCATAAAAATATCCCATACAAAAGAAAAAGAACTCAGAACTTTGATGGTACAATCAATCAAATACAAATTCCATTCCTACATTAGGCAACCATTGAAAATACCTTGCTCCTGTACTAAAGAAGGAATCTATTATCGCACTTCCAAACAAATCATTTCTTGCATTGTGTGACACAATCACTATTCTGGTATTAAAATAGAAATTTGCTCAAATTAAGGGTGTACTTTTAGATTCAACTCATACTTTTAGCAATCAAGTCTTGACTTGGAATGAGGAAATTGCATTAAACAATAAATCAATAAAATAAATATCTCAAACATGTGCCTATAACATAAAGAAACAATGACCAAATTCAATCTTTCACTGTTCTTGTACTAATTGAAACCCTCTTTTAAAATCAATCAGAATTGATGAAAATTTACACTACAGATTACCTCAGACTTAAATTGATAGCTTATCAACAAAAGCAACTTTGTTCCTGCACTCAGAACCTCAAGGAAACTGAGTTTTTAGTTCTGTGTTTCACAAAATTAATATCATTGTACTGTTGTACTTGAGTCATAACATTTAGTAAAAATAACCCTTTAAAAATATATGATTATACACAGAGGTCGAAGTCATTAGGGTTTTTAATACATTCCCACAATATTCATTCATGCACAAGAAACAATACTAAGTTGACATAAATCGACCAATACTTAAACTTGTATACTTAGTTATGAAACAAGATTTTTGACGCAACACAAATATTCTTCATCACACCTAGTCTCCAAGCCCCAAATTGTTATCAATCGAAACAAAACTATTATGAATCGAAAAACTAGGGTTCACACCTTGGTTCAAGAAACAATCTCAAAGAGAAAATGTATTTCTATATTTGGATCATCACAACCATACAAAATCTCATGTTCAAGAAATGATTCTTCAAGAAGGAAACAATATTTAGCTTTGAGCTATTTTCGTCTCTCAAAAATAAATACATAGGGTCCATTCTTTTACGAAGACACCCAACGTAAGAAACTGAAAGAGAAATAACTCACACCAACTTCAATGCATAACAAACCACACAGTGAAACGATATGAGGGAAAATGAGCTGGGTTGGTTGGGCCCTAGCCAACCAACTCGTTTCCCTTTAGGAAATTGAAATTAGCTTATATGCAACAGATGTAACATTTAAAAAAGAAAATAACAACTTTATGAATTTGGCATTAAGCTCCTTTATTTATTAAAAGTCTCTCCTTAATACATTCAATAAAATGACAGATCCAGCTCCTAAAGGAGGACTTGGTGATACAAGATTTCAAAACATCAACACTATTACTTGTCCAAAGTTCTGCTAACCTATGTATTCCTGCAACTAGATATATATACATCTCATATAGCCCTCTCATACATGTCAAACTAGTCATGACAAAATATCAAATGATTTCTAACAATATAACCCTTGCACTCTTCTATTTAGCTCTAACCACTTGCATGAGGATAATAGACAAAACCATGTTGAAGATCAGAGATAGAATAACTCAATTCTTCCTTGAAAGATCACCAAATTATTATTCAACTCCTCAAAATCAACAATCTCCCTGCTTTAGTGCAAGAACTAAGATTAGTATAGGAATATCAGGATATCTTCCTGTACCACAACCTTCTGTTTAAAATTAGTGATAATTATTGCAAGAGGTTATTTTAGGTGATACAAAGGTAAGTTATTCATTAAAATATCAATATAATTAACCCTTCTAATATAAATAATCTACATTGTATCCATTAACCCAAAGAAACATAGAAAAGGTCGAAAATATATGCATGGAGGGTTATTTGGCTTGTAAAACAGAGGTCAAGGCAAGGGTTTTTAGGTGAAAATTGGAAAATTTGTAGGGCATAACAATAACTGACTCATTTCCTAATTTAGGGATACTTGTAATGAAGTCCATGGAGACATCCATCCATATAGAAGTAGGTGGCGACAAGGGTTTTAAGGTTCCTTGGGTTTTCATTGTTTCCCCTTTATTGCACGAGTATACGTCACATTTGGCTACAAATGTAAGAATGTCTTGTTTCATCCCAACCCAAAAGAAGGAGTGGCATGCTCGAGAATAAGTTTTATGAAAGTCGAAATGGCCTACAATGGGTGAGGAGTGCAGCTCCACTAAGATGCGGGGTTTGAGTGTGGAGTGAGGGGAGAGAATCACACAATCCTTATATCGAAGGATATTTTCCTTCCAAGTATAACCTGCTGGGGGTTAGGATACCCTTATAATCTTTTGATTATATGGGAAATATATGGATGAGTAAACCATTATTTATGTGCCTCCTCAATCCAAGATGGTCCTGGAAAAGATAGGGATAAGAGGGTGTCGTCTCCTTAAATACTCTAAACAAGGCATCGACCACAACATTTTCTTGACCCATATTATAGACTATCTCTTAGTCATAGCCCAACATTTTGGTAAGCTATTATTTTTTTTGTGGAGTGTATACGTGTTGCTCCAAGAAATAATTCAAACTATAATAGTCAGTTCTGATTTGGAAATGTCATCCGAGCAAGTATGGTCGCCAAGTGCCTACTACATGTAGGATAGCCATCATCTCCTTCTCATAAGTAGATTGACCCAAATTCCCGCCACTTAATTGTTTTCTTGTTAAGGCTACTGGTAGAAATTCTTATGTTAAGATTGATCCAATGCTAATTCTAGAGGCATCACATTCGACAAATGGTTTGGTGAAATTTTGGAGGGTCAAAACAGTGGTGGAGCACGTGGCTTATTTGAAAGCCAATAAGGCTTATTAAGCTATGTCTATCCAGAGAAATGAATTTTTCTTAAGAAGGTCGATTAAGGGTTTGGCGATGCGTCCTTAATTTTTTAAAAATGTGTGATAGTAGCCCATGAGGCCCAAACATATGCGTAGATACTTCAATCTCATTCATTTGTGCGAATGGATACTTGTAGGGGTGAACATTTGGCAACTATATTCCTAGAATCAAAGAGATTCTATGATTATTCTCATCCCAAGAGTGGGGTAGCTCCTTGTGTTTTTCAAGTACTCGTTGGTGGTGACTCAACACTTTTTGCTAATATAGAGGAATGGTGGTAGGGATATATTCAACGGCTTGGATTGCACTAAATTGAGCAATTTCCCCATGGTAACCCTTTTTTAAGAGCTTCTCTGTTCTATGCAAGTTGATGATAGTCGAAGTAGCATCCTAGAGTCCCCTAAGCATATGAGTGTGCCCATATGCTTGAAGCTCATATAGCTCCTAGATGTACATAGTAACTTGGATTAATGTTTGAAGCCATTTGGCTTCGAGGACTATGTCAAAACCTCCCTTTTCAATGGTAGACATTCGGGTTTTAAGGTGAGTTCCCCATCTGATTCTTTATCTTCTCACAACAAACTTCACATTTCATGGTCCCACCATTAGCTATGAGGTTCTGAAAATTGAATACTTCCCTCATAAAACAATGAATAACCTAAAAAATTTGTTTATGGAAAACATTATATGTGCTACCACTATCAATCAACACCACCATCAGTCGATGCTTAAAAAATCCTTTGATTTTTAGTGTTTCAGGAGAAGAAATGCTTGCTAATGCATGGAGTGATATAATTAGTTCATCTAGTGTTGATGTAGTATTTTCAGGTTTCACTTCATCCTCCCCATGCACTTCATTTGGTAGGGCTTCATCAGTTGGGATATTTTCAATTGCATTCATCTAAAAGCAATTTTTTCCTTGCAATTATGGCCTGGTGAAAATTTGGTATAACAATAGTAACATATTCCTTGTCTTCTCCTTTCATCCATCTCCTCTAGTGAAACCTCTCAAGGGTTTGGGTAGGACCACTAGTATGGTTTGGACGTGAATTTAATGTAAATGATGGACAGTTGGATTGAGAATTAGTAGCAAATTTTGCATCTAAAGCATTGTGGAAAACTTCCAACCAAGTAACGACTTGATGCATTCGAAAATGAGACTGGGTGGATTCCATGAGGACATTAACGAAACACTCCATATAAAAGGCATCCCCTACGCCCTCAGTTTTGATGGAAAATTGTTCAAATGGCATAATAATGTCTCGTAATATATCAATTTATTTGAGCTTAGTGAGGTGACCCAAAAAGTGAGAGTCCCTATCAAAATGGGCATAAATGGATTTAGAGAACATATTCCATGCTGGATTTCTTGCGTAACATTTTTGGTGTCTTTGCCACTACTTCCAACATTATTTTTCTAAGTAAAGACCTCCCACATGTATTTTTGTTTCGTCATCCCATATATTATGTTAGCCACCTATAATATTTTGTTATACCAAAAGGTGGCTAAGACTTTTTGAGCCTCGAAGGAACAAATTTTATCACTAAAAATTGTTGGCTCTTGAAGTCTCTCTAAGGCCTCATGCCTCTGTCCAGATCCCTTATTGTTGTTTACATCCTAAAAGCCTCTGAAATCCTCCAAAAATCCCAAGTTAAATACTGCTGTAGAACCCCTTGGTCCCCTTCCTTTTCTTCCTCACTAACCTCATTTTATATTCTCCATTTCCCATGAAAAACCCACAATTTCATGTTTCTCCCTTTCCATTTCATTAAAATCCCTTTTATAAGGTTAAAAACCCACTTTTTAACCTTACCGAAACCTTCATTTCCTTCAAAAAACCCTTCAAAAACCATGAAAATACATATTTATGTATAGGACTTAAGCCCCTCGAGCTTAATCCCTTAGCCCCTTTCTTCCATACGGCCGCACCCTAGAACCAAGTTCTAAACCCTTTGGCACTCAGCGCAAATCTCAATATCGCAAAATTGCATTTTCAGCGGTTTGTTTAAACTAACCCATCGCAAAAACTTGCGATGCGATCGTTCTGCTCGATCGCAAATCGCAAATCGCAGAGTTGTGGTTTTTTCTAAAGCGCTCATCGCAAATATCTGCAATGCGATCCATCGCAAATATTTGTGATGCGATCCATCGCAGATCCTCATCGCAGATCTCCATCGCATCGCAAATCCCTCCTCCATCGAAAATCGCAGATCGCAAATTTCAGTTTTCATTTAAAATGCCCATCGCAAATATTTGCGATGCGATCCATCACATTTTCTCTCCGTCGCATAATCCGCCATCGCATTTTCCACTTTTTCGATTTGCGATCGATCTTGCCGGGCCCAGCATATGATACCCTCGCCTTTCATATAAAAACACTTTTTCCTTTGTAAAGTCGAAAATGATATATTTTGTGGTTTACAAAGGTTTTGCCCATTACATCCCACCGTTGCATCTCCACTGTCGATCTGCACCCCCGCTCCATGATCCAACGACCCTGCTTCCTCCGCACAACCTCTAATGCAGTTTAACCTATAAACGCAGGATTTCATAATTTTCGTTTGTATTTTGAAGGGTTTAACGTTTTCCGCTATATTCAGAAGGAAATTCGAAAGATGAGGGTGACGACCCTCCCTCTTTTGATTTGTCAAAGGAAATCAGCCATAGGGTGCAAATTCACATTTTCATCAGTGTTTCATATGGCATTGATGGCATATAACCCTGCGCAGCCCTGTGTAACAACGAAGCACAAAGAATCCGGCACAGTCAAAGAGTATCAGCTGTAGAAGACCAGAAATGTGCCAGCACAGAGAATTGAAGACAGTTTTATGGGGATTACGGCTAAGACTGTTATCAAAAGCCTAATCCCCCAATCTAAAACACAGTTTAAAGAAAACCTAAAGTGTTTTATCAGACAGAAACCCTCCACCGCCACAAAAATGAGGCAAATTGATTCCTCAACTACCACAAAGCCACCTGTTGCCTCAAACCTTTCAAAACAGAGGCTGAAGTTATTGAAGAAAACCAGACATTCGCCTCCAACGCAGCCAGGAAGTTACTTCTGCAAGGAAATCAATGCAGAAATATCTACAGAGTTACTCCAAACATAACGCAGGACCTCAAAGTCAAATAAAGCTCCCACCGAGCTTTAATATTTATTGTAAAACAGTTAATAAAGTGATCCACCTGTAAACTTCTCCATCGAGCCTCTCAAAAGGCCGAGAAGTCTTCATTCTGTATTAATTATCCTTGAGATATTTTGTTAGATATCACCTTCTCATCTTCCTATAAATACTGCTGTGGAAGATGAGAAGTTGTTGGTTGTTGGTTGTTGTTTGATCACAAGTTGTAACATTGAAACTCTCTGAAATAAATATACAAGTCTGTTGAAGTTGAAAACAAATTGAAGTCTTGGATGTCTTGATGATGATGTTGCATGCCCGTTCCTGAGAAGGCTCTATCATTGGATTCATGAGCTTGGTTGTTGGTGAAGTATTCTAACTGTTTAATGTTTTCTCCTATTTTCATTATGTTTCATAATCTCTTACTACAGTAGGCTGAAATTTTTAGGCTAAGAAATGACTCCTGGAAGCACCTTAGACCTGTTCACCCTTCACTGTTTTATGTTTTCTTCTACTGAAGTATTTTAGAGGCTTTAAACCTTCTCTTTAGTCATCATGCTCGTTTATTTCCTTGATAGCTCAAATAGTCGGTTTCAGCATGATTTATGGTTCTCCCTGCTTGTCTGCCATCACTTGAAAGCTATTATTGAAGTCTCCCTTTGAAGTATCATTGTCTTAAGTTAATCAAAGAGGTCGGTTTTGATCTTACCCTTTGCCCCTGCTTGAACAGTTGTTTTGAAGGTCTTTATAGTTGTAAGCATAGATGTTATTTAGGTGTTCCCTCTTCCATGAATGCAACTATCAGTGAATCTTTTATTTTTTCTAAGTCCTTTAAAATAAAATCTTTGAGGAAATAGGGAGTTCCCCGAATCTTAGATTTCATTTGAAAAGTTGTCTTGAAGTCATTATTTTCTTAAAGAATGTTTGTAGAATTTATGGTTAGCCCTGTCTATCAAATATCTCTTTATTGTTAAGTTATTTTTTCAAGTTCCCTTTGTTGAGAATTAAACTTCTCTTTCCAAATCATTAATGTCCATCTCATTCCAAAACAAAGGATCCTGTGGCCAAGTTAGATTTGCCCTTTGATATCCCATATCCATTGATGAGTTTGTCATAACCTTATTTTGACTCCATTGCCCAATGCACCCGATATTTCCTCTTTCTGTCTATCTTTCCTAGACCTTTCATATTCTGTTGTATCAACTCAACCCAACCAAACAAACATCTGCACTTAATAACTAGTCTAAAATCCATAATCAAGGAAAACAAGATAAACCTTTGCAAACAAATATTTGAGAGATCCCTCTCTGAGAACATGAGGACTAGATCCTGGAACTCTAAAGATTGGTTATGATGTTGCCTTGTCTTTTTATTTTCCAAACTGTCAAAACACGGGGGACCAACATATTATTGAGTTGAAAATATTGTTCCATTTGTGCCACCTACATTGTCAAGCTAGAATTATCAAATTTGTGCATGTCAAGCTTGGGTGTTGTTGGAGCAAGGTCCCTTAGGACCACATGTTTGGGAGTAACTAATAGTATTTTTTTTTAGTTTTGAGTCGTGCGCACTAAAAAATTCATAGTCAAGGGGCTTTGGGGTGGGTAAAAGTCCCTTCATGAGTTGTAATAGGCTAAAAGGTAAATCTAGGAGTCTCAAACCACGATTTGAGGACCTTATTATGAACGGAGGCTAAGGTATAAGTAGAAGTATAGGTCAAGTTGGATAAGTACGTTATAAAATTTTATATGAATGATTGAGCTCTGAGGTGAATCTGTGTAAGCATCTATATCTAAAAGACTCCTGTTGGCTGTGTACGTGGAGACCTAAGTCCGGTAGTTTGTGGACTCCACTGGTTGTGTGTGTGGGTAGATCTGAAGGATTGTAAGGGTTTTTGTGAACTATTGATGAATAAAGACGTGTTTGATAACTCTGAGTACCAAATGCGTTTGTGACTTTCTTTATGATATGTTTTTGCGTATGATTTTTGTTACCGCCTATGAGTTATATTATTTGTGATTGGATCGGTTGCGTACCTGTTTTACTATTGATATGAATGTTATTTGCATAGATCTATTACTGTAAGGGATGAATATCACATTGTTAGAATAGTTAAATGAATTGCGAACTAACTTTCTGCGCGCACACAGGATTAACCGATAATAATTAACTTAGGGTTTCTGGTGTGCAAGTCAGTCTGTGTGGTAAAACAGATCTGAAGACACCCACTTCATTTAATTCTCTCTCAGGGTGTGGAAACCTAGTTCTAGCACCCCCCCATACTGCTTCAGGTGAGACTTTGGCCTACGCAAGCAGGTCATTTCCAAAAGGCCTAGTAGTAAGAGGGTTTTTTTGGTTACGTGCTAACTTTGAACCTGGGTCAGGACCTCTCAAGCCAACAAATGGTTTTGTTTCTAGGACCAGGATCATTTTGAGAGAGATTAGATGTTCGGGCAACCATCGAAGACTGAACTAGAAGACTGGTTTGAAATTTTTTACGTGAATTCTCCATCAAGTAGAATAGAAGTAAGAATTCTCTGCTAAAGAGTGGGAACATAAGTATATTTTCATAGAGGTTCATGAAATATTCTTTGTGACCTTTTCACATCAAGTACAGGAGTGGTTATTATGGTTAGCTGAGTTTCAAACCTATTGGAAGTATGATAAGATCACTCAGTGGACGCATGCGTTGATCCAACAGTTAGAGCAGACTGATACCTCCATCACCCGCACTATAGATCATTGGGTTGACAACATTCTGGGTGGGTTTGTGACTGAATTTGCAGTTGATCAGTTTGTGTCATATTCTGAAGAAGAAAGGAGTTTCTTCAAAGGAATGAGAAGTAAGTTTGTATGCTCTCTTCCTTTGCTAATTAATATGATATTGTGTGAGAAGGGTATTCTGTGCAGTAACATTGAGTGAATGACCCCAAACAAAGTTTAAATCACTACGCGTGGCAGAAATTAATTTCGGGTTAACCAGAGAGGAGAAATATTTGTATACATCCCTCTGAGAAACATGCCTAATAGTGATATAGAGAGTGGTGAGGCTACGCACGCTGGAGGTAGCCCCCCAACTACCCCACAGTCGAACTCACTGTTACAGGTCAATTTTGGCATCATCCCCTAAGACCAGTATGAACAGGGTCTATCATCCCCTAAATAAATACTAATGGGGTCTATCATCCCCTAATTTAGTTGCTATATTCCCTAAGAGAAGTCATTCCATTGATTGCTTTAATTCATGAGATTTCCAATGTTTTAAGTATAGATTATATGGCCCATTGACTCATCAATGCTCCTTTGAATGGGCCTAAGTGCATTGCAAAGAACTTATCTCCATGCAAGGGAGTTGTGCAAAGCACTTCCTGACACTTAAGGGTGTGTTGGTCTCCTATCATTATTCTGGGAATCTCCACATGTCCAGTGCCTTCTAGAAGAGCACATAGGTGCCATACTTCAAATACATGTGTTCATCCATCACCATTGAACCTGGAAACATGTCTAACCTATTATTAGAAAGCCATTCAATTCCATTTATTAAGAAAATACTTACAATTTCTCTATGAATTGAGCACTCATCTAAGTGCTAGGGAGGGAGAAATTTGTGTAGTGTTATGTTGTTGGATTCTCAATTGATGACAGCTAGAGTGTCGTTATGCTGCTAAGATGATATTTGGTGTGATGAGGACAGAATGAAGTTAGAGAAGGTTGACAATGAATCAATCTATTAGTTGTAATCTTCTCCTCCTACTTTCTTAATAAAGATATATGTTCATTTTCTCATGTATGCTTATATCTTGTGAATTGTATTCTTATGTGTATGTATTCTTAGATTTAATCAATTAGATTTTGTTAAGATAGATAGATATTGTGCACTTGTATGTTGTTTTGTTTTCTCTATCTTTGATTACAGGTATCGATCTAGTGGCTTTAGTTGGATTGAGAGCGAAGGCAACAACGAAAGAAGGAGAAAGAGAGAAAAATGATCACAATTATGCTTCTTTCCTTTCTATCACTACAAGAAATAAGCACATTGGTGAGGGGTGAAAATGGTCACCATAAGCTCATTGGTGAGGGTCAAAAGAGCCTTCATCACCAAAAACTGAACGTCACCAAAGGTGGCGTCGCCGAAAGTATAGGTGTTTTGGTGACATTCAAAGTCCGTCACCAATAATGATTTATAGTGACGAACAGTGACTGTCACCATTTCATCTGAGCATTGGTGACGGACAATAGCCTCCGTCACCAAAAACTTGAACGTCACCAAAGGTGGCGTTGCCAAAAGTATAAGTGTTGTGGTGACATTCAAGGTCCATTACCAATAATGATTTATAGTGACGGATAGTGACCGTCACCATTTCATATGAGCAATGGTGACGGAAAACTGCCGAAAGTATGTGTTGTGGTGACATTCAAGGTCCGTCACGAATACTGATTATAATGATGGATAGTGACCGTCACCATATCATATGAAATGCAACGATTTTTTTTTATGGACCTTTCATGGCCGTCACTATTGGTGCATATATATGGCGACGTTCATTGACAATCACCATAAACTCATTGGTGATATCAAGGTCCGTCACGAATAATGACTATAATGACAAACAGTGACCCTCACCATTTCATATCAACAACAACGATTTATGGTGATGGACCTTTAGTGGTTGTCACTATTGATGCATATATATGGTGGCGTTCGTTGACCATCACCATTTCATATTTTGGTGAGGGTTGAAAAATGTCACCATAAGCTCATTGGTGATGGTCAAAAGAGCATCCATCACCAAAAACTGATCTTCGTCATTCCCTATATATGAATATCAAGGTACGATGAAATCAAACCACCAACCTCCTGCTTGTAAAGCATGTTCTCTTCCATTGAGATAGCACCCTTTAAATAATTAGACTTTAAACTAGCAATTGCCCCTAAAGGTGCAAAGATACACCAAAGGAATAAGAACCAGGAAAACTGAAATAATTCAGTGTCCTTGCTCCTATTTTTACTCTACAACAGTCTACAAAGTATGATCTTGATCTATGACGTATTTGTGCCGAGTGGTTCTAATTTAATATTAAATTTTATATTCAGATAAAATAAATGAAGAACTAAGAGGCCTTACGGGCTAATTTTTAATCCTTACACCAAAATCTCTTAATATTCAAGTCTATGGAACAACTCGTTCAAAGTTCAACTGAAATAGATTTTAAATGGAAAGCCTAAAACCAACTAAGTAGTTTACAAATTAACATTTTGGATATAACTTCTGTTCAATTTATATGACAAGTTATGCCATAACCTTGAAACTAGTTTCTTAGATAAAAGACTTTCTTAAGTCAACAATGACAAAGAAAGATAGTCATGGCAAGAAAAATTCTCTTGTTTTTTATAATGAGGGTGCATGTAACTTGATAAAGGTTGTATGAGAGTATCAAACCATCTAAAATGCATCTCCTAGGTCATGTGTCTCCTTAAGGACAATGCATATCCAAGGTAATGTGTCACCTTAAGGACTCCCACACCTACATATCCACTCCCTCAACCCAAGAGTTCACATGTCAAGGGATTTTGTGTGCTCATGCTGATTTCGGGATGTTTTTTTCATGGTGAAATACCCAACTCTACTCCACACACACAAACTACCTTCATGCATCAACAACATGAAGTCACCACGCTCCATATTAATCCAACACTTCGAGGAAGAATATCTTTCAAACATCCAAACAAGGTCTAGCAGCAAACAGTAAACCACCTCCAATGTCCAAGTCCATCATGGAAGAGCATGGGCCAACCATTCACTATGCACCCCACATCTCATGAAGCACCCACAAGGCCTAAACATGGTGAAACATTTTCGAAGTAACCCGAAAGGCTAAAAATTATGTCCCTCTCATCATAAAATCCTTTGTAACTCCACGCATATTCAGTTGCAACTTTCACTCATAAGTGTTGAAGAGTGTAATTAGGTAGGTCTTCATTATGACTATGTAATTATGTACTTATGTAAATATGAAGTCAATAATAATAAAATGAATTTTTGGTTTACTTGCTTCATGGGTTTCATGAGCAAGATTCTTAGTATAGGTCTATAGACTTCTTCTTGATGTCTATTAGGTACGTTAGTGTAATTAAGAGTCATGTAAAATGTGTGAAGAATACCCTCCAGGACGTTGCAATAGAATGGCTTACAAACGTTGAAGATATGCCTATGAAGTCGGCCTACAAACAAGTGTTAAAGTCGGCCTACTTAATGGCTATAAGGTCGACTTAATTACTTGCTAGAACTACTATATATACCCTACATATGCTGCGGTTAAGAGAACATATCTACGGATGATACTGAGGTTATATAACGTGTAAAAGGAACAATTTTTGCGGATTACACTCAGGTTAATACAGCATAGAAAAAGAAGCAAGTATTACAATAAAGTATACAACATTAAAAGAGAAGAACAGATTTGCGGATTTTGGGTCTGAGTCAGTGCGGATATATCAAGGTAAAGTATGAAGAAAAAAACATGGAAAGAAGGGTAACCAAATGCGGATCTGAGGCATGTGGATCTAAAATGGAAGTCTGATGTAAATTGAAAGGTACAAGAATATAATCTGTGGAAGCTACAGGAGCTGGACTGCGGATAGATGCAAAAGTATACAGTGCAGATATATCTATTGAAGGAATTTTCCAACATCAAGACAACATTGTAATAAGACATGCTGATCTTAAAGGAGTTGTAAGTGAGGAAGGTAAATCAGAGATTTACCTTCCTAACTACATTATAAGATATTCAGTTACGAGTGTAAATAATTCTGTTTCAACATTTTGACTAAGTTCTTTGATAACTAACTTGATGATGGAGTAACTAAGTTAAAGAAGAACACATAAGCAAGCTCACAAGTAGTTATTAAGAAGAGAATTTTGTATTACACACAAGCTCTACAAATTCTCAACATGGTTTCAGAGCTATGGTTATGATCAAAGGAAATTTGAAAGGACTCGAAACATTCTAAATAGACCTATGTCAAAAGGGCTCAAATCATAGTAAGACAGTCCAATAATTAAGCTAGGTGCAAGTTTACAAGAAAGGTCAATCTCTGTCACTATGAAAAGAAGGATCTCGGTAACATCTCAGTCTCAATGACATCACAGTGTTGAAATTACCTCTGCCTCAATTCAGTACTACTCTTATAAGATTATTTTGATACCACAACAGTGAGGAGAATGAGTTATAAAGGTGTATTTATAGTTAAGGCTCGGTGTGACAAAAAGATATCAGTATAATCCGTATTACAGTGAAGATCTTCAGTGTTATAATCACAGGTCAACTACGGTCTCGGTATAATCAATCACATGATAAGTATGACACTAGAATTTGGAACTACCACAGTGAAAAATCTATCACTGTTTCGTGCTACCACAGCGAGAAAGGTCTCATTGGTTTGGTGCCATCACAACTTGATGAGAAGTATGCCATTTCAGTTTGGTGGTATCACATAGGGTCTCACAGAAATGGTCAACAGAAGTCAGAGACATGTACAGTGAAGTATTTACAATCGAAGCACAAAATAAGGTCAAAAAAGTAATATGTATACACAGTGAAATAGTACATTCGAGGATCTCAGAAGAAGATAACATAAGTAACAAGAAGCCAACAAACATTCACAATTAAAGTTAAGAGAAATCTACCCTAATCTACAAGCATCTTGATTTCTCAACATGGTATCAGAGCTAGGTTGAAGGAAAGGAAGATTGAAGATAATAGTTTGTTGGCTTATTTGCTTATCCCTGTGGCACCTTAAGCAAAGTATCATACAAATTCTGCGACATCCTTTCCTTAAAATACGAATTGAAAGAGGCACAGTACCTCTGTGATTCATGTTGAAGAAAGACATCAATATTCCTGTGAATTGAGCTCATCAATAAAGGAAGGAATGAAATACTTAAGGGCTAGAAAAAGATACCTATAATACATGCAAAGAATCTATGGCATTATCTCTGTAAATCAAGGATGAAATTCATATCTCTGCAAAGACTCTATCGCATTATCTCTGTAAATCAAGGATGAAATTCATATCTCTATTGTCGACAAAATATTTCGCATAGGTACACATATTTGAGTCTCTATGTTGATTTATGAAGTAAGTTTCCTGTACTAATGTGAATTTCAGAGGCACCTTCTCCTATGATAAGCATACAAGTCATTATCTTTATAATCTACAAAGTACTCAAAGAAAAAGCAAATGGCTTATATGAAATCTGTTAAAAGAAGACAACCTACTATGACAATACTTTCAGTGGAAATCTAAGCATGATTGTGCGCTCCTTTCTGAATAAAAAAAGACCAAGTGTATTCATGATAATTGTATAGTTTGAGTAACCAAAATACTGTAGCTGACATCTATTACCGCTGAGTTCAAAGG
Source organism: Pinus albicaulis (assembly GCA_034641835.2). NCBI lineage: Eukaryota > Viridiplantae > Streptophyta > Pinopsida > Pinales > Pinaceae > Pinus > Pinus albicaulis. The sequence continues at coordinate 313,567,340 of CM076581.1, read as the reverse complement.
CTAGTCTAAGAGTATGAACAAGTCCAAAATTGCCATAATGATTGAAGCAAGTTTGTTTGGGAAAAAACAAACATCTGAGGTACTGTTCTTCGATCAATACAAAAAGGTTTTGTGACACTTCTATGAGGTATCTAAAGCTTACTATAGCAACAAATATTTGAAGATTCAAGGCATCAATGATGACACCAACATGAAATGATACAAGGTCTATCTAACACTATATAAGGCAGCTCGACTCATTTGGGAGACTATCCATCTTTGACATCTAAAAATACCATCATCTTCGTAATCAATGCAAATCTGTGGCACTGTGAGACAAAGGATAGGAGTTTATTGTGATCTGAAGTTAAAAGAAACCAAAACCATGTGGATTGTCTCTGAGGCATTTAAATGTACAAATGATGAACTTAAAGACATGCAAACCAAGTCTTATCTGTGACATAAAGGACTGAGCATCTCTATACCTTTGTGCAAAATGAATCAAAATTATGTGATCTACTCTATGCTACAGGACCAAAAGACTAAGGTACATAGTCTATAGAAGGGACCAAAATCATCAATATGAATAAAAGCCAAGATTTTGATCAATTCCAAGTCTGAAGCTACACTTAATGACATAATTTACATTTGCGAAAAGTCTGAGCATCTCTATGACAAGTAGAACATGTATATTTGTGATCTAAACTATACAAAGACATACAAAACTTTTTGAATCATCAAGAATCAGAGTTTAGTGGCATCCTGTGCAAAAACCTGAGGGGATGCTACTTCGTGACAGAATTTACTATGATGATATAAGGCCCATCTCTGTGATGCTAGAATATGTAGCAACATTATATCTCTTCATAAGGACTATGAGGGTATAGGGAATCTGTGACACAAGTTTGTGAAAATAGCACCATTCTCATACATAAAAGAAAGACGAATTCAATTCTTGAAGCCGACCAATTTGTTATTGAAAGATAAAGGACACTGAAAGCAGCTCAAAGACATCTCTGTGGCTTATAGATAAGCTTGAAGGACGAATTAGTGAGATCAATGTGAAGACCAAGTTACAGAACTTTATGGACAGAGAAGTTCAAATTTAGTGTAAGCATATCTTTTGAAGCAGCCCCAAGAAGTTACAAATTACAATATAGTAGTACCATACTTGAAGGCAATAATGGAGAACAGGGGAAGTTAAAAGAGTTACATGTAAACTATGCTCAATGATAATAGTAGTGGAAATCTGAGCATGAATGTGTGCTCCTTTCTGAATCAAAAAGACCAAGTGTATTCATGATATTTGTATAGTTTCAGTACCCAAAATACTGTAGCTGACATCTATTACTGCTGAGTTCAAAGGCTAGTCTGAGAGTATGAACAAGTCCAAAATTGCCATAATGATTGAAGCAAGTTTGTTTGGGAAAACACGAATATCTGAGGTACTGTTCTTCGATCAATACAAAAAGGTCTGTGACACTTCTATGAGGTATCTGAAGCTTACTATAGCAACAAATATTTGAAGATTCAAGGCATCAATGATGACACCAACATGAAACGATACAAAGTCTATCTAACACTATATAAGGCAGGTCGACTCATTTGGGAGACTATCTATCTTTGGCATCTAAAAAGACCATCATCTTCGTAATCCATGCAAATCTGTGGCACTGTGAGACGAAGGATAGAAGTGTATTGTGATCTGAAGTTAAAAGAAACCAAAACCATGTGGATCATCTCTGAGGCATTTAAATGTACAAATGATGAACTTAAAGACATGCAAAACAAGTCTTATCTGTGACATAAAGGACTGATCATCTCTATACCTTTGTGCAAAATGAATCAAAATTCTGTGATCTACTCTGTGCTACAGGACCAAAAGACTAAGGTACATAGTCTATAGAAGGGACAAAAATCATCACTGTGAATAAAAGCCAAGATTCTAATCAATTCCAAGTCTGAAGCTACACTTAATGACATAATTTACATTTGTGAAAAGTCTGAGAATCTCTATGACAAGTAGAACATGTATATTTGTGATCTGAACTATACAGAGACATACAAAACTTTTTGAATCATCAAGAATCAGATTTTAGTGGCATCCTGTGTGAAAACTTGAGGGATGCTACTTCGTGACATAATTTATCATGATGATATAAGGCCCATCTCTGTGACACTAGAATATGTAGCAGCATTATATCTCTTCATACGGACTGTGAGGGTATAGGGGATCCGTGACACAAGTTTGTGAAAATAGCACCCTTCTCATACATAAAAGAAAAACGAATTCAATTCTTGAAGCCTACCTATTTGATATTGAAAGATAAAGGACACTGAAAGCAGTTCAAAGATATATCTATGGCTTATAGCTGAGCTTGAAGGACCAATTAGTGAGATCAATGTGAAGACCAAGTTGCAGAACTATATGGACAGAGAAGTTCGAATTTAGCATAAGCATATCTTTTGAAGCAGCCCCAAGAAGTTACAACTTACAATATAGTAGTACCATACTCGAAGGCAATAATGGAGAACAGGGGAAGTTAAAAGAGGTACATGTAAACTATGCTCAATGTCAATAGTAGTAATGCTAAGATAATAATCTCTTGAAAGATAGTAAAATCTGACATTGAATCATTTTGTGGTACATGTTAGGGAACATGATGAATGTGAATTTATGAGGGGTAAAATCTGACATTGATTGATTACATGAATTTTTAGATTTAAAACTATGAAAATTAAATATGTTGTTTGCTTAACTTGAAGGAGGAAAGAAGGTATGTAATTTCATCTCCATGACTTTAATTTTATAACTTTGTGGTTATTATCTTAAATCTATAGACTATTTCAATCCTATCTTGAAATATGTTCACAATACAGGATGAAAATTTCAAACCTGTTTTGAAATATGATCAGAATACAAAACTTAAAATACCCACGACCAGCCAAAATAAAAAAAATCACTGAATTTCCATTTTTGGAGCTTTATAAACCCATCCCTGCATTATTTGGATTTCCCTTGGAGTGCATATGGGTGGGTCCTGCGTGGCTTTTTCTAAGCCCACTCGGCCTTGTGATAGAAAGTCCTGTTTTAAACCACAATTCAGTTTTTGGACTTCGTAATGGAGGTCTTTAGCCATGGAGGTGCAAACTATCCATAAGAGAGAATCTCCAGCCATGCATCAACCCTACAGTAGTGAATTTTCATCGAATGGAGTGTATTCTGTCAAAGCATGCAATTGACTCATATTTAATTCATCTTTAATTTTGTTTTTTCAAAGAATATGTTTTATTGCAATAACAAACAACTTGAAAATGTCAAACTACCCATGTTCAATTTTTGTTAGTAACATGTTGATCTTATATCTTATGTATTGTTGAAGCCATGTAAGCCGTATTGTTGTACAAACTTGAGCCCTGAAAAATATATTACCCTGATCCATGGGGTTGCATTGTCACATGGGAAAAAAAAGACTTATTATTCATTTAAAATGCAGTAACACATATAATTGTGTTCTCTCTTAACATAAAATTTTAATTCAACAATACATACGTGTTAATCACAATTCAAGTCTATGGATCTTCAGGTCTGATTGAACTAATTAAAGTGCAAGTAGAAAAAAATGTGGAAAGATGAAGTACATAAGAATATACTGGGCTGTTACTGAAGAGTTGCTTTCTAAGTAAAGTCTACTTTCCTTGAAGGAAAGCACGCTTCAAAATTAAACAAGTTAATTTTCCAACCAGCCAAACTCATTTTAGTATAAGTTAAGTGTACACAAAAGTGGGTCATGCCAGTATCAATAAAGTAATAGTAAAATCAGAATGAAAACTTGTTAAAATTTGATGTCCAATTTAAACCTTTTTAGCATCCCCATTAGTTGAAGAAAACACATTAAAATTGATAGAACTACAACAGCCTATTTACTAATAGGCTTCTCTCTAACTAAGGAGAAACAAAACCAGGCCATATAACTGTCCAACAATAAAGCTAGAAATTTACTTCTTCTTCTCAGTGGTACCAGCAGCCCAAACCGAATCCACCCAACATCATATGCTAGTTTTCGGCAATATATGTTTCACCGGTGCTAATACTAGTTCTGTGCTCCATCCCACTACTATTCCTCTGTCTCTTTCATTTCATCATATCTCTACCAAGCCCACCCACTGACATTCCCCTTCTTAAACCTCACTTGGACGACATCTACCTCCGCTAAATGTATCGTTCCTCCGCCAAATTTGGCTCAAATTTTTACAGAAAAATGCTTCAAGCAACTTGGCTCTTATGATCTCGAGCAGCAGGGGCTATTCAAGCAATCAAAATCCGTGCGCAATGCGAGAGAAACGCAGCTTAAAAAGTTGAAAAAAAGACCCCCAGAAAACTAGAAAGTGGCATCTTCGGAGACTCCACCAACACAGAGCAAACGGTGTGCCATCTAGTTTTGGACTGGTTTTGGATACCGTTGCAGAGACACTGACGAACCCTCCAAAGATAAGGCAGAGCGCAGCGAACGAGGAGGCGAAGTTAAGCGAGTTTCAGGAGGAACTGGTGCAGCTGGCGGAACCCTTGCCAACAAGGCCGCTGCCATGGGCACCGGTGCTCAGACCCCGCTGCCAACACTCCATCCCACGAAGTGGAGGTGGGGAATGTTAAACCCGCCTTACCGGCAATGTCCAGCAGATCTCGAAAAACAACGCCTGCCTCAACTGTGAAGGGCCGTACACGTGGAAAAATCTGATTCGCGCGAAGGGCGATACCGTATTGCTGCTATTGGCTGGGGTGAACAGTGTTTGCTCACCCCAAGCCCGCAATATTATAATAAGCACGTGTCCATGTCTTACTTGACGGAAGGGCGAAAACAAATCAGTGTGATTGGCTGTACTGAATAGTGTTTGCACAAGCAAAGCCCGCAAAGAAAACGCCTCCGGCGTAATAAGGGTTTGTGTAGATATATATTAGAAATCACTATTATTATAACATTTGAAGTCTTTCTTTGCTAATTTATTTATGATCAAGGAATGAAAATCTCATGTATAGAAGGATTCTCAATAAAGACTCTAGGGCTTTGCAGCTAACTCACTAGTTTGGACTAAGATGAACCCCAGGAAAAAAACCCTATCTAATCATTTCCATTGTAAAAATTAGATCTAACTCTTGTTAATAATGACACCATGCTAATGTAAGAACTAGGTTGGTGAACAGGTCCAAGATTAAGAGGGAGCTAACCCTTCTTCAAAAGATAAGCATTTTACATCTCCTTGATTAGAGTTGTTACTATTATCTTTATACTTTGCCTATTTTTTTTCTTTCATAGTCTTCTAAGTTCTAACAAAGCCTGCAAGTCAAGACAAGATGTATCTAAGCTTGATTAGCAATTGGAAGAATTGGAAGAACATGGAAAAGTATAAAGATTGAGGAAAAAATAAGCTGATTAAATGAAAAACAAAAGGAAGGATAAGTTAGATCTTAATGGATACTATACTACTTGAAGTTTGAAAGAAACACCAAAGAAGCTTGTGATCAAGAATAAAAGTTGACCAATATAGGGAAATATCCTATAGCAAGCTTTTGAAGAGTTCTGATATCGTAGTACCTGCAGCTGATTGGTTCGATCCAGGAACACATTGATTGAAAATATTGATGCTAATAGAGATACTACTGATGATTGGAAGCAAATATTATTTCTTGGAAAAGCATATAACATCTAAGGCCCACCGGAGGAGAAGTAATGTACTTTATCCATAAATTTCATCTACAATAATCCTATTCAAGTCCTGCTTAGATGATAAGAGGTAATGGAATAGGACAAAATTCCAGGGACTAATAATGGAATAATACAACCAAGCCAACTAGTACAAAGGAAGTTTCAAGATTATAAATCATAATATTCAGTTTGTCAAAAAAAGGAATTTGTCAAGAAAGGAATGTGTCTAAGAATGGCACTAGAGTTTAAAATGTGCATCAATTATTTCTACTCTGTATCAATTCATTGGTCGATGATTGTTATCCTACAGTTCTTGCAAATAGCTAAATTGTTTTGGAAAATTCTCCTGATATAGACAGATTTGGTGTAGAGATGCTATTTCATTTTTTATAAGTCATTGTGGCATGACACTAGTTGAGGTTCAAAGGGTTGAAATCTGTATATAAATATGATGGATAAATTATAATCTAGCATATGTTTGTTGTGCAAATAACGGGGAGAAACTGTAAACCACTTGTTCCTTAAATGACATTTTTCCAAAACAGTTTGGGATGTTGTGAGTTTATAACAAAGGAAAAATGGAATTCGACAAGTGGAAATGTTGAGGATGCATTGCAAGTGGGTAGATGATAGAGAGGGGAGTGAACGCCCAACCCTTCCTAAAGTAGTTCTTTGGTCAATATGGATTGCCATGAACAAAGTTATATTCCAAGATATTGTTGTTTCCCCCTCACAGATGCTACACGAGATCGAATATAGTTATGGCAGCCTGCCAGGATATGTTCCTTCACACTTGTTTTCAGGCAGAGCAACTCCAGAGCTGATGAACTGACTAAAAGGAGATGGGGTCTTCTCTCTTACCCACAGGTAGATTGACATCTAATCATGTTCTATTTTGTATATTGCATGTTGGTAACTCCATAAAAGTTTATATATCAATATAGTTCTTGAAGTAATGTTCAAAAGGAATTTTTCTATGATAATAATGGGTAAATGCCCAGCCTATCAGTAGACTCTTTTATAGTCTTTCCTGGGGAAAAGAGCATCCTGGATATTTCAGTCCAAAGCCAACTATGACTATTACAAAATGTACCATTACCTCTTTCTATTGAAATTCAAAAAATTTCAGAAGGAAAAAAAAACTACATACTCAATCCAAAATATTTCAATAATTGGTTTCCCCTTGGATTAATGAAATAGTGGAACAAACTCATTAGAATCATTACACATTGAGTAATATTTCAGGAAAAATGTACTGACCTGTAAAGCATCCAGAGAAACAACTGGTTGACTTTCTACTGAGTTGTCCATTTCTTTTTCTGGTTTTATAGCTTGACCACTACCATGCTCGCCATTATCTGTATGTAAATAATTCTCTTCTGGACTGTCTATGCTGCAATAAATGATTTTCACCAAAGATATGGGCAGTAGTCTCACGAGCAAATTTTATCACCATGGAGAATTTTTCCAAACCATGAATCAAAATCTCATGAGCAGGATCCCTCAAGCGCTCATTTTGAACCCCACTATGTTTCAAACCACCATAAATTTTATCTTGGTAGTTTTGATTGGAAGTATCCATTGTGTTCTGAATAGAAGGAGTTGTTCCTTCTATATGAAGAGAAGATCTGATGTTTGCAACTGGAAGTGCTCCAGGTAGTTCCAAAGATGTTAAACTTCTCTACAACTAAACAACAATCCAGACATTGCAAAATTCAACTTATGACATGGAATCTCCTTTTAGAAAAAATGAATCTCAAGACAAACCAGGGATTAAAACTATAGACACAAAATTAGCTTTAAGGTATAGCCTCAGAAGGTAATTATCTGAAGCGGATCTTGAATGTCATTTACAAGAAATACATTGGCATCATCAGCAGACCTAAAAAGACAAAATATTGCAGTGACATTTGCTTGGGTCATACCATTGTACTGAACATATTACTATATCAATTTCCATGACTGAACTATGAAGTTAATAAGAGAATATAGTCAGAAAATGTTCCAGACATGATCAAATTCCTAGGTTACTTAATTTACAACCATATTCAAATAGTGCTAACATATGTCTGCATTTTTCATTGATCTATAACATTGAACAACATATTCATGATTTTGTGCATACCAAGGTTGCTTGGGAGCAGGAGCAGGAGTGGGAAGCGGGAGCAGGAAGTGGGAGCAGAAGTGGGAGCAGGGAACGACATTTTCAAAAGCTCCCAAGTTGGTAGCGAATTTTTATATATTTTAATGCATATATGTCAACAAAAGTATGTAGAATGATGAATTAGATATAAAAAGCATAAAAGCATGAGGAAGAGAGCTAGCACTTGTCTTTTGGAGAACTTTCTAATCATATATACATTTGACAAATGAACAAGAAGGGCTACTTCATACATGACACTAATTCTTTTGACTCTAAATGACCAATCCTAATGCTCTCAAGTGAGAGCCAACTAAAAATAAAATCACTTGCTCATGAAACCCATGAGGCAAGGCTTTATAATAATTTTATTATTATTATTAAAAAAAAATTGTCAAAAATCTAAATTACACCATTACAATCATAAATATATACATGCCAAACACTTATGCTGAAAAGCAAGATTGCTGGAAGTCACTACAAGACCTTAAGCACACAGAGTATGGCACGAATTGCATTCTAGGGGGAGATTTCAATACAGTTCTAAAACAGGACAAAAAGAGAAGAGGGACAATGGTAAGAGAAATTCACTAGAAAGACTTAGAAGACCTACTAATGCAGTCTAATCTCTTCAATGTGAAGCCGAGCCAATTTAAATACACATGGAACAATAAGAGGGTGGGACCGGGGCACATAGCAACAAGGTTAGACAGGGTTTTAGCTTCAGATATTCTGCTGTCAACGTCCTTCACTATAACTTCAGAGATCCAAACATGGTGTGGATCGGACCACTGACCGATCACACTTCTTGTTTCTCCTCCAGTAAACTATGTGGCAATCCCATTCAAATTCTCCCCATTATGGATTGAATTAGTTGGATTTTCTGAAATGATCGCTACATCCTGGGCTCAGTGGGTAAATGGCAGCCCTATAACCATATGGGAAAGGAACGTTAAAAGGTTAAAAGCCGACATCAAAGAATGGCTCAAAACATATAATGCAAATCTGTCCCTAAATGTCAAAACAGCAGAAGAAATCTTGCAAAAAATCAGGCTCAAATAGAAAACAATGAAGTGGAGAAGGTGGAATTCCAAGAAGAAATAAAAATATTCCAAACATACCATGCAAGCCTGAGACAAGAGGAAGATATGTGGCGGCTCAAATCTCGTAATAGCTGGCTCAGATCTGGAGACAGGAATACAAAATAATTTCACAAGCATGCAAAATTTTGAGAGATAAAAAATGGCATTACCCAAATTCAGCATGGATCTCAAACTCTCGATTCTTTTCATTAGATTAAGGCCGATGCAATAGATCACTTCTCTGCCCTGTAACATGATGACCAACCGTCGACCCCCATTAGTGAAACCTTCTTCTTGGACTTGATGCCTTCTTTGGTGACTACTGAAGCCAATGAAATCCTTGCTGCTCTGCCTGATCCTCTAGAAATTCAAAACACAATCTTTTCCTTTTCTCCAGATAAGGGCCCTAGGCTTGATGGCTTCACTGGTTGGTTTTATCAAACCTATTGGCGTCTAATAAAAAGAGATTTATGCCGAATGATCGGGTATTCCCTAAAGATATCATACATCAACAGTGGAATAAATTCAGCCTTTTTAGCCCTGATACCAAAAGAACATAATCCATCCTCTTTCTCGAGATTTAGGCCAATTTTCCTCTGTAACTTCTCTTATAAAATTATTTCCAAAATCCTAGCCCTTAGACTGAAAGTCCTCCTGCCTCTCCTCATCTCTCCTAATCAAGGCAGCTTCGTCCCGAGAAGACAAATCTATGACACAATACAATCTTAATCCGGGAAGCCATTGACTCAAGTTGGAGACGTGAGGAGCAAGGAATGGTCATTAAACTGGATATGGCCAATGCATTTGACAGGGTTCGGCATAAATTCCTCCTCGACATAATGAAGATGGGATTTAAAGAGACCTTCATTGGATGGATAGAGAAATGCATTGCCAGGCCCTGGATCTCTACTCTGATTAATGGTAGGGGGGATAGGTTCTTCCAAGCTTCATGAGGTCTCCGACAAGGGTGCCCCCTCTCACCCTTTTTATATATATTGGTTGGAGAGGCTCTTAGTTGCAACCTTGAAGTAGCAAGGATATCTCATCACATCCTGGGAATCAGATTCAAAGAAGGAATCAAAAGCATAAATCATGAGAAATTTGCCGATGATACAGCTCTTCTAGGTGGGGCCTCTCTGGTCATAACTAGAAGATTCAACTCTTAATTGCACAGATTCCAAGAAGCATCTAGGGGGAAAACAAGTGATGCCAAATGTAGAATATATGCATGGAATATCTCCATTAGAAAGGCCAATAAAATAGAATAAATATTTGGATTTAAGGTAGAAATAAACTAGAAGGAATTTAAATACTTAGGAGTCCCAATTTTCTTGAAAAGGACCAGTCCTAAGGCCTGGCAAGGCATGATTGACAAAATGAAACAGAAAATAACCAATTAAGGAGGGATTTGGTTAAATCCAGCAGGTCATCTCATTCTTATCAAATCAGTGTTGTCTTCTCTCCCTTTATATCAGTTCGCAGTCCTTCAGGCTCCGAGATATGTCCTACAACAGCTTGGCAATTTTATAAGGAAGTTCTTATGGGAAGGAGGGAAACAAACAACAAGAAAATATCACATGGTAAACTGGAAGACTGTTACAACACCTAAGCAACATGGAGGACTAGGAATTCAAGACCCAAGATTAACTAACCTAGAAATTGGGGCCAAATTATGGTGGGGGCTAGTCATAAAACCCGAAGAATGGTGGGCCCAAGTAATAAGAGGAAAGTATTTCAAGCAACAAGAAAAGGAAAACGGGTATATTCCAACCACTCAAGGCTCCCCAATTTGGCATATTCTTCTATCCTCATCTCCTTTAATTACTCAAAACATCAATAGAATTCCTGGAAATGGTTTGACAGTTAAAATTTGGGAAGACAAAATAATGAATAATGCTCCACTAGCAGATTTGGAACAGCTGAAACCCGAAGAGGAAATGGGAAGGGTGGCTTCTGTCGGATCTCCCCGAAGAGCTAAATGAGCAAAAAAAAGAACTCCTAAATCTTCTTGAGGGATGTTCTCCAATAGCGAGAGATAAACCAGACAAATGGTGCTGGAAGAACACAAGATACTCAGTCAAAGAAGGCTACACACATCTCCTCTTTGAGGAAAAGGTTCCCCCTAAAAGTGGGATATGGAATCGGATCTGGATGCAAAATGCTATACCCAAAGTAAATTACTTCATCTGGCAGCTAAACCACAAGAAAATTCTCTCATAGGACAACATAAGGAAAAGAGGTATAAGCGGGCTAACCAAATGCCCTCTTTGTGAACCAAGTTTTCGACTGCAAATCCGACAGTACTCTGACTTGGTTACCCTAGCCAAGTTTTCAACAGTGGTCTCGATCAATATTTTCAAATATATAAAACTATTTATAGGGTTTCGATAAATCTAAAAGAGGGCTTTCCTTGGTGAAATGTTTGTTGAAAAGCTTAAAGCAATTTTGACAATATTACACTCACCACGAGTGTACTATATCCTTTCTTCCGACACATCCGCCCATGAGGATCTGATTGCTGCCACCTTACGTGATGAAAAGGAGCGGCTGTGAAAGACTCTCCAGGATGGAAAAAGGGTGGACTTTGATCATAACCCTAATCATGTACCGGAACATACTTCCAACGAGCTCCAGAATGAGAAGAGGCAAGGTTTTTCTTCGCACAGGAATGAGGCAAACTCTAAATCACAGTTGGGTTTATACAGGAGGAAGATTCATTACAAGGACCATTGCTATAAACCTGCATCTAATGTCAAACAAGTAATTTTGGAACATAACCACCTCTGGGACAAAGTTGCAAGCTTGCAAAAGCAGGCGCCGATAGGAAGATGGTTGTACCCAAAGGATTTAACTTTTGATTTTCTGGAGTGGGTAAAAACCTTCTGGTGTCCAATTCTGGGATACATTCCTAAAGTAAGTAAAATGATGCGGAACTGGTTCAGCGTGCATTTTCTGCATGAGGAAGATTGTAGGAAGATTATGACTCGAACTTAGGTCTGGGGCAGGAGTTTCATGCAGCTCCTCCCATGGTTTTTGGGTTTCAATCATGTAATTGATGCACCGAAGAGTAAACTGATTTGGGTCAAATTACCAGGCTTACCCCTGGAGTTATGGACCTTGAAAACACTTCGAGCTATCGGAAATTCCATTGGAATGACTAAATATTTGGATCCTAGATGTATTGGTACTGCTGACAAGTGGATTTCTTGGATTTTAGTTGAAGTTTCATTCCAAGGTGGGTTGCCAAGTGATGCTGATTTAATTTGGGGACAACGAATACACTGACAGAGACTAGACTACTGGGGTGTGCCATTCCGCTGTCTCATATGTCACCACACTAGTCACTTGCAAAGAATCTGTCCTATGTGACAATGGAGGAGAGGACGCCGCAAAGACGTGTCTTTTGGTCGCCAACATTGAAATAGGTCAGTTCATGCATCTGGGTCCGACTCGGGTAATTCAATTCCCCCCTCTTATAACAGTGTCAGATCTTACTCTTCAGATTTACCCTTGTTAATTATACGTACTGCAAAAGCCCCATATTTACCTGAAAACACGGGTTCCCCTCGCTACAATCAAGAATTCTCTCCAATTTCCCACGAGTCAACCTCGCCGCACTCTAATAAACCAATAGATGACCCCCAAGGAACTGTCTATACGGGAAATCCTACCTTATCACCATGTCCACATCCCTCTGAACCGCTAGTGGTTTCACCATTGATGCCCCCCCTGGAATGGGCTTCTCCATTATCTTCTCATGAACCTGATCCCCCACAACGCCCAGGTTCCCCGCGAAATACTGTGGGTAGTGATTCAGATGCGCTTCTAGGAAACCCGATGCTAGATATGGCTGAACTTACTGTCTTTGATAAAGGAATTTCAAAACCCTTTCCTCATATATCTCCTGAGTCAGCTTCTAACATCACTGTCAGGAAGACTAATAAAAAGGGATCAAGGCATTTTCGTGGTCAGCTCAGGACAAAATCATTATTTCAAGGGGATCTGCATGATTTGCATGATGTTCCTATTACTACAATTGATGATATTCGGGGCCTTAGAGCAGGCAGCCCCAATGAAGTACCTAAATGATGACTATGGTATCTCTGAATGTAAGAGGGTTGGGCGGACCCTCTAAAAATCTTCGCCTTTGCCAGATGTTCTCAAAAATAAATCCATCGATGGTATTTCTCCAAGAAACTCTTTGTAATCGGATTGTTGCTATTGAGACCATTTTAAGTATATGCTCGAGTTGGCATGCAGTGGGAATGGATGCAGTGGGCTGGAGCCTCGCAAGCTTGAGATTTTAAAAATACAGGAAACTACATGGAAATTAAAAAGCAGAGTTCAATGGTTGCAGGAAGGCGATCTGAATACAAGGTTTTTCCATAACTGTGCAAATCGCCGCAGGAACATGAATTCAATTTGGAGAATAAAGATTGCGGATGGCTCTATGAAACATAAAACGTAGGACATACAGGTTGAAGCGCTCAATTATTTTACTGATTTTTATAAAGTGGACCATGAAATTGATCATCAAAGCCAAGCTTGGGTACTACAACATATGCCCTCCATGTTAGACCTAGATGCAAACAATGTTATGGAGGTGAAGATATCTAAGGAGTTAGAAGTTGCATTAAAATATTTTGCACATGACAAAAGTCCTGGGCTGAATGGATGGACGACTGAATTTTATTTACACTTGTATGATATGTTCGAGTACGAGCTGCTTATGGTTGTGGAACAAATTAGAATTCTAGGTTTTGTTCCTGGCGATATGAATTTGACCTTCTTGACAATCATTCCTAAGTCATCGGATCCTGAACAGTTCTTAGATTTTACGCCTATTGCACTATGTAATGTTATGTACAAAATCACCTCTAAAATTATTGCAAATAGGATTCGGGGGATCCTATCAACATACATTTCTAAGTAACAATTCAGGTTTTTAAGTGGCAGGTCTATACACAATGCCATTGCTATAACACAGGAGGCTTTACACTCCATTCATGAAAACAACACTGAGGCTCTAATTATGAAGATCGACATCCATAAGGCATATGATTCTACAGATTGGTCTTTCATTAGGCTAATTCTCCTAAATATTGGGCTATCTATTCAGTCTATTAGATGGATAATGGCATGCATAACTTCGGTAAGATATGATGTTCTCATTAATGGACTACCGACTGAATTTTTCTTGGCCGAAAGAGGGCTTCGACAGGGCTGTGCTTTATCCCTGCTCATATTCATCCTTATTATGGATTGCTTCAGGAACCTCATGAAGATGGAAAACGAAAAGGGTTACTTTAATGGACTGGCTTTCTCTCCTATGATATGTGTCACACACTCATTATTTGTTGATGATTTGTTGGTCTTTGGTAAACTTATTAGGAACCAATGGTTTTATCTGCACTGCATTCTCAATCACTTTGGAGCTACTTCTGGTTTATGCATTAAAAAAGGTAAATCTCTCCTTCTGTATGATTCAGGAGATGTGGAGGAAATTAAGTTTATTTTTAGAGTTTATAGGGACTGGCATAAGTCATATAATGTTGGACATAACATATCTCGGATTTAGACTCAAACCTTGTTCATACAATATCAATGATTGGACTTGGCTGATCGAGAAGTTTAAAAACAAGATACACAAATGGACAAGTAGGTTCCTTTCGCTGGATTGTAGATATATCTTCATACAAGTTGTCTTATCTCAATATGTGTTCTATTGGTCTAACTTGTACTTTCTCCCGGCAATCACTGTTAACAAAGTTAATTCCATTATTGCAAATTTTCTGTGGGGAGGTTCCTCGGATCACACTAAAATCCATATCTATAAATTGGAGGCAATCTCTATCCCAAAAAGATCTGGCAGTTGGGGTCTATTAAATCTCAGACTTTTCTCAAATGCGTTGCTGGTAAAATCTTTATGGCTTGCTCTGAAGGGCGACAGAGTATGGTCTAAAATAATTACACACAAATATTATGAGGGTGATTCTATTCGATCTATATACTTGGGATGTTTAAGGTCTATACAAAAGGCTTCAGCCATCTGGCGTAGTTTCCAAAGAGTGATGCACATCTTGGGACAAAGACTGGTTTGGGAGTTCGGAAATGGTAGAAATATTCTAATTAGAGTCGACCAAATGCTCGCGTCTGAAAATGCAATTCTCTTTGATTCACACCTACTTCATGGACTTCATCACAGTGGCATTCTCTCTCTCTTTGATCTTATATACTACTAGAACCTCGGGGCTCCCATATGGAAATCTGCAAACATGCTAGGGTTACGGGGCAGTGAAGCACACAACTGGGAATGCCATAAAGCTCTTCTACAGGCAATGGGATTATCTTTCAAAGGGGAAGGTGACATTCTGGTTTGGAATGGAAAATTGCGGGATTACTCATTAAGGATGAGTATGAAAATCAAATTGCTAAAATGACTCCCGACCCTATGTTGTCTCCTTTTTATATTGCATGGAATCTTAAAATCCCTACAGAGATAATATTATTTGCATGGTTATTGTGGAAAAATAGAGTACTAACTTAAGAGGTATTATGAAACGGGGATTTTATGGTCCTGGAAGATGTCCATTTTGTCTCCAACATGAAGAGACTGCTTCTTATCTTTTCTTCACATGTACCTTCTCTCTTTCTATTTGGCAGCATTTTGCTAGGCTTATAGGTGACCCTTCTTGGTGTCCTTCTGACTGTATTCAAGTTATCAAATCTTGGGTTGTTGTAAGTTTCTCTTACAAATCTTTACTCTTTTATGTGTTTTGGGAAATCAAGAATGCTCGGAATCGTTGGATTTTCAAAGGGGTTCTCCCACAACACTCCAATATTACAAGGAATATTGCTTTATGGATTAATGATCTATCCCACCTGCTATTAAGGATATTTCTAAGAGAATCCGACCTGACCATATTGAGCTCCCGACTTTATATTTTGATGGTGCAAATAAGGATGGCCTATGTGGCTGTGGGGCCTGGATAAAGCTTGAAAACAAGGACCGATATCACATGTTTTGGAATGGAGGTGTTGGCTCAAACAATAAGGCGGAAATTATGGAGTTATGGAGTGGGATACTTATTGCTTATCGTCTAAATCTCCCTTCAATTCACATGTATGGAGACTCGAAGTACACCATTGATGGGGTCAGCAGCAGATGTGAAATGCAATGCAGCAATAGTGTTGGTTGGGTACAGTGGATCAAGTATCTATTAGGAAAGTTTCAAGCCTACACTATTCAACACATACATGTGGAGAAAAATACGCGTGTTGACCTTCTCTCCAGAAGAGGGCTGGAGTCCACATATGCTGCTATTCAGATCATGCATTACAGGGCTTCCACTCTGTTGGACTCTCAATCTTTTCCTCTGCCATAATCTACATCAAGCGAGCTTCATCTTCTCAAGCGAGCCAGAATACATTTGCAAGCAAGCAGGATATCCTTTTTTCTTATGCTGCTTTTATAGGCTATATCTTCATTGTACATACCAGATCCTTTTCTGTTTTTTTCCTTTCTCCATATTCTCCTTTATGCTGTTTTCAATCAGATGATGTTCCCACTGACCCTCAGTATGTATCTGGGCTCAGTGATGTTCTATTCAGTTACATATTGGCTGGGTTTTCTGTGGTTGGTATGCAGATTTTTTATGTGTCTTTATGGCCTTTGTACTGTTCTTATGATGGATTTGGTTTGCCTCTTCATCGGGTTCATATATTGCCTGCTATCTGGCATATGCTAGAATGGTATGTCTAATGTGCAGGAAAATGATATTTGATCAACGAGTATGAACTGTTATATATAACAGCGTTTTTTTCGTCCTGAAAAAAAAAAGGTCGAATCAAAATATTTAGCATGCAAGGGTTTCAATCAATGTTGTGGAACTGCGAATTTTTTCTTCTAGGATTATAACCATGATATAATACCTTCAATTCCGCTTAGGGTTTTAGATATATTTATGTCTTTGCTGTGATTTACACTTTGAATTCGCTCAAGTCCTCCACTTCCATGTTAAGCTACAGAGTATTTCTGGTTACATGATATACACAACTCTTTCACCAGTGCGGCAAGGCTTCGAATCTTACAGAGAAGAGTAAGAAGCATACTAAGTCTGCCATTACCCTAAATTTCGAAAGCTTTGCACTTACATGGAAAGCTTCAAAAAATTTCATTGAAAAACAATTTTACATGCGATGTTCATATAAAATAAAACGGTTTCACTGAAATGGGTTGAATACAAACTCTCACCTGATTCATGGAGGTAATGAAAAACCAGGAAATTCATCTCGTAGGAAGTGATTGTGATCGTGGCCATCCATGCCTCTTCTGATTAGCCCACTTGAACCCCTCAGTGTAATGGAGTTAATGGAGCTTTCTGTGGTAGTCTCGGGATAGAAATCACCATCGGAGGCATGGGGATTCCAATTTCTTGATTTCAACCCAGTGTATCAAATCATAGTTGGACGCGCCCTTCCTCCATTGGAAAAACCCTGCAACGCGAGGGAAATAGATGAGGGAAACTAAAAGTTTTGATATTTGAAAAACAAAAGTTGATATTCGAAAAATTTTGATATTAGGAAAAGTTGTTTCCTACTACTAACTTTTTGATTGTGGTATGGTGGTGTAAAACTTTGCATTAAGTAATAAAGTAATGGATTACAATGGAGTTGAAAAAGATCAGAGTTTAAAAGACTAAATGGCTACGAAGGACATAAAAGCCAAAAAGTAAGTTTAATAAGTTTTAAGGAAGTAGAGATAATTAATGAGTGGTGGTTGAACTTCATGTGAGCAAATGAAGAAGGCAATGAAGATTTGCAAAAGTACATTAACTAGGAAGAGAGTAGTGAAGTGAGGATGAGAGAGTTGGAGAATTTCAATGAGAAAGGTGAGCTGGTGAACGGATGGTTGTGAAACAAAGAGTTGAAGATAAAATATAGCTCAATAAAGAGTGGTAGTCAATGCACCTCAATGAGGTCTAATGAACACACTAGAGTGAGGTCACAATAGATATGTGATTACAAAGTAGTAGGTTGGATGCAATGTAGGATGAGATTGCGAATGAGAAAGAATCAAATGAACTAATGGGAAACCATATCCTAAGGCCAACAGAGGATGAGAACCTAGTAGTGGGCATGGCACTAAACAATAGCAAAGCCGGCCTTATACCAACCCCGCCCCTTATGCTTCTTAAATACAAATAGGTAACACTACACTAGCGTGTTAATAATGGTTCAAGTCCACCTCGTAGTTAGCTTACTTATGGAGGAAAAATAACAACTAGAGGAAGTAGTATTAACAATAGTGCAAGTTTGAATATTAAGAGTAGCACACTTGGGAGTTTTAGTTATTTAGAGCAAAAAAACAAGAGTTTCATGAATTTTAGTACCTATGATGCTTTGAATTATAACCTAGGAGCATGTCAGAGAAATAATATTAGAGTGATGAACTACTTAAAAAATTTAGTCATATGTAAATACTTTGGAAAAAAAAACATAATGATCCACGTACCTTGATATAAAAAAAAAACCTTAAAAATGTCACTTTTAAAATCTCTTATGTAGTTACCTCATGTCATTCGGGTAGATATCACAATTACTTATGTAAGTAATCGTGCGCCGATCATATTTTTCATTATCTTAAAGGAACTCTTTCTAGACATGCACCCCATCAAGCATAAATCATCCTAACATATACATTTGAAGTAATATAAATCATCCTATGACTATCCTCGAAAGAATTCTCACCCATATCCTTGGTGATGGTGTAAGGCTCGTATCAAAATGGTATGAACTTCTTCTAGGAGTTTGTCAATTGCTCTTTATGCAAGTCCAACCATAACTCGTCATCAACCTGAAACTTATGTGGATCTGAATGGATTGTGTGTCTACTTGTACTTGGAGTTCACAACTTTCTATAAAATATCATGAAATCGTTATCCTCAACTAGTGTGCCATACTTGGTGGGTGTGACCCAACAACTAATTTGTCTATCCTCGAAGGTGTCGTTATAAGCTTCTAGTTGTATTTAAGAATCTTTTTTACTAGTGTACCACAATCTAGCTTTGCAATCTTGGTGCTGCTCAGCTTCTCAAGGCTGAAGTGAGACCAACTCGGACCAACTAGGTAATCTAACACTCTTGAGAATTTTTTTTTTTCCAATAACCCAAGATTCTCCCCCAACTTGTCAAACTTTCCCTTTGCTAGGAGCTTTGTCAAACTATTAACCATATGCAACTTTGTCAGAATGTGGTCCAACACTACCAACTCCCTAATGAACTTGGAATCTTAGGAAATTGTATTGAATATCAATGTGTTTGAAATGGTCGTGACACATTAGATTTTCATAGAGCTTGATGTAACTTTGATTTTGACAAGAGACAATATTCGGCTTCATCAACTGATTGGTTGACTCTACAATCAAGTTGCAAATCTAGATAGCTTCATAATAAGTATATGAAACTGCCATATACTTTGCTTCAGTGGAACTGAATGCAATTGTTGCTTGCTTCTTGTTGATTTAATAAAAATGATTTATAAAATGATAATAATGATGTTTAAAATGAGCCTTATGATGGTCTATTTATACACATTGATTGTTCACGAGGTGTAGGGGTATGTTTATAACATCACTGCCCTTGAAAGCATAGTAATTAGAATTTTCTTTAGTTAAGCACATTTTTGTGGTGGAATGAAGTTTATTAGATATCTATTTATACTTTGTAGAGGTTTGACTTTGTTTGTCCTTTGAGTGTTGGTGAGGTTTCTTTGTATTTTTTGCATCATGGTCTAGTCTTTTGACCTGATTGTTTAACATGAAAACTTTATGCTTATTGGCAATATATTTGAAATACCTGCATGATCAAGAAACTGTTATGGTTAATTAAATTACTAATTAGGTACTACAGAAAGAGGATGATGTTGAGAGGGCTTTCCTGAGTGACTCTGGGAGCAACCCAAAGGTGGTCAGACAAAGCTCTTATAAGTTAAAAATCTGACGAGAAAGAACTGGTGATGTATACGTGGTTGCTCAACCTGGGCTGTATGGAAAATCTTGGCAGAGAGTGTTTCCCTTTCCGTGTCTTCACAAAAGTAGGTTGTCTGGTCACAAAATAAGATCACTACATGTAGGTGATGGTTCTATAGTAAGTTCTCAGCCTTATCTTCAGAATGGCTAACAGAGAGGATCAGGTTTGAATACAGGATATAATTTGATGAATTTGGAGATTTGAAGTTAAAGAAAAAATTGTGGTGATGTTTGGATGGGTGTTAATTTGTAGGGTTTTCCATTTTTATAATTTTCTTTGTTGTGCTTTCTACCATGCTACCTAGTTTCTTTCCTGTTGCCCTAGCATTTTAACTTTTTCGATGTATATCTCTCTATTCTTTCTTGCCCCATTTGAAATGTCATCCTTATTTGGTAGGTGTTTTCCATCACACAGCTATTGTGGGGTTTGTCTACGCAAATAGCTTGTAAGGCCCATTCATCAGGGTATTTGATGAAATGAAATGATTATCGATGATCACCAACTAATGGTACCTACAGAGATTTACTCTAACAATTCTACAGTTTTCCTGTGCCAAAAATTATACAACATTTTAACCTCATTAACTAGTCTCCTCTGTTCTCTTAGATGATTCTATAAGCACTTATTGTTGTTTTCAAAGATTTTACTCTCTAGTCCCATTGAGCTATTTCAGTTATTTGTGGACATTGATCTATTTTCATTTCATTTCTTCAGTTTTTCTGGTTGTTATGTGTTACCTTTGGCCAGTTCCTTCTTTCCTACCTATGCTCTTTCTGCGTAATCATTCCAAGCAGCTAGAGCAACAGGGGCAGCATGAGCCACACAGTCTAGCCAAAGCCCAACAGGTGCAGCGCAGAGGCAGTAGGAGCCACGCAGGGCTGACGCAAGCCCAGTCAGGGCAGCACAGGGGTAGTATAAGCCCTTCAGGTGTGACACAAGCCCTTACTGAGTAGTGCAGAGGCCAACGCAGGCCATTTAGGCTGACGTAGAGGGATTCATAGCACCCTATTACTGCCGTTTTTATTTCTCTGTTGGGTGAACTAGTTTTGGTGCCCAGGATTGTTGTACTTAGATTCTGCATAATAATGAAAACCCTCCAGAGCTAGCTGCACCAGTTTTCCCACATTGGGTTTTTCCCGGGGATAGTTGTCTAGAA
This sequence comes from Pinus albicaulis, assembly GCA_034641835.2. Lineage (NCBI taxonomy): Eukaryota > Viridiplantae > Streptophyta > Pinopsida > Pinales > Pinaceae > Pinus > Pinus albicaulis. Next base: position 313,546,248 of record CM076581.1, on the reverse strand, counting down.
AATCTGTGTGTCACTTTGTCTATGAGCATGTTATTCAGTATTTGATCTGTATGTGTAGGTTGCTAGTTGTATTTACTATTTACTTCGCTAATTTATTGAATATTTCAGAAATTAACTTGTAACTTAATTCAACTAGGAGAAGTAAATCAAGATACTGCAATAGGGTTTCTTAGATTAAGAAATTTTCACATTCCCTAGGTCTAGCCCCATTAGGTCACCTAGGGCAACAATTTCCCAGGAATCTAGCTAGAGGAAAACTTCTATATCCTAGAGGCAGCTGCGTTGTTGGGTGCCCTCACTCTCCTCAGAACTTGGGCCAATTCTGACGGTGGAATCTCTGGATACCTCAAGCCCTAGCTCTAGGATCAAGTTTTGCCTAGGTGTTCCTAAGGATAGAACCTACTAGGATCAATTTGACCTATCGAAGTAAAAACACTTATCTGATCCTTTCCCATATTCACCTTGTCCAGGATAGGAACATCATTGGTTGCTAAATTCCATCCCCGAACCTGGGCTGGGTCCACTTGGTCCCATGTGGTCCCATTTGGTGTTAAAGGCCTTTCATTAAGGACCATTTGGGAATCCAAGTTCCCAAAGGATTTTAGGGATTGAGAACTTCCTTCATAAGTTTTATTCTTCTCCCTCAACCCTTCAATCCCCCTCCTCTCTCCATAGAAGATAATTCCCTTGCTTAAAAGGAAAGCAAGTCCCACTCTTTGTTTTATCTTAGGGAAAGGGTTTCGAGGGTCACTTCCCACCTATTCATTGACCTATACTCTACAAGTGACTTCCTAAACTATCGGGACTCCACCAATCGGTGAAAGTCCGTGAAGAGCAAGGATCCTTAGCTATGGTGACAATGGGCTAAGCCTCCATCGTTTCCCTTATCCTAGCAGTTGCCCTCTTACGAACCCCTTTTAGATCCACTACTAGTTTGAGTGGTAACAAGTTGTTCACAATTCCATTTGTGAACAACTCTTTGGTATGCCCACTTTTTCCATACTACAGGTCCAAGATGAGAAGTCCAGGGCTATGGAGGCTGCCCTTCTTCTCACTGAATCAATCCTCTACAATATAGTGAACTAGGGCTAGTTGGTTTGCCCACTTGACTATTACTTTAGTCCTTCAAAGTTTTCACATCCTTAGGGCCTATACACCTGCTCTTCTACCAATTTTGTTGTCCTTCACCAAAACAAGAGTCAGGGCTCTTCTTTGACAGTAACCTAACAACCCTCCAACTGTACTTGGCCTACCATCAATCTGCCCAACCACAGCCAATTCTTTTTACTGATCTAGGGCCCACAATATTTTCTTCATCTAGGACTCTCCAAATCTGCCACCTAACAATGGTTTGAGTTCTCTCAAGATCATTGTTCTTGCGTATCGAAAATTTGATCTTTGTTGTCCAATCTATGAACAAATATGAACTACTCCTCTTATCATACATCTAACAATATGTAGATGACTGAACTAGGGTAAAAAACCAGCCACTAACAATCCATTTACTATTTTTTTATAGGTTTCTTTAGATATTTGTCTAAAAATCTATGGAAAGTCCACCAAAATCAACTCCTCTGCATGTCAATCCATTCTTCATATGGCACATTTCTTCTGCATGCTCAATCTTCTACTTAGGTTCCACCCTCCTTTGGATCTATTGTCTCCACACATACTAAATCTGCAAACCATCTTCCAGATCTGCGGTCTTTATTTCAGAAATAAACCTTGCTCTAAGGGTCACAACCCATCTTCGTCTACACAAATTTGTCACAATCTTAAGGTCATACCATATGAACTAAACATGCTAGGAAAATGTCCTAACTAGGGCATTATACTTATGTACTTCTAATTGTTGTAGAACAAACCCTATCCACACATAGAAAAAACATGACTCTTGCCTCCATAAGGGACTCGACCTAGCTCACATGGATCCATAGATTATGGGAATTTCTTTGACTAAATCTTGACATGAACTTCAGATCTGAATGTCGACCCTCAAACTAGGGTTAACTCAGTCAATATTATGCCTGCGTTGATTTCTGTTATGGCTCTAAATTACAGTGGAAGCCCTCCTCCATTTATGTTGGTCTTTATCACAGAACTTGCGGCCTACTAACCACCACAAGGAAAGATGGTATCAACCCTCTCTTATATTTTATGTAGAAAATCTAAGATTCAATCTAATCTTTTAATCATGTACTAAAACAAGATATCGAATCCTTCCTACAATTTGTGGAAACAAAACACAATCGCACAATCACATATAAGTAAGAGAAACAAGCTATAAATCGCACAACACAAGATGTATCTGGGGAAGAAATTGCTCAAAACCCTCTATCTCTATTTTGTATTAAGTCAAGGAATCATGAAACAATACAATGCTTAATCTCTCTTGAGATTCTCCAGCACTCTGCCAATTGTCTCCTGCTGATCTAGGAAAAATCGGTCTAGTACTTAGCCAATTCTTAGCCTTCCTTCAGCATGCCTTTCTCACGCAATTCCAATGGAATTATCTCCATATTAATTAGGAAAATCAACCTTCCTTGATTGCGCAATCCATCATGGCATCCCAATGACTTTATAATTGCACATGGGAATTTTTCTATAAATACAATTGATAGTTATGTTCCTCTAAACTGTGTTACAATAAGGATCAAGGGTCTTTTTATTATTTTAAATAAGATAAAACCCTAAACAACCAAAGCCCTAACCTGAGGAGATGTAACACCAAGGGTTTATGGGCCCCGTTGGGGTTAGTTGGGCAGCCAACTTCCCGGGGTCGTAACTTGGTCATATGATCTTTGTTTGACGCACATGCTACCTCGTTAGAAAGATCTCTTCAAGGAATAAAATTGCTAATATGATTTCTAAGAAATCGCCAAACCTTTCATGCCCAAAAAACACCGTTTGGGGCCTCAAAACGGCTCCGAAAGTTTAGAACCCGAAAAAATAACAAAAATAGTAAATTGTGCTATAATTACGGAAACTGAAAAACTAAAAGAGACAATGGCGAGGGCCCAAGTGGAATAGGCGGGTGGCCACCAATATCCACATCGATCACCTTAAATAAAATTTCTTGAGCTAACTCAATCATCATGACTTATTTAATTGACACAATTTGTTATGAGACGAAATTACAATTTATTGTCCAATTTATTTAAGGGAAAAATAAATTAGACGCCTCACATTCCTCACTCCTGGTACATCAAAATTTCTCACGAGTGTGGGTGCATTTTTTTTGTCCTTTCTATTCACAAATTTCACTGTTTCTTGTTGCAAATTTCAACACTCCCTCTCAACATGAAAGGAATTCAATCTATCCCCATCCGGTACTTTTGGAATGTTTTGCATGCTACACTTCTCTAGTGTTTTTTGCACCTGCAAATCTTGAAACTAAATAGCCTCTGAACAAATGAATCAGTATAATGCATATGTCATCAGAGTCTTCTGACTGCTGCTAGCTACTGCACCTGTCTAGTACTGGATTCTCGGCACTGCTGCTGACATTTGCATATGTGCTATTTGAATTGTTGATAACTCTATTTGTGCTCCAGTATTTGACATCTGTCACTCTGATTTTTGTCTTGCTAACATCTGACTACATCAATCTAACTGATCCTTCCTACAATTGTTGTAATGTGGGATCCTTGTAGCCAGGTTCGATCTATGAGACATGCCATCTCAATGGACCTTACCCAAATTTCTTATCTTGGGATTATGTCTACACATAACCCCACCTTACACCTTGAGGTATGGTTGCTCTGTCTTCCCATCTGGCTTGGAATTTCCCCCTCATAAAGGTCTCTTCTTGAGTAGGCGCTTCCACTCGGTCTCCTCTCCTCTTCTCCAATTGTGGCAGCTACTCCACAACCTTCTGAGACTACTTCTCATGAGGATGCATGTTGAGAGGTAATTTATGCTCCCTCTAAACCACCAAGTCTCTAACTTATGCCTTTCTCCTCAAAGCTTTGCATGCATCTGGTACCTCAAGTGCATATAGGTTCTTGACTCATGCACAGTGTAATTGTCCCGAAGTTACAAAAAGTTTCTAAAAAAGAGTTGATTTTAAATCAATGATATCTCCCTCATCTGAGCTCCGATTTGACCAATTTTTTATTTATTTTTATTTTTTTTCCATTTGGGTAGATTTTCGCAAGGAATCCAAATATTCTATTTGTTTTCGAAATTTTTATACCAAAATATTCAAATATTCTCTACAAAATTGCTGCCCAAAAAAATCTTGCACTGATACCATGTAGAAAATCTAACCAACGAGATTCAAGCTGACGAATCTGTTCCATACCCTGCGCACAAAGTTGGGTATCAAAGATTCAGAGAAAAATTTGGTGCTAAAGTATCGCAGCTGTCTGCACAGATACATTCAGGAGGAAATGGAGTTCCTCAACATCTCCTTGCTTGTTACAGCATACCGGTATGCTGCCAAGATTGAGCAGAAATTCAAATAGAAGAAGCGAGACTTTGGATCTGCAAATCAAAAGCAAGGGAAAGGTGCTTCCAAACCGCAGAACAAAGGATAGAGCCAACGCATGGCGGCTAAAGACAACACGTCAAAGCCACAAGAAAATAAAAACACCGCAAAGCCAAAGAAGGACACGGGAAAGTGGTGTGAGTTCCATAAGAGCTCCACTCACAACACAAATGAGCGTCGGGCCAAGCAGTCGCTAGTGGCTGAGATGAGGGCTTCTGAGTCAGATCCATGCTTCAACTCCAAATCAGAACCTGAAAAGGGGAATGAAAAAGGGAAACAGATTATTGATGCGGAGCCCAATGCCACTGTTGCCACTACAAAGATCCAAAAGGAGGAACCGGAAGATCCAGAGGAGGAGGAACATCTCTTCCACTCCCAGATGTGGGTAAAGGGCTCCCCTGTACAGCTCATTGTCGACAATGGGAGCTAAAAGAACCTCATTTCAACAGATGCCGTGAAGCATTTGGGCTTGCCGACCACAGCTCACCCACATCCATACACCATCGGGTGGATTCACCAAGGACGAGATCTCTGCGTCAGCCAGCAGTGCCGCCTTCCCTATAGCATCAAGCCCTTCACGGATGAGGTATTATGTGATGTTGCTCCTATTGATGTTTCTGATCTATTATTAGGACAACCATACTTGTGTAAGCGTCATGCTGTGTATGTTGTCTGTGTATGGTGGTCTGTGTGAAAGCTTGTCGACAATGGAAGCATTACATTTTGGGGAAGGAAACAATCATCCACACAGACCACCGGCCCCTGCAGTTCATACAGACACAAGGGAAGTTGCAAAATGATCGCCATCAGAAGTGGTCCACATACCTGCAACAGTTTCATTTGAACATCAAGTACAAGAAGGGTAGCACCAATAATGTTGCAGACTGCCTCAGTTGACCACCGATCGTGGCGCTCACCACCGTGCTCAACTCTTGTGGGCACGAGACTTCTGATTGGCTGCTTCTCTATGAGAGTGCCATTTTACAACAGAGTGCCATTTTATTCATCTTCTTTATGCAGCAGCAAAATAAATTACAAAGGGTCCAATCTCTACTGAGGTAGACTGTTGTGGCATTTATCGGATATATCTTGCACTGAGGCAAATAAATCCGAAGGCTACCTGGCACACAAAGCAGGCTCATTCTTAGAGATACAAAACAGACATAGCACAGATTATAGACATGAGTTTCTATCTCGTGGTGCAAGCAGATCACGGATATCCACGCAGATGCAGAGCAGGAGATTCGTAACTCAGACTCCGCTTAGACTCTAAAAACCCTGAATGCCCTCAAACGAATGAGTCTTACCTTCTTATAGATTTGAAGGGGAACAATCATCCATGAAGGTGCATTATTACAAAGTCCTAGATTCCAGACAAAAGAAAAGTAAATCTAAGGACGAAGATATGAGAGTACGCTTTGGATTCGGGTATGAGTGGACAACCCATATTATCTGATCCCTATTCCATACGAAAAGCCTTCTGGCATATGGGGACCGAATCCAAAGTTATCTCATGACTCAAGATATTGCGTACAGGAAAATTTACATAGTGGAGATTCTTTAAACAAGGAGAACCCACGAAAGCCTAATTGGAAGCATAATTGTAGAAAATATCTTACACAGTGGAGATATTTGGGTCAGGGAATCCCACGGAAACCTGTCCAACACCAAAGTCGGTTGGAAAGACTACACATAATCATAATACATAATGTTCTATTTGTGGATGAGAGTAGTTCTGGTACCAGAACCTTTCAATCAAGTGATTTGAGAAGTATTGTACACACACTTCTTTTTCAGATTCCTACTGATGAAAAGGATTGTTATCTAGAGGTGACAGGAAGTTTAAATTTTCAAAAGGATTTTGTTCTGGATTTACTCTGTCATGAAAATATTCATAATCTGGCTGGCTGTCATCATAATTTGTACTGATCAATCTTACTTTGTAGATATTCGTGACGAACCAGCGTACATGGCCACACCTTTTGACTCCATGATAGAAGTGGAGGTCGTCAATGTCGGCAATATGTTGTACTAATTTGTAAAATATGCCTGACTGATGAGCACGAGGTTCACTAAAGCCATATATTTTTAGCATGCTTAAAGAATACGACTTAGTGATCAAAGCTGATAACCCATATATTTTCCACTAGTCTAAAAACCAATCAGGATTGGGGTCTTCTCTTTCCATTTGTTCTACGGACCATCCATCAAAGATGAAAGAGAACTGCACAGAATAAAAAAGGTTGGAGGCATAATTTTGCATATTCATACCTGTGTAGAAGCATTCTCTCTGGCGGTTTGGATCATAGTTTTGTCTATGATTACAATTGTCAAATCTTCTGATAGTGATTTCACAGCTCTGTATTTCATCTTCATCATCATCAAGACTTTCCAAAATATATGAAATACTACCTATATGGACTAAATAGTCCAATGCTTCTTCTGCTTCTCTATTCATTTCAGACTGCAATCTCTCGTTCCATAAATATGGAATGCCATCCCTGTGTCGGATTTCCTTAATAGGAAACCAAGCTTCATCATGATCGATTAGATGTGTTTCATATTCATTTGTTATCCATCCACTTGGTGTTTCAATTTGAACACTTTCTTCATTTCTTCTGATAAAATTGCAGGAAAGAGAAAGTATGGAATTATTTGTTAAGAATTCTCTTCTCAACATATCAGCAAAGCTATTCTTCTTTCCTTCAGCAAACTCAATATCAAAATTGTATTGGCTCAACTGCATGACCCCGCGAACCATGGCTGCATCATCAAATTCACATTTTTGGATAGCATATTTTAATGCTTTACAATCTTTTTTGACTGTGAATTTGATGTAAATGATAAAATCTTTGAACTTAGCTATGCCTAAGCATACGGCCCTTAGTTCTTTCTTCTGACTTGCCCAATTCAATTGATTCTTTGACCACAAACCTGATGCATATTGACAGATTTCAATATCTTTTTTATTACCTGGATTGACTTGGCACAAGACTGCTCCCCAACCAATATTGCTAGCATCAGTCATTATTACTTTCTCCCAATCTTCCTGTATTGGAGAAAGTGGTTGTATTTTCCTGACTCTTTCTTTGATTCTGCGAACTGCTTCAGTGCATTCCTTATTCCAAGGAATGGGATCTTTCTGCAATCTTTGATTCAATAATTTTCTGTCATGAGCACAGTGTTGCAGAAATTTAGAAATGTAGTTAACACTACCCAAAAATATCTGTAGTTGGGTTTTGTCTAGGATTTCATCAGGAAAATGATAAACAAAATTGAGACTTCTTTGAATTACTCCATAAGATCCATATTGAATATTATATCCCAAGAAATCAATCATGGATCTGAAAAGTTTCATTTTTGACTCAGACAAAACTATACCCATTTATTTTACTCTCTTCAAAAATATCCTGAGATGTTTAATGTGTTCAGGAATATTGCCTGAGTGAATTAAAATGTCATCTATGTATTTCTTCAAAAATTCATCCATCCCTTCAAAGGTTTCATCCATTCTCCTTTGGAATGCAGAGGGTGCACTTATCAAGCTGAAGGGCATGATATTCCATTCATAATGACCCTGTGGGACAGAAAAAGTTGTTTTCCAATTATCTTCTTCTTTAATACCTACTTGCCAAAATCCTGATTTAAGATCAAATTTTGAAAAGATCTTGGATTTTGAAATTTGAGCAAGTATCATTGAAGGCTTAGGAAGAGGATAAGCATCATAATCAAGTATCTTGTTCATAGGTTTATAATTGACAACTAACCTTGGTTTACGTCTGGCAATCTCTGAATGTTTATTAACATAGAATGCAAAGCAAGCAATAGGGCTCTTGCTTTTTCTAATCAATCCTTTTTGCAACAATTCCTTGATCTCTTCTCTGCATAGCTTCATTTGTTTTGCATTCATGGGGATTGCTGCTGACCTTCTTAATTTACCACTGAAGTCTTTCTTTAGTGGCAATTCAACTTCTTGCTTCTTAATATTCCAGAATGCATTTGGATCATCTAAGAAACATTCTTTGAATTTAGCAGTGATTTCTGCTATCTCTCTGGCATATTTTCCATTATCTAACAATTCTTCAGTTTTTAGAATCTCCTTTTTTGTTTCCATCTTTGCAAGGAGATTCTCCATTCTTTCAATCCTTTTCAGTCTATTAGGTGAGTTGGAATTAATAAAAGGAAAGAATATTTCTTTGTTATGCAAGCTCACAAAGTATCCATACCTTTGACTCGCCTGATCCAACTTTGCGCCATGCTTCTCAAAGTTCTAAAAGAATGGTGTTCCAAGACACATTGCACAATCCATACCTGGAACAATAGGAAAAACAAGATGTACTCCTATTTCTTCTGTTAGAAATAAATCTACTTCTACTTCTGATACTGTTGTAATGTCACCGCTTGCAGTAGTGACTCTGGGACATGCTGTTGGTCTTCTCAAATGGGTACTTACAATAGTATTGTTGACAATATTTAACCGGGAACCAGTATCCATTAAGACTTTCCAATACTCATATTGTGTCCCGATTTTTACCTTCATCTTGATGCAATACATAACATCTCTGTTAAATATATTGCATCCCAAACCAGTTCTTTCTGTGTCATCATCAGAATCTTCTTTCTCAATATTCTTATCTGGTCTATTTATCTGTTCTAATATTGGATTACCATGAAGTGTCCAATTTTCAAGCTTACCAGACATAATAGGATTCTGTGATGTGGAAGCTTGACTTATGCCCATAAATTTGACATTTAATTCTCTATGGTTTTCTAGGAATAAACTTTTATTTTCTTTCACAGTTTTTCTAAGCTCTTTGATTGCTTGATGAATTCTAGGCAATGTCTGTGGCAAATCTTTGCCAAAATCTTCATTTCTGAATTTCCTAGTTAGAGCTTCAACTGAAAATAAAGATGTTGGAGGAACATACCCTTTATTTGGCTGGTCCTTTGGTTTTGAAGGAGACTGCTTCAAATGATTCATCAAAAGTGTCTTGTACATTTCTTTAATCTGAGGATCAGTAGCAGCAATCATCTGAGTAAAGTAGTTCCTTCTTGTTTCATCTTCATCTCCATCTGTCTTCATCATATTTATAGTATTGGAGCTGCAAATATCTGGATCACTGCAATCACATTCTCTGCATTCAGTACAGTGAGGATCTCTACAAATTTCTTCATCAGATGACTCATCAGAATATACAATGTTCAAATCATTATCTGAATCAGATTCAGATGTCAAAAGTTCATCACCACTGCTAGGAAGATCAAAGAAATTTAGTTTTCCCTTTTTATTTCTATATGAAACTTTCTTCTTCCCTTTGTCTTTCTTTTTCTTAGGACAATTATTGGAGGTATGCCCTTTTTCATTTCAGTTGTAACAGATGATTTCTTTGTCTTTTGAAAACATTTCTGTATGTTTATAGGGCTTTCGTTTGAAATGTTTTTTCTGGGAATGCTGGGAATTCTTTTTGGCATGCTTATATTTGTGTTTGTGATGCCTTCTACGTCCCTCTTAATTTCCAGCTTTGCCAAGATGCCACTGCTTGCATAAGTGTTGATAACCATGAGGTTTTTTCGGATTGGTAGCAGCACGGGCAATTTTCATCTGAGAGCAAAGTTCTACAATGACAGCTTTGATAGCCTGTCGGATAACACCAAACTTATAATCTCCCATCTTGCTAGGGAGCTTATTCACAATAGCTGAAGAAACCCAATGAGGAAGAGAGGACACAAAAATCTCTTTCCATTTAGGCTCAAGTATTTAATCTGGAGATAGAGAATGGAGCCGATGTAGATACTCATTGAAGTATTCATCAAAATTTTGCATATTATGCAACTTCATAGCCAAAAGAGTGATGGTAGTGATTTCATTAGTGATTTGTGGAAACCTAATGAAATTTACTTGAATGCCATACAAAAGACAACCTATCATATTATTTACAGGCAGATGAGTTACTGGATCCATATAAGTACTACCATCAGCATTCAAAATGACTGATTGTTCCCATTATGTGATAAGAGTAGGATCTTTCAAAGTTTCTGCTTTCAACCAGGAATCAAGGGTGCCTTCAAACCCACCAATTATTCTTCTGGTTGCATTAATGGGACCAATATCATCAGCAAGATATGTTCTATAACAAACTATCATGGAATGTAACACAGACATGACTTCAGCCTCTGTACAGTTGTCTATGTTCCAAGAGTAGGTAGAATTAGCAGACCAATCTTTGTGATATTCGGCTTTCATAAGGTCTCTACGGTCAGGAGCAGGATTCCATGTAGACTCTGATCTAGATCTAGAGGAAGTAGCATGAACTTGGGTTGCATCTAGATCTGCAGATGTTTCAATACCGAGCTGTGCTTTATCTTCAACAGAAAAACTATTTACACATGCTTCCAGTTCCTCAAGTTCTGGAGCATCAATCTTATGAAGACTTGTTTCTGGCTCATCTTTTGGAGTTTCAGATTCTTTATCAAACCCTTGAAGGAATTCAGAAAGATGGACAGCACGAGTATCTATATCCTTTTGTGCTTTACCAAAGAAACTGGGATTAGCAAAAGGAGAATAGTTATAAGTAGCATCCGCTGGAGGGAAACTGATAGTACTAGGTGCCTTTATTAGACTTTCAACAGAAGATCTGATAGTGTAGGGCAACGACACCTTAGGGTCTGAAAACAAAGTGGAGGATTTATAAGCCTCTGTACCAGTGCTAGGATGTTTCTTTAATGACTCAATTCCAGTAGAGACGTTATAAACCTATTTCTTTATATGTCAAGGCTAGAGTTTACCTTGACCAATTCCTTACCATGAGCAACTGCAGCTTCATGGATCTTCTTGTCTGTGTTTAGGGTAAGTCTATCAAGACTTTGGGAAATAGCTTGATCATTCTCTGTGAGTACCTTGATACTCTCATTCAGACAAGTAGTATTATAGTCTTGTTTTTGCAAGACTCTGCTAATCATCAATTTCATCTCAGATTTGGCTTCATTAAGAGAGGAGAATTCTTTCTTCAAATATTTTTCCAAATTGGAGATTTCCAAATTCGTCCACTTGGTTGCAGCAATTGATTCCCTTACAGATAATGATGATTCATCAACATGAGATGGAAGCAACTTATACATCTTACCATCTTGTTGTTTAATTACAAAATTTCTCCAAGGAGGAAATTCTGTATCTGTTTCAAGCATTGAACCATCAAGAAGTTCCCATTTATGCTTGCTGGGTGTTCCAGTTCTTATCATGTTTACATTAAACTGCAAGAAAACTTATTTAATCAAATTTTCCCCTTTAGTTCTACCTGCTATCAAGGACTTAGGAAAATTGGGCTTGGATAGCATAGATTGTATTTTAGGAGAAAATACTGGCAATTGTAATGGAGATGGAATAAAAACATGATGTTGTTCCAACCGCGAATCAATATATTCATCAGACTGTTTGATCCTTTTTTGTTTGGCTTCATTTTGGAACTGTTTGATCAAAGAGTCTTCAATCTGATTTATTGAGGGATAGTACCATTCATAGAATGATATCCACTGGTTGTTAGCTTGCATCCAAGCTTTCCATTTAGAATCATTTTGACAATTAAATTCTTTCCTATGCTTCTTATCCAGAAGTTTTACTTCTTGTATGTAAAAATGTTCCTTTTCATGAGTGTAGATGTCCCAGTTGAACATCTTCTTTTTCCAAGGATCTTCTGGATCATAAGGCCCTATGCCTTTGAATATTTTCAGAAATGCAATAATTTCTGAATCAGAAGGAATTTCAACAGACTTTGGAATTTTAACAATTGGATTTCGTCTGTAAGAAGGAATAACTGAAGGATCAAAAAAACCTATACCATGGGATGTAGTCGGTGAAACAGAATGTACAAGGAGATATTCATGTACATTAAAAAATGTAACTTGCTTATAAGTTTGTTCTGAAGAATCTGAAGAAGGAACAAACTTAATCATATTTATTCTCCTGGACTGATCAGATGTTTTTCCATGAGGCTGAGGAGGATCTGAGGAGAATTGAAAATGTGTTTTTGAACAATGAGGGTGATCACAAACTGATGCTAAAACTAGAGGATTTACATATTGTACAGATGCAGATGGAGAAATCATAGGAGGTTTAGCAAACCATGCTTTTAATTTAGCATAAATGTCTGGATCGATTGAAACCATAGGTTCCTTTGAAGATGTGGACTGAGTTTGTGAAAGAGTCGGAATCAAAGATGAAGTAGAAGATTCATCATGCTCAACTTTTCTTCTTCTTGGAAATATAGTGACAACTTGGTCATCAGACTCAGAGATAATAGATTGGGAAATTGCAATTGGCTTTCTGGTATTGCGTTTCCAATTAGTTACCCATTCATTTGGAGGAGTTAGTGATCTCTTGGAGACTGATAATGGGGCAACAGGGTTGTAGGCAGAATCATACTAGATTAATGTGACAGTACCAGATCCTTGTTCAGGGGCATGTAATATAGCTGGAATAGTTGTGTTATAAAACCGAACACAAGTAATATAAAAAATAGTCAAATTTTTGGACTTGGTATCAAAATCTTCATATCCTTGGGTTTGAACACCCAAAGTGAGACATTTCAGAATGTTTGGATCATCAAGGGCAACAGAAAAATCCGGGAAAAAATCATATTGGACAGGGCCATCAGACAAGGTAGTCTCAATACCACCAATGAGGGCTTTTGTGAAGGATGTCCAGCGATTATCAAGCAAGGCCGAGAAAAAAAATGTCGTTTGACCTTTTCTATGAAGAGCATTGAGGCCTACTCTCACCATCCCCAGATGGACATACTTGTAACCAGACTTTAAAGCAGCTTAAATATGTTTCTGTTCTAATAAAGGAATAGACATCATGGAATTTAAATTCAATTCAGTGCGAATAGAATTTTCTTTGATTTTGATCTGACTCAAAGCTTTAAATTGAGAAGGAGAGATGCCTTTATAAACCTCAGAAGGAGAAACAGAAGGGAGTTTCCATGCCTCAGAAGGGTTGGTTTCTTCTATATTCAAACATGCAGAATTTGTAGGAGCTTCGGGACTAACACAAAGAGACTCTAAACCAGAGCGTAACTGTTCTTCATTTTCTAAATCATCAAAGTGTTTAGAACCAAAATGACCCATAGAGCGAGAAGATGAATCCATTGCACAGAGAGTATTGCAGACAATAAGAGAGCAAGTTATCAGGAAGTATTTGGGAAATCACTTAGCTGAGATATTGCGGCTTCCACGGACAAGTTCTAGTTGAACGTCTTCAACGCCTTCAACGCTTTCTGCGGAAACATAGGCTACAAACGCTATTCATGACATCAATAAAACTATCTAGCGCTCCACTCAAACAATATCTTTTCAACAACAAAGAATTACTCAACAAATCACCTCACTCAAACAACAACTTGGCTCTGATACCATTTATAGGATCAAATAGTCTGATGAATATGTTGATTCTCTATTGGAACAACATCCTGTTGTTATTCCATCTCCATTACAATTGCCAGTATTTTCTCCTAAAGTACAGTCTATGCTATCCAAGCCCAATTTGCCTAAGTCCTTGATAGCAGTAAGAACTAAAGGGGAGAGAAGGAGAAAGGGGGGGATATAGTAACATTGTTGGAGAGAGATATAGAGTGATGTGGGAAGATAGAGGATTAGAGGGTAGAGAAAGAGAGATAGATTGAGGAAGAGAATGGTGGGGGAGGAAAGAGGATTGTAGGGGGGATGAGAAAGAGAAAGAGAGTGATGGGGGAAGAGAGAGGGTGGTAAAAGAGAAAGGGAGAGAGGGGAGGAAAAGAGAGGGGACTTCAAAGAGATAAGTACAGAAGGGGGAGATAGGAGGAGAGATGGAAGGTTAGACAGATGGAGTTGGAGGGGGAGAGAGGGAGGGAGATAGTGATGGAGCTGGATGGGGACAGAGGGAGGGAAGAAGAAATACATAAAGAGTAATTAGTTAAGAGAGAGAGGGAGTGACAAGGGAGATATGGAGAGAGAGTGTCTATGTTTGGGGGTGAGATAAATAGATAAAGAACGAGAGATTGAGAGAAGGGGGGAGAGAGAGAGAGAGGGTGGGGGGGGAAGAGGGAGGGCAGTAAAAGAGAAAGGGAGAGAGATGGCGGAAAAGAGAGGGGACTTGAAGGCAAGGAGGATAGAGGGACAGACATAGGAGGAGATATGGAGGGATAGAGAGATGGAGTTGGAGGGGGAGAAAGGGAGGGATATAAATTTGGAGCTCGATGGGGAGAGAAGGAGGGAAGAAGAAATACATAAATAGTAAGTAGTTAAGAGAGAAAGGTAGTGACAAGGGAGAGGTGGAGAGAGAGTGTGTATGTTTGGGGGTGAGATAAGGAGACAAACAAGGAGATATGGAGTGAAGGGGGGAGAGAAGGAGAGATAGAGTAATATAGTAACAAAGTTTGAAGGTGAATATACAGAGAGAGAGAGAGAGAGAGAGAGAGAGGTGGGAGAGAAAGGAAGAGAGATATTGAAGAGAGTTAGGGAAAGAGATATGGATATGGAGGGTGAGAGATAAAGAGGTGAGAATAATGAAATAGAGAGTCAAAGGTGGAGAGAGGGAGAGAGGGAGTGATGAGGAAGATGGAGAGAGAGGGAGAGAGGATATTAGGAGGGAGAGAGAGAGGAGGATGGACTAATAAATAGATATATTGGAGAAAGAGAGTGTTTTTTTTGGGTTGATATGGAGAGACAAAGGGATATAGAAATATCTATGGAAGATGAATATAAATAAGAGATAAGTGGAGACAAGGAGGGATATACAAAGAGATTGATAGATATGGAGTGAGAGAGCATGTGTGTTTTGTGGGGTACAATAAAGAGACAAAGAAGGAGAGATGGAGGGATATATCTATATATATATATATATATATATATATATATATATATATATATATAGATGGAGGGGGGAAAGAGGGAAGAATATTTCTTGCAGTAGATGCATTGATTTTAATGTAAATGATTTCAAATCCTATTTGATTTATTGCATAAATGCACTGATTTCAATGTAGATGATGATTTCTAATCCTATTTGATTACTTTCAATAGATGCATTGATTTTAGTGTATATGTCGTTTTCTAATATTATTTGATTTCTTGTACTAGGTGCATTGATTTTAGTATATATGTTGATTCATTATTTTATGTAATTGGATGTATGGTGGTACATTAATTTTAAATTAATTGGCTTGATAACGTTCATTGATTTTAGTGTAAGCACAGAAAATTATTGACAATGTACATTGTTTTTGTGTTATATTAATTAAACCTATTAATATTGGAGAGCAAGAGAGACAAAGTATGATGTTTACTACAACATCTCGAGCTAAATATTTAAATGGTTTACGATTTCAACTTTTCTTTTCATATAATCTATCTAAAAATATGAAAAAACTAACCAGGGTGAAAATAAGAATAGTAGAAGAAAATAGTTTGAGATTGATCACAATGAAGACTATTCATAATTGGCTACATTCTTATTATTCACATTTTGTATCATTCAATATTATTACATTGTCACTTTGCATTCAAAATTTGTATTTCATCATTTTTCATCATTAAAGTTATTTTACTATATTTATCATCTCAATAAATTGAGGTAACTAAGAAAATTTAAAATTAAAATGACTCGATAAATCTAAGACATATTTAGCATATTTAAAATGGTTATATTAATATTAGATGTATTTACATCTTATTGATAAAATTAATCATATGTTCCTATATCATCGATAGATTTTCCTTGGCCACACATGACTGAAATGAGCCTAGATCCATCTTAAATCTAGACCTATCAAGCATTGAGAGGGATCAAATATCTTGAGGTGTAAACCTTTCCTCAAGTTTTTCACTCAAAAAATAAGTTTTCACCTCGAGAGTTTGATCCCTCTCAACGCTTGATAGATCTGGATTTAAGATGGATCTAGGCTAGTTAACGGACAATAAGAAATGATTATTATTGGTTTTACATGTGAATGATTCACAACCTATTGTTCAATTCCTCCCTCATAGAGGATATAATAAATATGTATTAAAACCATTCATTAGAATACAATTTTAATTGCTCTCCCATTACTTCTTTTTCTTTTGTTTCAAAATAGCTAGATTGCCATTATAATTTTTTTTCCTTTCACCTTTATATTCTTATGTGCAAGTGAGCCAATAATATCATAATATATCGCTACCTTTTAAGGAAAATCACATATATTTCATTATACGAGACAAAGGATTTAGAAACAAATATAAAATGGATATTCTTATAACATATCAATGATACTTATAGCATTCCATTATTTTGATTAACGCATAAAATTCAACTTCTACTCAAAAGGAATGGATTTTACAAGATTACATGAGAACTGGAATTGATCCTAATTTCATTGTTAAAAAAGAAGAGTATTTTAATAGAATGGATGAAGTAGGTTGATTGTTATCAGTTCTTATTAACATATTTCAACATTCGTTTTCATTTAAAATATTTTTCCAAATCTACATCAAATTTTCCATTTTGAATAGTTTGTTTAGGAAATTATATGGATTACCAAAACACTAACTAGAGAAATATTATGACATTAAGGTTAATAAATTTTCATGGATTTGGGTTCTGACTACATTACCTTCGTCTCTTCATTTGGTATGTGAGGCTTCAGAGTCACAGAAACTTGAAAAATTATTTTATCCTTACATTAATCAAATCAATCATACAAGAAAATGATAACCTCTTAAATATAGGTGCTCTTAGGAATTTCAAAATATTTTGTAGTACCTGGAAATAGAAAAACTACCAATAACGAAAATTAGTAGGAACTTGATGAAAAGATAACCTTTCATGAGACTTTTAACCACAAAATAGTAAAAAATAAAGAGGAGATTATACCAAATGAAACAATTGCAACAAAGAATATCATGCAGAAATTTCATGCATGAAAAAAGCTATCGATCTTATGTTGTAGTCTCTTAAGCAAAATTATTTTTGAATATTTTATTGAGAATGTTGGAATTTGTAATTCCTACTTGTCTTTAGTTGTGACTATTTATGTATAGAGTCTGTTCCTATTCCACAGGTTAGCTAAAACGAAGTTCCTAGTTTGGTGTGAGGTTGAGATATTCCCTCAACCAACTTATTGTGCATCCAAAATAGCTTCCCTATCTTGAGACCGTTCCTCATGTATATATGTAACTCTATTTGATTAATAGAACATAGTTGGTATAGTGTGTATATGAGATTTCATCTTTGTATCAGAGCCCATAAGGGCTTGGACCTCGACCCCTCCTCAGATAAGGGAAATAAGAGATTATATTATTTTATTTTAGTATTTTAATCTTGTCCATTGATCAAGGTTCTGAAGAGTGGACAGAGTAATCCAAACAAAGTGTACCCTGTGAAAGATTACACTGTGACTATATGGAATACTACATGCTGGTTAACTAAGGTTATTTGAAGTTTGTCATGGCAGTGGAACACACAGGCTATGCTGACAAGGTCCTGGAAGAGCGTTTTGAAAGAGAGTGCTCGATGGAGCGTTGACTAGAGAGTGCTCATATTGTTTGCTTCCATTTGATACTCTCAGAGTGAATGTGTTGGAAAAAAACATCTTCATGAAGTATCGAGTCATTGCCAAATGGGAATAGGTAGATTTGTTATTTAAGTATGCAGTTATTGTTTGTCATTTTACTACCGTTCTCCCGTTCTTCATACACGATCGAATCCCCCATACTATCCCCACAACTGAGCCCCCCAAGGGATTTTCTGGGATTCATGACTTGTAGGGCCTCTTCATCAAGCATGTTTCCCTTCTCTCTATTTATTTCTACATTTGAAAACTGGTATACTTCCTCGTGACTCTCGTTCTCCTGTGCTAGCAGTGGGGTGAGATTGATGGCCAAGGAGTACATTGGAAAGTGGCTGGTAGTTGCAACTGGGGAGAATGTTGAGGTCGTGTGATGCAGGAGCATCAAGGCCATTTTTCATTTGTAAATATTTTAGAAAAGGGGGCATGACATTTTTGTTATTTTATTAATTAATTTGTTATTTTTAATAAAATAGGAGATAATTTGGAGGAGCGAGGATTTTTTAAATATTCTTTTATTAATTAAAAGGATATGAGAGAAATAGATGAGGAGCAAAATTTTGGATTAGGAATTCTATGTATGGGACTTTGTTGAGTCCACACCTGAAATATAGATTTAGTTGAGGATTAGGTGGAGAGATATTTTGAGTGAATTAAATGCATTATTTGTGTATAAATAGGAGTGGTTTTTGTAAATAAAAATACACTTGAATGGTTGAAGAGAGAGTAAGGGGGTGAGTAGAAAGAGGGTTTCTGCTTGCAAGCCTTCGGGCGATTGTAAAGGGCCACAGATCTCGAATATCTGGCCAACAAGAGTTTGTAAGTAATTTTGTTCTGTTCATATTATATATATTGTGTGATTGATAAATTTTTCTTGATCTTGATTGGATCGATATCATTGAAGCTCTTGAGATTGTGCGTATAGCTGAAAGGTATGTTATTTACTTTATTGATCCTTGGAATGATCGATTCCGCATAAAAAAGATGAAAATCGAACTTCAATTATGAAATCGAAGTCAAGGAAATTGTGTTGAATACATAGCTGTGCAAATTTCAATGAATCTACGCAAGCACTAAGTTCAATAGCAAGTAATGGATGAATCGAAGGTTAAACCTACATTTGCCGAAGTGATGGAATTGAAATTAATTGTTTTATTGTTAAATAGCAATGTCCAGCACGAAATTGAGTTTACATTCTCTGCGTAGAGGTAAATTTCAAATTCTATTGATACTGTGTGACTGGTATGTATGAAAGTGCGCAGAGTCCAAGTAAATGTTTGAATAGAGGTTAAATCTCTATTATAATGAATTGAATGTAGTTCAACTGATATCGATTCATGTTAAGTCAAATGGAAATTACAATTGTTGAAAAAATGCAGAGGGATGATCAACGTGAGGAGGGCTGAATCATAAGCAGTATTTTATATCGACCATTGTGAAGTTGATTTCCAACATGGGAAATTATATGAAAGGCGCAGTTTTAGAATCGATACAATGTTTAGAGTTTAAGAGTGAAGTAAACAACATTGGGAGCCTGCATTACTGGTTATATGAAAGGGATTATTAAAGCGTTGTGAAAGGCGAATATGCAGAGAGTGTCTAATTCTGTTCTGCAAATGTTGAATTCTGAAATCAATTGAATTGTTTGATGATTTATAATTTAATGATTCGATTTCTATTTATGAGCTATATTATGGTAAATTAATATCTGGATTTTCCTGGCAAATTTATGAATTAAAACGAAGGTGTAGGCACATAAATCTATAGGTGTTTTTTTTATAAATTGTCTTGCAGAGTAACATCGTTATGAAATGCTGATGTGATGAGTCCTTAATCCGATTTAATAAGTTGGATTTGAAACTGGAAATGGAGTACATTAGATACAGTGTTGATCTGCATTGTTGAAAGGTGCGTAGTAAGGAGCTGAAGAGCGGAACCGTGGAAATGGGAAACCAGAACAGAAGTTTGAAAGAGGACCGAAGAGATTGACAAGGTGATCTGCTAGAAGTTGAAGGAAAAAATTTGAAATGTAACTACAGTGGATATTGAAGGGTATTTTGACTCCACTGGTTCTATTGTTCACATTAATTGGTAATGGTTCAATTGCATACATTGAATATGGGTGATAACGAAGAGACAAGGGCGCACATCATACTGAAACTGCTGAGTGAGATTTGGTGGAGAATTTAAATAAATGGGAGTTTAATTAAAGTCTTTTCTTAAGAATTTTGAAGGAGTATATGTTGAATGATTTTGAGCCACCTGTTTGTAAAAGCTTCTGCATAAATGGTAAAGCGTGAATTTTCCAGTGATTGAGATTAGTGAGTTTGGAAATTTGCTGAGTTGCATAATTATATGCATGGTAGACTAAGATTCTGGGTATTGCAGGCTAGCCCTGCATCATTTTTGGTATCAGAGCTTGGCTCTATTGAAATAGAAGATATTTGTTTTTCTGAATTAGGATAGAAGGTTTTGTTGAGAACTGAAATGTATTTTTGAATGTGTGATGAATGATTGAAAGGAAGATCAGATTTTTAAATTTGATATGCAAGCTACACAATTGCAGTGAACATGATTGCAGAAACGAAGGGAGGACAAGATCATGCAAGATCTTAAAGGTGAGATGATTTTCTGATTTTAAATTTATGATTGCAGATAAGATGATGGCAGTGAACCTGACATTCAGCTAAAGGCTAGATAGAGAGGACAATTGCATTTTACTGAAGTGAAGGTGAGTTGAAGAGATAGCCTAGAGAAAGAGCAGAGGAGAGTGCTCAAGAGGTTCCAGAGGCAGTGAACCAAGTACTTACCAAAAGATTGAGTGAGGAGAGCTTGGTGAGGTAAGGGGCAGCAAGAGAGCTTGTTGTTGCAGAGGCTAGTGCAGCTCATAGTGAGTGAGAAACTCAGGGAGAAGATGATCATGGAGGATCAGAGAAGAGGTTCAGAGGAATGCCATAGAGGTGAGATGATTGATGAAGTCAGAGAAAGAAAAATTGCAGTAATGAAGGTACAATTGCAGGTACTAGAAGAATGGCTACAAGAGCGGGAAAATTAGAATAGAGGATGGATATTTCCATTGAAGGGAAAGGGAGTGATTTTGCAACCATTGCAGATGAAGTTGAGGCAAAGTGTGATTGCCTTATTGAAAAAGGAACTTAGAGTTCTTGAGCCAGAGTTGGAATTTGAAGATTCCACACGCAGATCTGTTCAAAGGGAAGTACTTGAGGAAGCAGTCAAGACTGAAAAGTCTTGTGGTTTTAAAACTAATAAGTTGTGTATGTTTGTAGGTACAGTACAAGAAGATGAGTGAGCTTTAGAGCTTGTTCAAGAAATAGAATTGAATCTGAAGGTTGTTCAGATCGATGCTGAGATAGCAAGATCTCAGGAGGAAATGAAGATGAAGGAGTCTAATCAGAATATTGGTGCAGAAAGAGAAGGACCAGCTGATGATTGGTTAAGAGCTGGTGAAGGTATGGAAAATTGTGTGAAGTTTCCAAGTTCTACTCCTAATGAAATTGTTGAATTGTATAGGAAACTAGATCTTCAGAGAAGAAAATTGGAGAGACAGAGGACTTACGTGCAGGATAATTTGCTGAGGAAGCAAGGCAAGGAAGTTTTCATGAATGAAAGTCCTGGAGTAGAGGATGGTAAGAAGGAGAGACTAGCTGACAGTCTCATGGTGAATACAAATCAGCATACTGATGTGCTGACAAAGGAGTTGGAAGAAAACTCAGAGTAGCATACTGAAGTGTTGCCAAAGGAAGCTGAGGAGAAAGATTTTCTGAGTCCTGAAGAAGACTTGGAACTGAAGAGAGAAAACTTGGTGACTGAATCAACAAGTGAGACCATTGGGTCTTGTGATTTTGAAGCTGACAATTTGATTGTGTTTACAGGTGATGTAGAAGACAGTCCATCATTTGGAATTGTCTTGGAAGAAGAAGAACTATTGCAAAAAGGAGATGAGACAATCATGTCTCATAAGTAGAAGCTTGTTGCCATGGGTGACAAGAAAGAGTTGGCTTGTCTGTATAGCCAAGAAAAGACTGGTGGAAATTTTTTTGGAGCTGCTACAGTAATACCGGATGAGGCTACAGTTTTGGAAGAACTTGATTTGATTGCCAGAATCAATCAAGATGATGATGGAAAATTACTGAAGATTGTCGAAGGGGAAGATAGAGGTTATGTTGGAGTTAATTTGCAACATGTTGATGAAATGTTGAAATTTTTGCTGGAGACATTTGAACCAGAGAAAGAAATTGCAGATGATGAGCAAAGGAATGTTGCAGAGGGACAGAAAGTTTGGAAGGCAGCAACATGTGGGGTAGCATCTGCAGGAGTAAAACCAATGTTAGCGACATTTATGGTGGCAGCTGAAGCAATATCTATGGGGGCACTGAAGCCTTATGTTTTTTATTCTAACAACTGTTTTGTGAGTACAGGTTTTATTGAAGATGCTGGAGAAAATCTGTTAGACAGAGAAATTGAACTGATGAGGCGAATGATGATGAAAGTATCCCGGAGGAGGACAGCAGCAGTAAAACAAAGGAGAAGCAGCAAAAGAAAGACATCAGAAGATTGTGAAGGCCTAGTCAGTGGGGCGATGCAGCATAAAGTGTGGAAACCTGGAGAAGAACATCAGAAAGAAGAAGCGACAAGTGGAAAGTTGCAGCACAATATATGGGATCCGGGCATACACAGATTCGAACACATGATCAGGCGATCATGATAAATTTTTAACATTGGGAGTCTGATGCAGGAGCATCAAGGCCATTTTTCATTTGTAAATATGTTAGAAAATGGGGTGTGACATTTTTGTTATTTTATTAATTAATTTGTTATTTTTAATAAAATAGGAGATAATTTGGAGGAGTGAGGATTTTGTAAATATTCTTTTATTAATTAAAAGGATATGAGAGAAATAGATGAGGAGAAAAATTTGGGATTAGGAATTCTATGTATGGGACTTTGTTGAGTCCACACCTAAAATATAGATTTAGTTGAGGATTAGGTGGACAAATATTTTGATTGAATTAAATGGATTATTTGTGTATAAATAGGAGTGGGTTTTGTGAAGAAAAATACACTTGAATGGTTGAAGAGAGAGTAAGGGGGTGAGTAGAAAGAGGGTTTCTACTTGCAGGCCTTCGGGCGACTGTAAAGGGCCACAGATCTCGAATATCTGGCCAACAAGAGTTTGTAAGTAAGTTTGTTCTGTTCAGATTATATGCATTGTGTGATTGATAAATTTGTCTTGATCTTGATTGGATCGATATCATTGAAGCTGTTGAGATTGTGCGCATAGCTGAAAGGTATGTTATTTACTGTATTGATCATTGGAATGATTGATTCCGCATAAAAAAGATGAAAATCGAACTTCAATTATGAAATCGAAGTCAAGGAAATTGTGTTGAATACATAGCTGTGCAAATTTCAATGAATCTACGCAATCACTAAGTTCAATAGCAAGTAATGAATGAATCGAAGATTAAACCTACGTTTTTCGAAGTGATGGAATTGAAAGTAATTGTTTTATTGTTAAATGGCAATGTCCAGCATGAAATTGAGTTTACGTTCTCTGCGTAGAGGTGAATTTTGAATTCTATTGATACTGTGTGACTGGTATGTATGAAAGTGCGCAGAGTCCAAGTAAATGTTTGAATAGAGGTTAAATCTCTATTATAATGAATTGAATGTAGTTCAACTGATATCGATTCATGTTAAGTCAAATGGAAATTACAATTGTTGAAAAAATGCAGAGGGATGATCAGCGTGAGGAGGAATGAATCATAAGCGGTATTTTATATCGACCTTTGGGAAGTCGATTTCCAGCATGGGAAATTATATGAAAGGTTCAGTTTTAGAATCGATACAGTGTTCAGAGTTTAAGAGTGAAGTAAACAGCATTGGGAGCCTGCGTTACCGGTTAGATGAAAGGGATTATTAAAGCGTTGTGAAAGGCGAATACGCAGAGAGTGTCTAATTATGTTATGCAAATGTTGAGTTCTGAAATCGATTGAATTGTTTGATGATTTATAATTTAATGATTCAATTTCTATTTATGAGCCATATTATGGTAAATTAATATCTGGATTTTCCTGGAAAAGTTGTGAATTAAAACGAAAGTGTAGGCACAAAAATCTGTAGGTGTTTTTTTATAAATTGTCTTGCAGAGTAACATCACTATGAAATGTGGATGTGATGAGTCCTCAATCCGATTTAATAAGTTGGATTCAAAACTTGCAATGGATTA
The DNA here is from genome assembly GCA_034641835.2 of Pinus albicaulis. Lineage (NCBI taxonomy): Eukaryota > Viridiplantae > Streptophyta > Pinopsida > Pinales > Pinaceae > Pinus > Pinus albicaulis. Next base: position 313,521,932 of record CM076581.1, on the reverse strand, counting down.
CATGACATACAATGTTTTCAAAATCGATCTGCAGTGTTGAAAGGTGCGTAGTAAGGAGCTGAAGAGCGAAACCGTGGAAATGGGAAACCAGAACAGAAGTTTGAAAGAGGACCGAAGAGATTGACAAGGTGATCTGCTAGAAGTTGAAGGCAGAATTTTGAAATGTAACTACAGTGGTTATTGAAGGGGATTTTGACTCCACTGGTTCTATTGTTCACATTAATTGGTAATGGTTCAATTGCATACATTGAAGATGGGTGATAATGAAGAGACAAGGGCGCACATCATACTGAAACTGTTGAGTGAGCTTTGGTGGAGAATTTAAATAAATGGGAGTTTAATTAAAGTCTTTTCTTAAGAATTTTGAAGGAGTATATGTTGAATGATTTTGAGCCACCTGTTTGTAAAAGCTTCTGCATAAATGGTAAAGCATGAATTTTCCAGTGATTGAGATTAGTGAGTTGGGCAATTTGCTGAGTTGCATAATTGTATGCATGGTAGACTAAGATTCTGGGTATTGTAGGCTAGCCATGCATCATCGTGAGGCCTCATATTTCCTGGATTGAAAGTTTTAAAGGGACTCTGATTCATTCTAGTGAGTAGAAGAATTTTTTTGAGTATTAAGATAAGAATTTTTTGGTCATTGGATGCGGTAACTCTGGAACATAGTAGGTTTTTCAATGCGAAGCTCAGTAAACATAGTTTTCCACATCTGATAGAGATCTTCAAAGCCCTCCAATCTAATTATACCTATTATAACTAGCCTATTGAATCATTTCTAGATCTAGGAAGCCCGTGATTCCTTCGCACATAGGCCAGTTCGTAAGTAATGCGAATGTGGTTTGAATTGCTATGAGAAATTGATTGGCGAGATGTCTGTAGATTGAATCTCTACAGAGAAGAGGAAGGCCTCGAATAGTGGTATTGATTCTGAAGATATCAAATTTCGACCTCAGCTCAAGCCCATTGTCATGGCTCAGACTTGTCAGGAACAAGAGGGTATCCGAATTCAAGAACTCTGATAGCAACGATGTGGATGTTGGAATTTCTAAACAATTCCAAACAATAGAGAGGAAAATATAATTCATGTTTGTAACACCCCTATTTTATGTGTTTGAAATTTAAAACTAGACATTTTAACTTTAATCCTAAGGGGAGTGGACCCCAAAGGACAAGTATTTTATGAATGTAATTAAATATTTAATTTGAGGAAATGAATAAAATGATTTTGTGTAGAGTGACCAAAATGAGATTTATGAGATCACTTGCTAAATCCATGAGGATGGATAAGGCAAATATTTCCCCACAATCTTTCAAAAATCCTTGAAAGAATTATTTCTAATTTAGATTTTTGAGGAAAATCTAAATTTCCCAATGATGAGGAAAGTAGTTGGGAAGAGGTAAAAAGATGGAAAAGTTGGGAAAAGCATAAAACAACTTTAAAGAATCCCTAAAATGGAAAGCGTAGGAAAACAAGAAGAAAAGCATCCTAAGATTCTGGACGCAGAATTAGAAACATGCTTTGGGGAACAATAGCTTAAATAAGCTGCTCCTAAACAGATTAGAGGTTGATCTGTTCTAGGAGATAATCTCAGCTCGGGGGTGAGTTCTGGGAGACAGAAGGACTCTAAGGTTGGGAGGTTGGTCAATTGCAAGAGTGGTATGTCTCTAAATTTATTGGTGTTTTTACTTCCTGTGGTATGAATTGGCTACATATAATAGTTGATTTGTATCTTAGATTATTAGTGCTACATTTAACAGAATTAATCATAAGGCATTCACCTTTATAATTATGTATAGTGGTGGACAAGAAATCTGTAGAGTAGAATCCAACAGAAACTCTAAACCGAGGTCGATTTAAATCTTAGGATACATATTCCTCCACAGATAATTTAACTTTAAACTGCTCCTGATCTACTAGTATAAATTTATGCACATGATTAGGATAGAGCAATATGGGAGTTCCTGTACCATAACTGAAAATAGGAATAGATGAACTAAAATCTAAATTGTGCATTAAATGAGACAGAAAAAAAAATATTCAGACTGACTTCCAGGGTCAGCACATCATTCATACATAAACAAAAGTACAATAGCAAGTTATTTATGCATATAAGAAATTAATTTCACAACAGAAGGAAGCAATTATCAGTTAGCATGAGATTTCCCATTTATACTTATTTCAATAAACCTTTATTATTGTAGAGGCTAAAATTAATATGGGAAAGAAAGTTAAATAAATAATCAGTAGGCAGATTTCACAACAGCAGGGCATATTTAGCTGTAAGTATTCTATTCTATCATGTGAACTAAATGCAAGAGTGTATAGTGGAATACTATAAATGCAAAAGTCTTCTAGACATATATATATATATATATATATATATATATATTAACACCTCACCTGTAGGTATTCATGTAGCATGATGAGAGATGATGCTAAAAAGGTAGACAAATAGCATTTGCAAATTAACTATAAAATACTTAATTAAGTACTCAACCAATGTAAGGAGCAGAGCTGGTAATACTTTGTACTATTCCAAGAATACTAAAGAGACTTAGTTAACTGTTATGATCAAAACTACAAACTAGGGTAGTATGATAAACATATACAAATTCCTTTGTAAACTAACATTATGAGTGTCAGAATGGTCGAGGTAGAATCACCAATCTAACGATATAATAAAATGTGGATTTATAAAACTACATGTAACTGAACTTACACTGTGGAAAAGCACAGTTAAACTATTCATTCATATAATTACCATGTTAATGAGTATAGTTTAACAAATGTATTGCCTGAAAGCATTAATAAAATAAAATACAACAAAATTGGGGTATACGTAGTTGCAGAACAATGCCATAAGTACTTATTAAGCTTGACCCAAGCTAAAAAGAGCAAAGTGCGATTTTTGTTGAAGACACATAATAATACTCGATATTGTGCAAATCAAGAAATGACAGAGATATATATATAAACGAAAATCCAAACATTACAAGTCCACTGTGGCATGGGGACCGTATTGATATAAGGGAACATTCAGTGTCGGAACTCAAAAATTACAATAGTCACAATTATACAACTGTATCAATAAAAATTTTAAGCTATCGAAAATAATTCTAGAATAAATGCGAGGAGAACTGGCTTCTTCTAACCAGCGTTTGGTGAATACCGACCTGTAAATGACAAGAGGAGTCAATGTTAATTCTGAAGGAAGCCACGTCTCTCGTGGTTCAAGAGAAAGTGAGGCGATGGTCGTAAATACCTGTAAGAGACAAACCACAACATGAATACGATACAGAACGTGACGAGGAAGAGGAACGTTATCAAAAGTGATAAATGAGGAATGAACAGTTACCTGGTGCACTAGAACCTCCAAGCTTTCAACTAACCTGTCATATACATAGGGCCATGACATAAATAAACCTGAGTTGGATGATGGGCGTTCAACTAGAATAAAGGAGCTAGCACTCTTGTGAACGAAAAATAGAAATGGTTCCTTACACAGGTCGAGGAAAGGAGTGAACAGAAGGTCGAGAGGGGTAAAATCCCTCTATCGTCATGCGAATGACCTCAGAGCAACCTTAGACGGGCATAAGGTAGAGGGTAAATCTCCCTCCAAACCCATAAGTGCATTCATTTAGTGTCGTTCCTGAGAATACGTGTAAGGAAATACAGTAAATATGAACTTAAACCAAGCAAATCGAATCAGTCGAAATGGAGAAAAAAAATTCTCTGCAATAGAAAATTTAACAAATTGTGAGACATGAATTAACTGGGACAAAACGATGGTAAACTATCCATCGAAATACAAAACTTCAGTCCCTGCTTGAGTCAATGAGCGTAACTCTGAACAAGACAGGGAAAACCCATATTGAGTGGTAAGAACAGAGCATGAATTTAAAACCATCCGGAATTATCATACCTGCGTTTTCAAATGAAATGAGGGACTATGCCGAAGTCTAGACTGAATCACACTCAATTCTCCAGAGCATCGAAGTTCACTAGCCAGGGACAAATCGAACAAGTAGTAAGGGAAAAGAACTGCCCAACAAATAAACAATGCAAATTTATATCCATGTTCCCGGAATAGATCCATGAAACCCTAACGCGTTGGTGAATCCTCGTCGTCCACATGGCAAGATCCCAAGGGTGAAGCCACGGATCGAAGGGCTGGATGTGTTATGTACACCATACGTTCAACATTCAATGTGACAAGCAATACAATAAATGTCACCGCGTCCTAACCATGCCATAGAGATTTCCTTGGCACCAGGGTAGGCTGGTGTGGTGAGTTCCAGAGTTACATGGAGCAAACTCACATGACCGTGAATGGAATGAGACCCATTCCAAACCATACGATGAGACTGAAAATCATATATAGGCTTACGTGGAAAACTAGCTTCACGTCTCAAAGTCCGTTAAGTCAAATTACCATTTCGCATTACATGGAGGGAAAAATAAATTATTCCAATCTTGATATAAATGTTGACGAGAAGTCAATAAATGGCCATGAGTGCCATGTACGCATAGATGGAAACATGGGTAAATTAAATCCAAATAAGGTTCATACTTTATAAACGAGTGGTGAACAGGTGAAATCGAAATTGTCCCACATGGGTCTATCGAAATATAACGATATGGTTAAAATGTGAAATTGAATCGATCCTTCATCTGTCTATCAAACTATAACAATGTATTGAATGATCAAAGATTCATTACTATACAAACGAAGGTGAGACATAAAAGTGGGATTGGGATAAAAAAATTCATTATGTTTGTATTTTAAATATAATTATGTTTAGTAGTACTAATATTGTTATATCCAATTGGGTTGGATATAGTTGAGATATGGAAATAAATTGTAATTGGGAAAACAATTATGATTTGAATAAACCAACATAATTATAGTATAGTATCTTGCTAGAATTATAATTGAAAAGATGAATGCTTGGAAAAAAAATAATTTGGGAAGGTAAATGGGAGGTGTGAGAAATGGTATCAGAGCCCAAGTTATAAAACTGGGCTAGTGACATTGTGCTCACTGTGGCTGTGTGTCCACGGTATAAATTGATTTCTGTGGGAAAAATAAAAATAAAAATTATATTTTTATTTTTACTGATCTATATTGTGTAGTGTACAGTGGTGCTGGAATGGCAGAAGGTGATGAAATTTATGTTGATCTACGTGATGAGGATAATGCACCAGATCCCAATGTGCCCAAGATGGCTATGTTGCGGAGGTTGCAACAAGAATTGGCTGAGATAAAAAGCCAGAATGACAAATTGTCATTAGCCAGTGAGGAGAAGGAAAATCCCATCAGAGAATTAACTTTGCAGAACAGCCAAGAAGGCGAAGGTTCCGGAAAGAGGAAGACAGATGAGTCTGAGGATGAGGATGCTGTTAGGCATCAATATAAGTAGAAAAAGGAATTACAGGGGGAATTCCGAAAGATCAAACCTCCCTCCTATGATGGGGAGAAGGAGGAAGATGCTGAAGCCTGGTTGCTGAACATGATTAAGTACTTCCAGGTCTATGAATATGAAAGCAATCTGAAGGCCAGATTAGCTGTTTACCAGCTACAAGGTAAGGATACCTTGTGGTGGGAGGAGACAAAAATGGTGCATGCCATTGATGAAAAGACAGTTACCTGGGAAGATTTCCAGGTTAAGTTCAAAAAACGCTACCTAAGTGAACGTTACTATGATGATAAAGCCAAGTAATTTCACGAACTTAGACTAGGACAACTCACTATTGATGAATTTGTTAGTAAGTTTACAAATCTGTTGAGATATGTACCCTACATAAGGGAAGAAAAGGCAAAGGTACAAAGGTTTCTGAATTATTTGCCTACTATGTACAAAGATAAAATTGAGTTTGATAACCCAAAAACAATGGAAGAATGTGTTAGAAAAGCTAGATTGTGCTACGAACAGTTCAAAAGAAAAACTGAACATGGGAAAAGCTGGGTAAATAAGAGTGAATTCAAAGGGAAGAAACATAAACCAGCCTATTTGAAGAATTTTGGCAGAGATCATCAGCAGAAAAAGTTTAATAAACCCAAAGAAAGTCAAACTGCTCAGTCCCAAGTGGCCTCAAAACAAATAGATGGAGACAATAAGAAAGAGGGCACATTGAAAATGAGAGAACCCCTGAAATGTTGGGGATGTGGAGAACCCCATCTGTTGAGAGATTGTCCCCATCGAAACATTCAGATGATTATGTGGGATCGAGAAGCCACCATAGTAAATGACATAGCCAGAAATATACCAACTATCAGTCCAGCATTGGAAAATCAACAAGCAGAACATCAAGCTACCATGGTTGAAATGGAGGGTAAGATTTCTGACCAATCTGTTACATTTTTTATTGACCCAGGTGCTTCTTTGAGTTACATTAGTCCAACAATTGTAGAAAAATGTAATCTTAAACCTAAAAAATTTCAGCAGTCATGGCTGGTTCAGCTGGCCACTGGAACCAAGAGGAAGGTAACACATAAATTTCCCTGAACAACAATAAAATTAAATGATTTTCAAATAGAAGTAAATTTCAACATTTTTCCATTAGGTTCATATGATTTGATGATAGGAATGGACTCGCTGGAAAAGAAGAAAGCCTTGATGAACTGCTGGGATAAGACTTTTCATTGTCTAGATGATGAGGGGAACCCTCTTGTTCTCAGGGGAAAACAAAAACCTATCTCTATAAGACAAATATTAGCACTGCAATTAAAACGAACAACTAGAAAAGGATACCAAGTTTATGCCGTACATGTGGAAGAAACATAACAGAAACCTAAAAAAAGATTGCTGGATGTTGTGCCAGTAGTAAAAGAGTTTAAGGAAGTATTTCCAGATGAGATCCCTCATCTTCCCCCCAAAAGAGAGATTGACTTTTCAATCGATCTGGTGCCGGGAGCAGTACCTGTTTCCCGAGCCCCTTATCGAATGAGTCCCCCTGAACTTATGGAACTGAAAATGCAATTGCAATAACTGTTAGATAAATTCTATATCAAACCCAGTGTGTCTCCTTGGGGAGCACTGGTGTTGTTCGTGAAAAACAAAGATGGAACTTTTCGGATGTGCATTGATTATCATCAATTGAATAAGTTGACCATTAAAAATAGATACCCTTTGCCTAGAATTGATGATTTTTTTGATCAAGTCAGAGGAGCTTCAGTATTTTCGAAGATTGATTTAAGGACTGCTTATCACCAGCTCAAAATTAAAGAAGAAGACATCAGCAAAACAACCTTTGAAACCAGGTATGGTCACTGCGAATTTGTAGTCCTACCTTTTGGTTTGACAAATTCCCCTGCCACATTTATGTGCCTGATGAACAGTGTGTTAAATAAGTACTTGGATAAATTTGTCCTTGTGTTCATAGATGATATTTTAGTCTACTCAAAAAGTGAGGAGGAACATGAAGAACACTTGAGGATAGTGTTGTAAACTCTGAAGGAAAACCAATTATATGCCAAGTTCAGCAAATGTGAATTTTATAAAGATAATATCCAATACTTGGGTCATATTATTTCAGAACAAGGGCTGGCTATTGACCCTAAAAAGATAAAAGCTATTAAAGAATGGCCTGTACCAACTGATGTTTCAGCAGTGAGATCATTCATGGGGATTGCAAGCTATTATCGCAGATTTGTGGAGAGATTTTCTGCCATAGCACATCCCATAACATCATTACAAAGGAAGGGTGTCAAATTTGAGTGGACTGAAAAATGCCAAAATAGTTTTGACCAATTAAAACTAAAACTTACTACAGCCCCTATACTGAAGATTGCAGATCCTGATAAAGAATTTGTGGTATGTACGAATGCCTGTAGAGAGGGGTTGGGAGGAGTTCTTTTGCAGGAAAATTCAGTTATTGCATATGAATATAGGAAACTGAAGATACATGAAAAAACTATAGTGCCTATGATTTGGAGTTTGCTGTTGTTATTCATGCTTTGAAAAGGTGGCGACACTATCTCCTTGGAAATAATTTATGTTGATGACTGATCACATTAGTCTTAAATATTTCTTTTCCCAAACTGATTTGAATGCTAGACAGGGTAGATGGCTGTCTTTCCTAAGTGAATTTGATATGGACATAAAACATATCAGGGGGAAAGAAAATAAAATTGCTGATGCATTGAGCAGAAGTGCTTGTCAGAATATAAATAGCATTGGAAGTAGTGCCCAGATCGATGTAGAAGATTTGGTGGAAAAGGCAGCAAACCAAGGTCCAAATTATGAAACACTACTGGTGAAACTACTAAAGAAGGAGAAGACTGATTTCACTCAAAACCAAAAAGGGCTGATATGTTATAAGAACAGATTATATATTCCAAATGCGGAGTCCTTGAAAAAAGAGATTCTAGATGAATATCACAAACAGCCATATGCAGGACATCCAGGATATCAGAAAATGTTAACAACTTTGAAAAAGAAGTAGTTTTGGCCAGGAATGAAGAGAGATGTAGCAGAATATTTAACTAGATGCATGGAATGTCAACTAGTCAAAGTTGAGCATCAACATCCTGCTGGTCTTTTAAACCCTTTGCCGATTGCAGAATGGAAATGGGACATAGTTTCCATGGATTTCATAACAGGAATACCCCAAAACTAAATACCAACATGATTCAGTGATGGTGGTAGTAGACACTTTAACAAAAGCTGCACATTTTATACCAGTGAAATCTACCTTCGGGACAGCTCAAGTAGCGAATGTGTTCCTGAAGGAGGTAGTAAGGCTCCATGGGGTTCCAAAGGTGATTGTTTCTGACCGAGATGCTAAGTTTATAACAACCTTTTGGAAAGGGCTATTTGGAGGGATGGGTACTAAGTTGAATTTTAGTACTTCTTACCACCCTCAGACAAATGGTCAAACAGAGAGAACAAATCAAATTCTGGAGGACAAGCTGAGAATGTATGTGATGAATAGGCCATCAAAGTGGAAATATTACTTGCATTTAGCTGAATTTGCCTATAATAACAACTACCAATCCTCCATCAAAATGAGTCCGTTTGAGGCACTCTATGGGAGAAAATTTCGTACTCCCTTGAGCTGGAGCCAGCCAGAGGATAAATTGATGTTGGGGCCAGATGCTTTACAAGAGATGGAAGGAATTGTCAAACAGATACAAAGAAATATCAAGACAACACAAGATCGCTAAAAAAATTATGCTGATAAGAAGAGAGTACACCGATAATTTAAAGTGGGAGAGCATGTGTACTTATGTATTAAACCCAAAAAGAGCACACTTTATGCTGGAAGTTGTGCAAAAATAGCTCCTAGATATTGTGGTCCTTTTGAAGTATTAGAAAGGGTGGGACCAGTGGCTTACAAGCTGGCCTTACCACCCCATGTTAGAGTTCATGATGTGTTTCATGTTTTCTTGTTAAAAAGATATGTCCATGATGCTTCTCACATAGTTGATTGGAATGTTGTACAGGTGGAACCAGAAGGGGAGTTTCTGCCAGAACTGCTTCGAATATTGGAGCGAGAAGAAATTGAATTGACGAACTGAACGGTAGCAAGAGTAAAGGTGCAGTGGAAGCACTTTACTGCTGAAGAAGTTACCTGGGAAAGAGAAGCCGAAATTATGGAAAGATATCCATTTTTTTTTGAAAAATTAATAACAAGACCGAGGACGGTGTTTACTTTCAGAGGGGGAATATGTAACACCCCTAGTTTATGTGTTTGAAATTTAAAACTAGACATTTGAACTTTAATCCTAAGGGGAGTGGACCCCAAAGGACAAGTATTTGATGAATGTAATTAAATATTTAATTTGAGGAAATGAATAAAATTAATTTGTGCAAATTGACCAAAATGAGATTTATGAGATCACTTGCTAAATCCATGATGATGGATAAGGAAAATATTTCCCCACAATCTTTCAAAAATCCTTGAAAGAAATTATTTCTAATTTAGATTTTTGAGGAAAAATCTAAATTCCCCAATGATGAGGAAATTAGTTGGGAAGAGGTAAAAAGCTGGAAAAGGTGGGAAAAGCATAAAACAACTTTAAAAAATCCCTAAAATGGGAAGCCTAGGAAAACAGGAAGAAAAGCATCCTAAGATTCTGGACGCAGAATTAGAAACATGCTTTGGGGAACAATAGCTTAAATAAGCTACTCCTAAACATATTAGAGGTTGATCTGTTCTAGGAGATGATCACAGCTCGGGGGTGAGTTCTAGGAGACAGAAGGACTCTAAGGTTGGGAGGTTGGTCAATTGCAAGAGTGGTATGTCTCTAAATTTATTGGTGTTTTTACTTCCTCTGGTATGAATTGGCTACATATAATAGTTGATTTGTATGTTAGATTTATTAGTGCTACATTTAACAAAATTAATCATAAGGAATTCACCTTTATAATTATTTATAGTGGTGGACAAGAAATCGATAGAGTAGAATCCAACAGAAAATCTAAACCGAGGTCGATTTAAATTTGAGGATACATATTCCTCCACAGATAATTTAAATTTAAACTGCTCCTAATCTACTAGTATAAATTTATGCACATGATTATGATAGAGAAATATGGGAGTTCCTGTACCATAATTGAAAATAGCAATAGATGAACTGAAATCTAAACTGTGCATTAAATGAGACAAAAAAAAATATTCAGACTGACTTCCAGGGTCATCACATCATTCATACATAAACAGAAGTACAATAGCAAGTTATTTCTGCATATAAGAAATTAATTCTACAACAGAAGGAAGCAATTATCCGTTAGCATGAGATTTCCCATTCACTACAAGAAAAAAGCACATTGGTGAGGGGCGAAAATGGTCACCATAAGCTCATTGGTGAGGGTCAAAAGAGCCTTCGTCACCAAAAACTGAACGTCACCAAAGGTGGCGTCGCCGAAAGTATAGGTGTTGTGGTGACATTCAAGGTCCGTCACCAATAATGATTTATAGTGACGGATAGTGACCGTCACCATTTCATATGAGAAATAGTGACGGACAATAGTCTCCGTCACCAAAAAACTGAGCGTCACCAAAGGTGGCGTCGTCGAAAATATGTGTTGTGGTGACATTCAAGGTCCGTCACCAATAATGATTTATAGTGATGGATAGTGACCGTCACCATTTCATATGAGCAATGGTGACAGAGAATAGCCTCCGTCACCAAAAAAATGAGTGTCACCAAAGGTGGCGTCACCGAAAGTATGTGTTGTGGTGACATTCAAGGTCCGTCACAAATATTGATTATAATGACGGATAGTGACCGTCACCATTTCATATGAACAGTAACGATTTTTTGTGATGGACCTTTCATGGCCGTCACTATTGGTGCATATATATGGCAACGTTCATTGACCTTCACCATAAACTCATTGGTGACATCAAGGTCCGTCATGAATAATGACTATAATGACAAACAGTGACCCTCACCATTTCATATCAACAACAACAATTTATAGTGACAGACCTTTAATGGTCGTCACTATTGATGCGTATATACGGTGGCACTCGTTGACTATCACCATTCATATTTTGGTGAGAGTCAGTCACCATAAGCTCATTGGTGATGGTCAAAAAAGCATTCGTCACCAAAAACTGATCTTCGTCATTCCCTATGAATATTAGGGCACGATGGAATCGAACCACCAACCTCCTGCTTTACAAGCAGGTGCTCTTCCATTGAGCTACCACCCTTTAAAGAATTAGACTTTAAACTAGCAATTGCCCCTAAAGGTGCAAAGATACACCAAAGGAATAAGAACCAGGAAAATTGAAAGAATTCAATGTCCTTGCTCCTATTTTTATTCTACAACACTCTACAAAGTATGATCTTGATCTATGACGTATTTGTGCCAAGTGGTTCTAATTTAATAGTAAATGTTATATTCAGATAAAATAAATGAATAACTGAGATGCCTTATGGGCTAATTTTTAATTCTTACACCAAAATATCTTAATATTCAAGTCTATGGAACAACTCGTTCAAAGTTCAAACTGAAGTAGATTTTAAATGGAAAGCCTAAAACCAGTTAAGTAGTTTACAAGTTAACATTTTGGATATAACTTCTGTTCAATTTATATGAAAAGTTATGCCATAACCTTGAAACTAGTTTCTTAGCTAAAAGACTTTCTTAAGTCAACAATGACAAAAAAATATAGTCATGGCGAGCAAAATTCTCTTGTTTTTTCTAATGAGGGTGCATGTAACTTGATAAAGGTTGTATGAGTATCAAACCATAAACAGTTTCACTAAGACATGGAAATGACAAAGTCTTGTTAAGCAATAGAAGTTTAGTTGAATATATGAAAAGCATCGAGCTAAATGATATAATTAAATAAAAGTAACTATAAAAAAATGAAATTGCCATCATATACCATCTAGTTTGGTTAGTTCTTCAGAAAGGGAAAGTGCAATTGCATGATCCAGCTCCTCATCTTGATTCTGTAATGGACCATCCTGAACAAAAATGTCCACATACAACAATCAATGTTATTGTATTGGCAAGACTTTTGATATAATCTATCAAAGCATGTACTATGTAGGAGAATAAATGGAAAGCACAACTAGAAATTTGAATCACAGCATAAAAATATAAAAGAACATGCAACAGGAAAGAAACAACTCCACAGTTTGAGAAATATGAACAATCCATGAAGCTGTTCTTATATATTGATATAGATAACGAAATAGCAATCAAGATTTATGAAATTCAAGTATCACACCAAAAATATGCACAAGTATGAAAAGGAATATGCACAAGTGCATGATCGACTATAATAACAACTCACTCCTTCCTCTATTTATATGAGAGGTAAAGGGGCTTTAAAATAACAAGTGGACCTAGTCCACTACAAGAAAACTTTAAAGACACATTTAGGTCCACCCATGTGAAGCACTCTACTCTACATGACATGTGTCAGCATCAAAGGTGACACTGATTAACAAGCAAGCCCTCCATGGCATGAACACTACTCCCCAAGGCCAACAAACCTCCAAAGGTCCTAAGCTCCAATGCATCTCCTCAATCATGTGTCTCCTTAAGGACAATGGATATCCAAGGTGATGTGTCACTTTAAGGACTCCCACACCTACATATCCACTCCCTCAACCCAAGAGTTCACATGTCAAGGGATTTTGTGTGCTCATGTTGATTTTGGGATGTTTTTGTCATGGTGAAATACCCAACTCTACTCCAAGCACACAAACTCCCTTCATGCATCAACAACATGAAGTCACCAAGCTCCATACTAATCCAACACTTTGAGGAAGAATGTCTTTCAAACAACCAAACAAGGTCTAGTACCAAAAAGTAAACCACCTCTAATGTCCAAGTCCATTAATGTAAAATTCATGCTATTATTATTTCAAGAATATTTATATTTTATCCAACATGATGACCCACTATGTGCACTATTTGTAGGGAATCTTCTGGATTTTTCTGCTGCAATGTGTTCATCCACTATGTGCATTGGTCAACAACTCCATTTAGTCAAGGAACTCTTCTAAAGTTCTTTCCAAGCTTCATTTCTCTTTCCTATCATCAAACAAATTGGAGCAACTAGAAAGAATTCCATTAATTGTTGTCCATCCAGTTGTTTCCTAAACAAGTGCCTATTGCTTAAAGAAAGTAGGAAACTATCATGAAACATGACTATAGCCACATAGTTTCAGTAGCTATAATCTGACAATGTTATTGAAAACACTGTTAGATTTGTTTCATAAAAGAGCACCTAGTCCCAAACAACAAAAAATGTTTGTGGAGAATGGCTTGTTTCACTATCGTTGAGCTTCACTGTAAATGTTGACAGGTTTTTGAGCCAATAAAGTCCCTGGAGAAAAACAATGATGGTTTCTCTCTAAAACATATGCAGATAAAGATACAAGATTCGAGTGGAGGACTTACGTAGTTTCATGACTACCGCTCGACTTGTAGCTGTTTGGTTTTTTGGTCTGCTTTATTTTTTATATTTCAGATCTAGTTTCGAAATTTTTGGATTTCAAATTTCAGTTATAATAGCAGAATTCCGGGTTGGCTCACATCATTGGTATTAGAACCTCAATTAATAGCAGATTCATATCATATTTTTTGCTACAGTTCAAATTAGTTAGTTATGTTCACCAATTTGTTTATCTTTCAAGGAATCCTTGTAAGGAAGATAGAGCAAAGCACAACTCAGATATATTGTCACCAACATATACATCAACTCAGATATATTGTCACCGAGAGAGAGAGAGAGAGTAGCACTGCTCTTACATCCCTAACCCAAGCTTGAAACGAATATGCACAAGTGCATGATCGACTATAATAACAACTCACTCCTTCCTCTTTTTATATGAGAGGTAAAGGGGCTTTAGTGGACCTAGTCCACTGGAAGCAAACTTGCAAGACACAAGTAGGTCCACCCATGTGAAGCACTATACTTTACGTTACATGTGTCAGCATCAAAGGTGACAATGATTAATAAGCAAGCCCTCCATGGCATGATCAGTACTCCCCAAGGTCCAACAATCCTCCCAAGGTCCTAAGCTCCAATGCATCTCCTAGGTCATGTGTCTCCTTAAGGAAAATGCATATCCAAGGTAATGTGTCACCTTAAGGACTCCCACACCTACATATCCACTCCCTCAATGCAAGAGTTCACATTTCAAGGGATTTTGTGTGCTCATGTTGATTTTGTGTGCCCCAATTTCCGACGGCCACTTTGTCGCTATTCCGACACATAGGCGTCGCAAGAGTCATAGTTTGAGGCCGGGAAAAATGTGGTTATCCATTACGTCGCAATTCTAACACTTTAATAAAGTGTTGGAAGAGAGACACTTTTTCCGACATTTCCAAACAAATGTCTCTCTTCCGGCGTTTTCCAAACCATCGCTCTTCCAACGTTTTCCAATCCGTCAGTCTTCTGATGTTCTCCAAAGCGTCGGCCTTCCGACGTTCTCCAAAGCATCGGTTTTCCGACATTCGTCACAATTTCAAAACTACCTCTTCCGATGTCTAAAGCACCGGTCTTCCGACATTTATCATTTTTCCACACAACTGTCGCAATTTTGACATTTCTTCTTCCGTCATTTAAGGCGTCGCACTTTCGACATTTATGAGACGTCGCTTTTCCAACAAAACAGTAAAAATATTTAAAAAAAAAGAGACGTCACTCTTCCGACGTTGAAAGCGTCAGTCTTCCAACGCAAGGCTAAAAATATTTAAAAAAAAAATGAAACGTGTATATATATATATATATATATATATATATATATATATATATATATTTCATTAATAAGGTTTAATTGCAAATTTGTACTTCGTTAAAGCAGTAACCCACCAACCGATCTTTGAATGAAAGGCTGTAAAGATTTAACAGCAACCACAGGTTGGCCGCCTCACAGTTTTGAAGATTTCATAACTGAGAGAACTTATTATAAAGTCACACAATAAAATAAAATGTTATCAAATTATTTTAACCAAATTTTTTTACAAGACAATTGAAACTTCAAATGGAAAATAAAATTCAACTGCACCTCATATTGAACTTTCACTTTCAATGAAATAGGTAGAAAAAAGAAAAATTCTTCAATAAAATGAAAATGCTAATGAATTCTTATAACCTAAGTTTTTTTACTAGACAAATAAAACTTGTTGTGGCAAATAAAATTCAATCGCACCTCATATTTAACTTTTAATGAAATGAGTAGCTGAAAAGAAAAATTACAAGGCCATGACCAGGAAATCCCAAATAAGTGTATCATGTGTCAGATTCAACAAATGTATAATATAATTTATAATATACAAGAAGATATAGTCTAATTGTGAAAAATTTCATCTCTTAGTTTTGTGTGCTTCCTCACTACGGGAGCTTAATGTTTGCGTGAAAGAATCCATTGTAATGTCATCTCTTCGATTCTATATTTGAATTAGACTTTCATAATTTTAGGGTTAAAGAAAAATGATTTCACAATTGGTAAAGGTTTTGAAGATTTCATAACTGAAAGAACTTATTATAAAGTCACATAGTAATATAAAAAAATGAAACGTGACAGTACTCATATAATGTGCCACTAATTATTGAATATGTATGCCACTCATATGACCCTTATCTTCCCTTATCTTTTTGTCAATTCTCTTCCGTTTGATTCCAAAATGTTGATGCTCCTGTGATAGTATTCCATGCCTTTAATATATGGATCCTATTGCTATAGATGAAGCCCTTTTCAAAGAGTGATAAGATAAGACTCTCATGCAAGATAGGTGGCCTAAAATTGATCAGGTTTCTTAGAGCTACTGAGGCAATAGGTGATACTACGTTACTTATGAAAGTATGAAATGATGTAGGTGATACTATGTTACTTACAACACACAATCTCACATAATGACAGAGAACTAATCCAACAAATTTTCATTAAGCTCTCTGGTCTCTCTCCCGGGAGACAAAACCATTGCCAAAATATACCCTCGACCTCCTATTGTTGGATGTTGATTCTTTTTAAAGCCACTAACTAATGCATAATTTGTGCATATCGATATTTTTGGAAGCACACGCCTAAATGGGTTGAAGATCTTCAAAATTAGAGCAATTTCAAGCATAAATTGTAAATGAAAAAACAAAAGGAGAGAGCCATCACGACATCAAATTTCCCCTTCTTAGTTTTCTGCATATGATAAAAATTTTCTCATAAAGTGAATTTTGATTGTACATTTTCCTTAGGAGGCCCATTTTAGACCTCAAAATTCCCCTAATGAAACGGGGTATATGTTTTGCAGATCAAGCATTGTGCTATTGAACAAAATCTATGACCATTTTGACGACTTATGATGGGACTTGTTGCAACAAATAGTCCATGCCCAATGATATCAAAATCTTCTATTCATGAAAAAGAAAGAGGATGGTTTCGTATAAAGATGGAAGCCTCTCAAATTATTCTTCCTGAGAAAAAGGTGAAAGATATTGTTGAGAATCTGGCTAGGGACAGGTCACTAAAAGAACCACCAATTTGTATCTTTTCTGGACGTAATCTGGGTATCTCTTCTGGATGTAATGTGGGTATCTCTCATCTCAAGCATGTTCTTGTGGTAATATGCCATTGACTAAGAGTATTGTTGTCACTATAACCTATAATGGTTGCATAACTAATACACCATAAATGAAGGTATAATAATCAAAGCAAAAAGCAGTTACCAAATTTAAATATACATAAAAGTGTACCCAGTTAAGAATATTGTATATGCGAGTAAATTAGGAATAGAATCATGAGAAAAGGCACTCCTACACAGGGTATAATAAATCAATTTGCATCATATGAGAAAAGGGAAGGCAATGATCTGCAAAGAACTAAAAATTATAATTCATTTCATTTAAAATTAGAAAACAAATATTGTTTACAGGAAATGCTTAACTTTAGAGTATCTAAAATTATAAGGAACCAATAGTTCTTGTAAGGATCGAAAACCTCATACAACTGTTTAAGAAGAAACTAAACTAAGAATCCATTATCGGATTTTTTATATGGTTCCATGTATAGGACTTGACACCCTGACAACTACGAAAATGACAAGAAAACTTAGCTAGAAAAAACATAAACGCAAGCAACCATCCACAATGCGGTAGAGTGGAATAGGAATTTCAAACCCGGAAGTGCTTCATTCGATCAATTATTGATGTTACCTATGAAGAGAAACATGAACTCGTGCTAACTCAATGAATATTCAAGGTTTTTACGTTCCACGAACGCCACAAATGAAAACGATGAAAATAGATTAAAAGCATAGGAAATAAATATATACAGAAGCAAGGTAGCGATTTGAGACAAGTACAAAACATTTACTGGATTAGGTCATTAGTTGGGCATTCCTAAGTGCCTGACAGGTAAACTGGAGAAGTTGACGAAGTAAAAAAATATAGGTACCATAAAATCGAATATCATTACAAAGCATTACCTTTAGACCCATGTATTTTGAGGTATGCCAAATAATAAAGAAAGGTGTATCGATCTATAGTAGATAGCAAGAGTAAAAGTATTAAGATTTCCCCACTGTATGTTTTAAAAAATAAACAAAATGATTCTCAGCTCTCTAAAACTACCTGTAGGGTAATTAAGCAGGAAATTTAGGGTTTTATCAATGCACTAAGCCTAAAATTGGTAAAAATTCGTAAGGGAAATATCAGATATACCAGAGGATAAAATCTTACCAGTGAGTGGTTGATCAACATTACTAAAAGAAAAAAATCCCTGGGGTTCAACTTTACAGGAATAGACAAAGGAAATAATTTGAAATATTGTGACTGAAATTCCCTTGTAACAACGGTAATCCAATAAAATTATTCTACCAGAGGTGCCAAATCTTATTGATTAGTGTAAGGGAGATTACTCAGAATGTTAGATATAGGAGTCATACTCAACTCTTCTTTTCTTTTTTCCTCTACGCATGTGTGAGGAATCAAGGAAATTATCAACACGACACAACTCGAAAAGGGAAATGGCCAGGAAAAAAGAACTGTCGAGGTAAACCCAGACTTACCTCTAGGGCTCAAAATGCTCCGGAAACCACATAAACTAGATTTACAAACCCTATGGGTAAACGGAAAGGGTGATGACCTACAACTTACAAGTTTAAGTTAGATAAATAGGACGTAATAGTCATTCTCTTGTGTGAGCATACAAATTCCAATGGGGAAACTGAAAATTCTCTGAAATGCGACATATACATACAATAATGTGGATAAGTCAAACCTTTTTCCAATTTCACCCTAGCCATGGAAGCATCTCAAATTAGTCTTCCTGAGAAAAAGGTGAAAGCTATTTTTGAGAGACTGGCTAGGGATAGGTCACTAAAAAAACCACAATTTGTATCTTTTCAGGACGTAATCTGGGTATCTCTCATCTCAAGCGTTCTTGTGGTAATATGCCATTGAAAATAAGATGTCCTGACACTGCTGCCCAAAAAGTGCATGGTGAAGATGTTTCGGAAGTGATATGGGTTCTTCTGCTTATCAATGTACTTCATAGAACTTCAAGACAAAATGATGTCAAGGAGTTGGAACTTGGAAGAATGTTAAAGAGGAAAAGGATATGGAAGCAGCAGAATGTACTGGCAAGAGCTTGTATCTACTATTTTTCAATCTTGTACATTTATTTTATTCCTACCATATAACTTGGATTGCGAAAAAGTGCTCTTAAGACATTGTGTTCTCATTGTGCAGATTCATGCAAAACTCATGTCATGGTTGTAACTGTCTGTGCTCTGAATGGTTGGCTCTCCTGCTTGTCAGTTGTCCTTTTTCAAGTTTACTCCATCCTTATTTAAGTCATCTATCACAGTATTATAGTTCATTGGTCGATGAAAATGCTATTATGAAGGCCCTCCCAAGAATGATTGGACTAACTTTCAACTTATTCCCTTACAGTTCAGCCTTTCCACTACTTGTAAGCACGGATATTTTCAATTTTGAGGGTTTATATGTTAGTTCATTCTGAAGGAAAATGTGTTTTTTAATTCTCAAGATGTTATTAACAAACGGGTTTTATGTTGTGCAGGTCAAACGTTGTGTTATTGAACAAATTCCATCATGTGGGCATAGTATACCCAAAATCTATGACCATTTTGACGACTTATGATGGCTCTTGTTGCAACAAATAGACCATACCCAATGATGTCAAAAGATTCTATTCATCAAAAAGAAAGAGGAGGGTTTCATATAAAGATGGAAGCCTCTCACATTAGTCTTCCTGAGAAAAAGGTGAAAGTTATTGTAGAGAAACTGGCTAGGGATAGGTCACTAAAAGAACCACCAATTTGTGTCTTTTCAGGACGTAATCTGGATATCTCTCATCTCAAGTGTTCTTGTGGTAATATGCCATTGAAAATAACACGTCCTAACATTTCTTCCCAGAAAGTGCACGGTGAAGATGTTTCAGAAGTGATAAAGGTTTCTTCTTATCAATGTACTTCAAAGAACATCAAGACAAAATGATGTCAAGGAGCTAGAACAATATTAAAAAGGGAAAGGATATGGAAGCAACAAAATGTAATGGTGAGAGCTTGTATTTTTCAATCTTGTACATTTCTTTTATTCCTATCATATAATTTGAATTGCAAAAAAGTGCTCTTAAGACATTGTGTTCTCATAGTGCAGATTCATGCAAAGCTCATGTCATAGTTGTAATTGTCTCTGCTCTGAATGGCTGACTCTCCTCTGAATGGTTGGCTCTCCTGCTTGTTATTTGTCCTCGTGCAAGTTTACTCCATACTTATTAAAGTCATCTATCACAGCATTATAGTTCATTGGTCGATAAAAATGCTATCAAGAATGATTGTACTGAATTTCAACTTATTCCTTGCAGTTCAGTCTTTGCACTACTTGTAAACATGGATATTTTCAATTTTTGAGGGTTTATATGTTGCTTCCTTGTGAAGGAAAATGTGTTTTTTAGAGCTCCAGATGTTATTAACAAACGGGGTTTATGTTTTTCAGGTCAGGCATTGTGCTATTGAACAAAATCTATGACCATTTTGACGACTTATGATGGGACTTGTTGCAACAAATAGTCCATGCCCAATGATATCAAAATCTTCTATTCATGAAAAAGAAAGAGGAGGGTTTCGTATAAAGATGGAAGCCTCTCAAATTATTCTTCCTGAGAAAAAGGTGAAAGCTATTGTTGAGAATCTGGCTAGGGATAGGTCACTAAAAGAACCACCAATTTGTATCTTTTCTGGACGTAATCTGGGTTCTCTTCCAGATGTAATGTGGGTATCTCTCATCTCAAGCATGTTCTTGTGGTAATATGCCATTGAAAAAAAAACGTCCTAACATTTCTGCCCAGAAAGTGCATGGTGAAGATGTTTCGGAATTTATAAAGGTTTCTGCTTATCAATTTACTTCAAAGAACTTCAAGACAAAGTGATGTCAAGGAGCTGGAACAATGTTAAAGAGGACAAGGATATGGAAGCAATAAAATGTGAAGTGAAACCTGTAGTGCATGTCAAACAAAACCTGCCAAAAGTGGCTGAGAATATAATGGGTGAAGAATCTTCTGAAAATTGTCAAGGTAGTACAATAGAGAAGGGACAAGAGTTAGAAGACACTACAAAATTAGATTCAAAGTCATATCATTCTCCTAAAAGCATGGAAACAGGAGAGACATTTCAGGAAAGTGATGTGCATTTTGGAGAAGAGGACTGATCTAATTTGCCTATGTGGTGTACCAGTGAAGGAGATGCAGAAGGTGCCATGACCTTTCACTCCTAGTCAACTTTCTCCCGTAGGAGTGAAGCTAGCTCTTTTTCTAGGAGGGAGAATGAGCCATCATTTTCCATTTAATCTTCTCGGGGTTCAACAGATGCTTCCAATTTCAGTCCCAACCATATGTGCAAGTCATATTTTCCAGCCGCGCATTTACAGAAACAGGCTATATTTACAGATATTTCAAGTCACGATGACAAAGAAATATTTCCGGCACATCCTCAAAGCAAGTCATACAACCAATCTCAACCTCATGGATTGATCCTCAATGTAATAAAAGGCATGTTAATGTAACAGTTAAATCAGTGGCATCTATTGTTCAGTTGCATGTTAAAAACCAAACATAAAAGGAAGTTCAATGCATGCACCGAGAAACTGTGTCAATAGAAAAACTAAGAGCATCAGTTTCAGTAGCTGCCCATATCATCCAATACAAACTAGAGAATCTTCCTTTGCATATTATGGTTGCAAAGTTTCCAGGAGCATGACAGTTAGCCCTGTAGGGTGGTTAAACCCTACAGTAAAACATATTGAAACATATCTGGCGGGAAGCTGCTCTCATGGATCTTTTGAAGTGTCTGCTTTGCATTCTTTAGATGAAAATACTAGTGTTTGGAGCCCAGAAAGAGCCAGCATGAAATTAGTTCAAAAAAACCATCATCTATGGTCATCTCCTGGATACGTTCAGCCGAGGTAAACAAAATTAAATAAGGAATTAATGCCCTGCAAAAATTCGTTGAATAGGGATTTAGAAAATGGGGTCTTCAGAAAGCTGCTCTCAGAAATCTCAAAAGGAAGTGGCAGTTCTACTACCTGGAAACATGAACCATATCCTATTGCTACACCAGAGACAGAGCGTAGTCATCTAAGTGCATCAGCTTCACCTACTCATCCTTTGATTTCAGAGGGTCTTCTTCACTGTTCGTTCAAGGATGGATTTCCATATTATAGCTTTTCTTTGAAGGAGTCTGAAAAGGCTTTTGTAGCCAAAAAGTGGAAAGTCAAAAACCGTGGCAGAGAAGGCTTTGAATGGTTGTACACATTTCATTCTGGTCCTGATGATAAGACAATTTTGAGTCTTTTGATAAAAAACAAGAATAAATGGGTAGCCTGAAAAGACAAGCGCTTGTTGATCTTGTGGGACACATGAGAGTCACCAGTTCATTATGCCCTAAGATTAACAGTTTTGGTAGCTTAGAAATTGCCGTGGAAACTGAATTTGTTCTATTTGGTGTATACATTGAACATATCAAAGAGAGACCTGCAAGATAAACATGTTCAACAGAATAGCATTCTTGTTTCGGATTCCAAACGGCAACTGTGGTGATTCATGCACTACATCAATAACATTCTCTAGTCCAATTGCCGACAATACTAGTTTTGTCCCAAGCTATGCCACCTCAACTAAAAAGGCCATCAAGAACCTGACGTCGGACTTACGGTTGAATCATCCTTCACAACAAAGATACAACGAATTCTTTCAATCCAGTCTTGATGTCTGGATCTATAGATGGAAATGCAGTTTGTGTGGAGAACTGGGGTAGTGGGGTATCTCAAGACTCAGATGCTGAACTTTGTCTATCCCAGGCTCCCAGCCATTTTCTCCTCATCTGGAATTGACAGCTACAGTGACCAGTGGAACTGACAATGACACTATTTCACAGAATCCGGGGGGATGGGGACAGAATTTTCT
The DNA here is from genome assembly GCA_034641835.2 of Pinus albicaulis. Taxonomy (NCBI): domain Eukaryota; kingdom Viridiplantae; phylum Streptophyta; class Pinopsida; order Pinales; family Pinaceae; genus Pinus; species Pinus albicaulis. Next base: position 313,499,028 of record CM076581.1, on the reverse strand, counting down.
GGACAAAAGCCTTCATAATTCAAAGTCGATACATTCACATGATCCAGATAACTCTTGCAAGTCAGAATGCAGCAATAATTTCGCAATGAGCCCTACCCCAAGTTCAGCAGGATGTGCTTTTGATGACCGGTCTCCAGTCTCCGGGTGAAGGACTTGGAAGTTGTCACTTAAATTGTAAAAGGCAATGCAAGACAAGTATAACGGCTCTAGTGCCAGCAGACATACAGGGTTTGCCCAAAATTAAATCAAGTGGACCTTCACCTATGATTGAGAGGTGGAGACTCGGTGGCAGGTGTGATTGTGGTGGATGGGATATGGGTTGTGCACTCACCTTACTTCACAATCGGAAACAAAGAAGGAATAACGACTTAATTGAGACCAATTCAGAGGAAGCGAATTGCTATTCGGTATATGTGCTTTCTAAGGTATTGTATCTAGGAACCAATCATTTTGATTTCAATTATGTAGAGTGCCACAGTGTTATGTTATGGGTATTCAACATCCATATCCTTTTCTCTTGTTTTTTTCCCTCTGAAAATATCGGGAAGTTTGTCATTCTGTAACTCCTATCTGAAATTTTTGTTCACGTCGGACATTATGTGAATTACAGGGAGAAAGGGAAGGCAGTTGCCGACGGTCTGTATTCTGTTTGTTTTCAATTACAATTTCTTCAGTTTTATCCATGCTGCACAGCAGAGAAGAGATCCTCATTGTGCAGAGAAGAGATCCTCGTTCCTCCTGGCATGCATAACAATAACAATAATAATAATAACTGATTGCATTTGGTACCAAAATCAAAATAAAAGAGCCATGGGTACCTTGGAGACGAGCAGGGAGGATATCAAATTTATTACCAAAAGCAAAAGAAAAGAGCCCTGGGCACCTTGGGGTCGAGCAGCGAGAATATCAAATTTATTCCTAGATAGAGGTGTACATTGTAATATAAATTTTGTTAGTCAATTTGTGGATACTGGGCTTTAGGGTAAAGTTGTTGTCATCCATGGTCCCCTATTGTGGTCTGGGTACATGGAAGATCCTGTCATCCAAATGCTAAGAGCAAGCCAAATGTATTTTCAACGATGGCTATTTCCATGTTGCGGGTCTTAGTATTGGTTTCTTGTACTATCGAAACAGCCTGGAAAGATGTAAATGTTATGATTTGCGAACAAAATAATAGAGAAAAAATAGGTAAATTATATTGTTTTTGATCAAATAAATATCATCAATTCCTCGCAAATCTTTCTGGTCTGGTTCAAGGTCTTTACACCTTGGATACCAAGCAATTTTTGGAATTGTTTCAAGTGTAAAAACTACTTTCTATCATATTTCCTTTATATATTCAAAGAAGTTAGAACAATACGATTTTATTGCTGTACATTACCCATTTCAGCGTCCCTATCAAGCACCATACATCCGTAGTTCTTAGCCTTCCATACATTGCTTTTGCAAATCCATAGCTCTTAGCCTTCCTTTTGCGCTCTTTCTTTCTGCGCACACTGATAAGTTGGTTCAGTGGTTTCAGGGCCGCATTCTCCTTTCTTCTCTGGACAAACCATGCAACCCTCAAAACCCGTGACAGTATGGCCGCATCCTCCCTCTTTCCCTGGACAAACCATGCAACCCTCAAAACCGGCGAGAGTATGGCCGCATCCTCCCTCCTTCGCTGGACAAACCATGCAACCCGAGGGAAACCGGAGGGAAATGAGCGAGGGAAATTAAAAGTTTTGGTATTCAAAAATTTTTAACATTGTGAAATGAAATACACGTAATACTTGCCAAAACAAAACCTTTGATGCGTTTCACATCTCGGCGAATGGTGACTTGAAAAAATGGTTTTATATGAAAGTTTATACATGCACTTAGCCAAAAGACCTTATACATTTCCGAAGAGAAGGAAAAATGAGACTTATAGAATAAAAAAGTTTGTGATTGCCGTAGAACAGAATAAAGTTTATGAGATTTTGTTTTTGGATTATTATAATTATCAATTTCATGATAAAATTTATGACCATTCAAATTTCATTAAATAATATGTGTGAGTTTTTTTTGGGTTAATAAGAGGTTTGGATAAATAAGTGTATTTTTTATTATAAATAATTATTAATGAGTTTAGATCTAAGATATTTATTTAAATTATTAATTATATAAAATTGTTGAATTTTTATTTCATAAATTAGGGATTTTGTTTGATTTTTTAATCTAATTATGTGATATTCAAAATGAATTATGGTAACTTAAAAATAAGTCTTATGTGGTTAAAAGAGAAGTTGTAATGTTATGGTATGAATGATTATTTTCAATGAAATTTTTTGGTTTAGTAAGGATAACTCATCTATGGACATTTTCCACGATTTTTAAGACGGAGTCAATATAGGAAAGGTGATACTTAAAGGGCTCCCAAATGCTTTAGAAATTTTATATCTATTGGTTTATAAACATTAGAGGTGGAAAAATATCCTAAGCTCTAGAGCTAAGTTTGTTCCAACTTAGCTATATCTTGAACAACAAATTGTTGTTGACGACAAGGATATGATAGAAATTTGGTGGGTTGTAGGGTAGTCTTGTCATGAAATAAATGTAATGTAGTTACTAGGTAGGTAGGGAGAACCATTTTGGTGGAACTTGGCCATAAATGGGACATCTATCCATGCATAGTTTTTTAAGAACAAATACACCTAGTGGATTATCATTGTACGGGAATCACTTTAGGATCTAGGCTACTGTGCACACAGTAACTAAAGGGATATTAGTGAAACCCACAAAAGTATTATAGGTGCTTTTATATAAATAGGTTTTCTTATGTTCTCATTGGTTAGTTATGGGAAAATGACAATAAAGTAAGAGAATTTATAGGTGCTTTTATAGAAATAGGTGTTCTTGTGCTCCCATTGCTTAGGTATGGGCAAATGACAATAAAGTAACAGAAGGATTTGACTACTGGACAATTAGAGGAATGATTCCACACAAAACCAAGCATGGTGCTACAACAATTTCTAGGCTAAGGGATTTTTGAAGGGGTTCCCCCACCATATGACTGGAAGAAGGGAATGGTCATTCCAGATGCTCTAAAAGAGTTGAGGCTTCAACCAGGTCACAAGTATTGTCTGCAAGGAAGGCTTTCCAAAGAAGTTGGTTGGCATCATGTTAAGTCCCTATATTAATAGTATAGCCCCTTATTATGTTAGTGTAGCCCCCCTTATTGTTATTATTGTACACCTGTAACCCCCATATTGTTATTATTGTGCCCTTAAATTATTATTGTTAGGTCGGCTAGGATTACATTGTGGCCCACTAGGATTACATTATGGCCCCATGGACTCCTATATATAGAAAGGAGGTTTTGTAAATTGTATCATCCAAGAATTGTTCATTCATGTAATGTATTGGAGGTTTCCCCCTCGAAGTGGCTTATTTATAAGGCTTTGATATCTCTTTTCTTCTCTTTTTGGAGTTGGTTACACAACATTTGGTATCAGAGCTTTGGATTCTAGGGTTTCGCTGCTCCAAACAGGTCATCGTGGTATTGTCGCTATAACGTTTTTTCTACAAAGTTTCAGAAGCTGAAATTTTTAGGGTGCGAAGAAAAAATCCTGAGGAAGCTTGTATAAAAATTTCAGAGTTTGGTTCGCAATAATTTCGGAGATATGATCTGTGGAAGTCAGGTATTTTTTCAGGCTCCTAAACAGGTCATCGTGGCATTTGCGCTATAAATGTTTTTCTACGAAGGTTCCGAATCTGAAATTCATATGGTGCAAAGCTGAAATCCTGAGGAAATTCATCAAAAAATTTTAGAGCTTGGTTCGAAATATTTTTGGAGATATGATCTGTGGAAGGTAGTGCTTTTTCAGGCTCCTGAATTTCATCTCAAAGAGGTGATCGTGGGAAAAGTTCAATAACTCTCTCTCTGGAGATTGGATTGGAGTGCCGTCAAAAGTGGTCGCAAGTACACGGCCTTTAGTTTCTTGGCTATCAATTTCAGAGACAAAGGACAAAACAGTGACACGTGGCAAGTCGTACAAGTTTGCTCTACTGAACCAGTCCAGAATTAGGTCATTGTGGGAGATTGGACACAACTTTGTCTTGGAGAATCAAAATCAGGTCAGACCTGTGGCATTTGAAAGAAGCTTCAGAGGGCTACTTCAGGGCTGAATTTCAGATATCTAAGATTTTCAATTACACATATAATTCAATTTCAATATCGAGCTCCTTAAAGCAAGTAAAAGGTGTGTAATTTTTTTCCGAATTGCATAAGTCTTGTTTGAAGAATCAAGTTGAATTGATTGCAAGGGCATATTGTAGAATACATATCAGTATTGGATTATAAAATGGCCCCTAAAAATAATTCCATACCCATTAATCCCTCAAAAAACTATACTATGACGCATGAAGAGGAAGAGTTGCAGTATGAGATATCAAAATTACGGTACCAAGTGCAACAAGTTTCAATCTTACGAAGAGCAATTGAAGATGAAATAGATGGTTTAAAAGAAGAAATGGAGGCTAATTTGGATGGTTTGAAGGATAAAATAATAGCAAATATGGATGATAATTTAATGAAAGATCACATCGAGCATCAACAACAAGTTCTCCAACTCTCAAAGGATAACCCAACTTTGGTGCAGAATCTAATGAAACAACAGGAAGATCAACATCACATCGAAAGAAGTTATGAAGTAGTCATAGAAACAAGAACTCGACAAGTACGATCAATTTTAGAGTATCTCAGCAAGTGGAAGAACTTTCCTGTAGAATATTTCACATGGGAGGATGAGAATTTTATACAGAAACATCAAGAAATAATCAAGCGTTGAGGACAACACTTGTTTGAAGGAGAGGGGCATGTTAAGTCCCTATATTAATAGTGTAGCCCCTTATTATGTTAGTGTAGCCCCCCTTATTGTTATTATTGTACCCTTGTAACCCCCATTTTTTTATTATTGTGCCCTTAAATTATTATTGTTAGGTCGGCTAGAATTACATTGTGGCCCACTAGGATTACATTATGGCCCCATGGACTCCTATATATAGAAAGGAGGTTTTGTAAATTGTATCATCCAAGAATTGTTCATTCATGTAATGTATTGGAGGTTGCCCCCTCGAAGTGGCTTATTTCTAAGGCGTTGATATCTCTTTTCTTCTCTTTTTGGAGTTGGTTACACAACACATCACTATGACACTATTACAGAATTAGAAGGGAAGAAAAAGGCAAAGGCTTAGGTATCATATGAGAGAAGGAAGAAATTGGCAAAATTGAGATCAAAAGCAGTGGAGTTAACCGAAAAGCAGCTTTCCCCAAAGATGGAGCTCTTAGCTTCAATAAAGTATTAAATAAGTTGCATGTTGTGCCCAATGAAGCAATCAATTTTGAAAATGACAAGAAAATATTTCTAAAGATGATGTTTTTTACTAGAAAGATATAACAACATAGAAATAATTACACTGTTGATACAATAATAATATAATCCACAAACAACCTTCTCACATTCATGATCTGAGTATATAGTGAATTAGACAGAAGTAAGAACCTGATAAGTAGCAAGGAAATGAATGACTTGGGGTGTGTTCATCAAACCCTTGAAGCAACAATAACACAATAATTGGCCCTAAACCCTGTATTGCGATTTTCTCCGTCATGAAACCCTTGAAGTAGCAAATACTCATATAGATAATGAGCTTCAAGATAAAAAATCCCATAGACATGAAGAGTGTCATATGCCTTGTTCAAAAATTAGTAAATGAAACTGTGGATCTAAAAAAGAACTCTAGAGAAGATACCTCTATTTAAATAACTTACAAACCATATTGCAGAAAACAATTTCTTCTTCAAAGCTAATTCTTCGAATTTGGAGGGCTTAGGGGATTGGGGGTTAGGGGTTAGGGGATTTAGGTGCATTTAGGGGTTAGGGGTCGAATAATGAGTTATTAGTTAAGGGATTAGGTATTGGGGGCTTAGGGGTCTCGACCCGAACGCGTTTGGGCAGGTGCACTCAACCGAAACGACCCGACCTGAACGAGTTTGGGCAGGCGCCCTCAAACGAAATGACACAGTTTCGCCCAACCGAACGAAGGCACAAGGGAGCAAATGAAAAATGGGTCGCATGAACGTGCACAAGGCACCCATTCAGTCACAACTTAGCAAATTTGATATGGCTGCCCTCAAACAAAAAGACCCAACCCGAACGCGTTTGGGTAGGCGCCCTCACATGGCGCGACACGGTGTGCATGACCAAACGAAGGCACAAGGGAGGAAACGACAAATAGGCTGGACGAACGTGCAAAAGGCACCCGTACAATCACAACTTAGTAAATTTGATACGGCCACCCTCAAACTAAATGACCCGACCCAACCTGAACGTGTTTGGGTGGGCACCCTCACAATATGGCACACCCAACTGAACAAAGGCACAAGGGAGAAAAAAGCAAGTGGACTGCACAAACGTGCACAAGGCACCCATGCGGTCACAACTTAGCAAATTTGATATAGCTGCCCTCAAACGAAACGACCCGACCCGAATGCGTTTGGGCGGGTGCCCTCACACAGCGCGCTCGACCGAATGAAGGCATAAGGGGGCAAACGGCAAACGAGCCACACGAACGTGCACAAGGCACCCGTGCGGTCACAACTTAGAAAATTTGATACGGTCACCCTCAAACGAAACGATCTGACCTGACCCGAATGCGTTTGGGCGGGCACCCTCACACGACGTGCCCGAACGAATGAAGGCACAAGGGAGAAAATGGAAAACGAGCCTCACGAAGAACAAGGCACCCTTGCGGCCGCAACTTAGTAAATTTGATATGGCCACCCTCAAATGAAACGACCCGACCCGAATGCGTTTGGGCGGGCGCCCTCACACGACGCGCACGAACAAACGAAGGCACAAGGGAGAAACCGGAAAATGGGTCGGACGAACATGCACAGGGCACCCGTGCGGTCACAATACTCTTGAAGGTACACGCAGTATTAGGGACTACATTGATGCAGTGACAGATTTTGTGGATATTTCATACGTGAAGCCTTAGTGAATGTTTATCCTAGTGAAGTAGACTTATATAATGTTGGCCCGGGAAAGGGTATGTAATCTATAACTATAGTTTTTGCATATAGGGTGGTGAATAAGCTTGAAATTCGAAGATGAGAAATTCAACACCCACTGGAAAAAATTCCAACTTGACTTCTTGAGATTTACAAAAATCCATTTACAACTTGGAGGGGAAATATTCCCAACTTCTTACTGCATCGGAGGAAAATGAGCCAAGAAAAGACAAGAGAATTCCCCATGTTTTCGCTTTGAATGAGACGAGCGAGACAATGTTCATGACACCGAGCAAGAGACACATAAGATTGGAAGAATTCTTAGCATCGATGGAGTTTACAAAGGTGTGGAGAGCCCATCAACTAGCAGAAGGGTTGTCTTGACTCTCAAGGGCACACCCTTGAACTGATACTTTCTGCCTTATCATATTAACACCAGCCATGAATTCCACCTTTAGACTGGTGAAATCCCATGTCGAGGGATCGAATCAACCACGAAATTCATTAACTCTGCCCACCTTGTATCCATCAATGAACTTGGTACGAAGGCAAAGGAGGGATCAATTAAGGGTTTTCCAACTTCATAAGACTCCACATGTGAGGGGTAAATGGGCGCATGGCCAACACCCCCACAAACCACCACCTCAACCTTAATGACGAGATATTGACGCCAGATGTTATGCGTGATGCGAATATGTGCATATATAGGAGGCGACAGGGGGGGTATAGAAAGGAGGTCGTCTTTGGAAATCTTCAAAAAATAATTCTCATGGTGCATATATCCAACTAGCAAAACAAGAGAGAGGGACAATTATATTGAGTGGAATTATTCATGGAATATCTTTCCAACCTGACATGTCATTGATCTCATACTAACCCGCTTACTTCAAGAAGGAAGGCTTGATTTGTTTGTGTATCCACCTCTTTGTTTTGGCTTTTTAAAATGTGGCAATAAGCCTTTTGAGGGAATGATTTTAGGGCACTATTGATTTTTCTAAGGAGGAGGGATAAATTTTTTTTCTTCAGGAGAAAACCTTTTTGAAGGTGTTGAATAGTGATAAGGGAATCCCCCAAGATCACTAACCTAGAGACATCTCGATCATTAGCCAATTGGAGACCTGGAAGAAGCCCATACATTTATGTGAGATTGTTAATTCTTTGGACTAGCCCCCATAAGTACTTTATTTTTCATATTCCATCAGGATTTAAGAGAATCTCTCCCCCTCCCCCTCTCGCCACCCCAACTATTTAACTTTTATATTTTATTGAACTATTATGGTTCTATTATAACTCTTTATAAATGTATAAATTTATATAATTTAAATTTATGTGGTATAAAAAAAACTTAAACATATTAGAATCGTGAAGATAATAATAAAAAATAGAAACTAAAAATATTATACAAAAAAAGTGGTGTTCTATGTAAATTAACAACATAACTTCCAACATGATCCTCATAAAACTAACTAAACCCATATTCATCTACTGTCAAGTTTGATATTTCAATAATTGTTTAGATGATTTTCATGAATTATTAGAGTTTTTGTTTAGCTGGTTTAAATTTAACTTGAGATTTCCCTAGGTGCCCTCACACAACCCAACCCGACCCACCCCGACCCGCCCGAACACATTTCCTTGTGCGCCCTCACACGGCACGACCCAACCTGACCCGCCCGAATGCATTTCCTTAGGTTCCCTCACACGACCCAACCCAAACGCATTTGGGTGGGTGCCCTCAACCGAAACGACCCGACCCGAATGCATTTGGGCGGGCGCCCTCAACCGAAATGACCCTACCCGAATGGGTTTGGGCGTCGGGCGCCCTCAAATGAAACGACCCTACCCAAATGGGTTTGGGCGGGCGCCCTCAAACAAAATGACACGGCAAGCTACCGAATGAAGGCACAATAGAGAAAACGAGAAACGGGCCGCACGAACGTGCATAAGGCACCTGTGTGTGATGTTTGGATGGGTGCTAATTTGTAGGGTTTTCCATTTTTATAATTTTATTTGTTGTGCTTTCTACCATGCTACCTAGTTGCTTTCCTTTTGCCCTAGCATTTTAACTTTTTCGATGTCTATATCTCTATTGTTTCTTGCCCCATTTGAAATGTCATCCTTATTTGGTAGGTGTTTTCTTTAATATCGTGTGAATATTTTTCCATCAGACAGCTTCTGTGGCATTTGTCTACGAAAATAGCTTGTAAGGCCCATTCATTGGGGTATTTGATGAAATGAAATGATTATTGATGATCACCAACTAATGCTACCTACAAAGATTTACTCTAACAATTCTACAGTTTTCCTGTGCCAACAATTATACAACATTTTAACCTCATGAACTAGTCTCCTCTGTTCTCTTAGCTGATGTTATAAGCACTTATTGTTGTTGTCAAAGCTTTTACTCTCTAGTCCCATTGAGCTATTTCAGTTATTTGTGGACATTTATCTATTTTCATTTCATTTCTTCAATTTTTCTAACTGTTATGCATTACCTTTGGCCAATGCCTTCTTTCTTACCTATGCTTTTTCTGCATAAGCATTCCAGCCACCCATAATAGCAGGGGCAATAGGAGCCACGCAGTCCAGCCAGAGCCTAGCAGGGGCAGCGCAGAGGCAGCAGGAGCCACGCAGCGCTGACGCAGGCCCAGTCACGGAATCACAGGGGCAGTGTAAGCCCTTCAGGTGTGACGCAGACCCTTATTGAGCAGCGCAAAGGCTGATGCAGGCCAGTTAGGCTGACGTAGAGGGATTCAGAGTAGTGTATTACTGTCATTTTTATTTCTCTGTTGGGTGAACCATTTTTGGTGCCCAGGATTCTTATACTTAGATTCTACATAATAATGAAAACCCTCCAAAGCTAGCTACACTAGTTTTCCCACATTGGCTTTTTTCCGAGGACAGCTTTCCATAAAATACGTGTGTCACCTTGTCTATGAGCATGTTATTTAATATTTGATCTATATGTGTAGGTTGCTAGTTGTATTTACTATCTACTTCGCTAATTTATTGAATATTTTAGAAATTAACTGGTAACTTAATTCAAGTAGGAGAAGTAAATCAAAATACTGTAGTAGGGTTTCTTAGATTAAGAAATTTTCACATTCCCTAGGTCTAGCCCCATTAGGTCACCTAGGGCAACAATTTCCCAAGAATCTAGTTAGAGGAAAAATTCTATCTCCTAAAGGTAGCTGCGTTGTTGGGTTCCCTCACTCTCCTCAGAACTTGGGCCAATTCCGATGGTGGAATCTCTGGATACCTCAAGCCCTAGCTCTAGGATCAGGTTTTGCCTAGGTGTTCCCAAGGATAGAACCTAGTAGGATCAATTTTACCTATCGAAGTAAAAACTCTTGTCTGATCCTTTCCCCTCACCTTTTCCAGGATAGGAACATCATTGGTTGCTAAATTCCATCCCTGAACCTAGGTTGGGTCCACTTGGCCCCGTGTGGTCCCATTTGGTGTCAAAGGCCTTTCATCAAGGAACATTTGGGAATCCAAGTTCCCAAAGGATTTTAGGGATTGAGAACTTCCTTCATAAGTCTTTTTCTTCTCCCTCAACCCTTCAATCCCCCTCCTCCCTCCCTATAAGATAAATTCATTTTCTTAAAAGGAAAGCAAGTCCCACTCTTTATTTTATCTTAGGGAAAGGGTTTCAAGGGTCACTTCCCACCTATTCATTGACCTTTACTCTACAAGTGACTTCCTAAACTACCGAGACTCCACCCATCGGTGAAAGTCCGTGAAGAGCAAGGAGCCTTAGCTATGGTGAGAATGGGCTAAGCCTCCATCGTTTCCCTTGTCCTAGCAGTTGCCCTCTTATGAACCCCTTTTAGGTCCACTACTAGTTTGGGTGGTAACAAGTTGTTCACAATTCCATTTGTTAATAACTCTTTGGTATGCCCACTTTTTCCATACTATAGCTCCAATATGAGAAGTCCAGGGCTATGGGGGCTTCCTTTCTTCCCACTGAATCAATCCTCTACAATATAGTGAACTAGGGCTAGTTGGTTGGCCCACTTGACTGTTACTTTAGTCCTTTAAAGTTTTCACATCCTTAGGCCCTATACACCTGCCCTTCTACCAATTTTGTTGTCCTTCACCAGAACAAGAGTCAGGGCTAGTCTTCTTTGACAGTAACCTAACAACCCTCCAACTGTACTTGGATTACCATCAATCTACCCAATCACAGTCAATTCTTTTTACTGATCTAGGGCCCACAATATTGTCTTCATCTAGGGCTCTTCAAATCTTCCACCTAGCACAAACCAACCATTAAGGTATGCAACATTCTTCTGAACCCTCACATGATGATCTTGCTCTTGGAGGATGATCATGACCTCCCTTTAGCAACCCTTACTCGACCCTCGTACTCGACCTAATTTAGGATTACATCTCTCTTCACCCCCTTGATATGCCAAATAGTGGGAATACATGTCAAACATGCTAAAATGTGCCAAGTGATAAGGCATGCCAAGATGTGCAAGGGTGTGTCAATGCATGTCAGGGACTGTCAAGACAACAGAAGGGAGAAAAAAGTTAAAATACAAGGAAATGAACACATAAGAGGGTTAATGAGTCATCAATTTACCTTTTCCAAGAGAGGCATTCTAGGCACACCAACACTGGGTGGCAATAGGTGCCAAGTATTCCTTTGTTGCTTCTCATCTACTTTCCAAAAATTGATCGTCACAAATAAATTTAATATTAAACCATGTCAAATCATACCAAGGCATCTCAATGTATTCCACACATGCTAAGGCTTTCCAAGCGCCAACACGTGCCAAGTGCCAATATGTGTCAGGGACTAGTGTTATGCATGTTATGAAGTGGACGGGAATGTTGAAGAGTGCTAAGGTGTGCTATAGAGTGATAATGCATGTTGATGAGTGTTAAGGATTACTAGGAAAAAAACATTAAGGGAGCACTAGGTAAAAATTCATGGAAGCTAATGAATATGAGGAACGTGTGCCATATACTAGTGTTAATGAGTGTTAGTTTTCATGCCAAGGAGGGAGTGACAAGTTATGCTAAGAATTGGTAAGGCATGCTAGGGAATATCAAGGCATGTCAAGAATTCCCAAATGTGTGCTTGGGAATTCCAAGGTGTGCTAATTATATCATGTGCCAATTAATAGTGCCAAGATATGCCAATACATGCTAGGTGCTAAGGATATTGTGGTGCAGGATGCCATGGTATGTCAATATGTGTCAAGGAAACAAAAGGAAGAACCAATATTAAGAGGGTTAATAAGTTAGGACTTTATCTTTTTGAAAAGGGGCATGCTAGGCACACTAATAATAGGTCCCAATACATGCCAAGTGACATTGTGTACCAAGTGCTAATGTATGATAATGCATTCAACCAAGGTGTTCCAGGGCATGCAGCTAGGGACTATATGCAGCATGCCAACACATGCTATGAGAGCTCCATGTTGTGTTAGCGCATGCCACCATGTTCTTGGGTGTCAGTGCCATCACAATATGTTCTAGGTACAAAGATGTTCCAAGACATGTTGGGTGCTAAGAAATGTTAGTGTGTGCCAAAGCATTAATTTAAGGTGTGCCCATATTGTTGAGGATTGTTAGGTCTTTCTCATTAATATAATTGTTAAAGCTTGATTATGTATTAAATAATATATTTCCTACACATAATAGTGGAACTTTATCTAAAGGGAATTTGCTAGATAATAAATTTAATAGATGAATCATGTGTTGACTCATAGGAAATATCTATTCGACTAGTCATTACTTGAGGGAAATGATACACACTAATTACTTCTAAAAAAATTGATTGACCCTAACCACTATGGCCTTGGAGATATTATAAAAAACACTCCACAATAATTGTATTAAATCGTTATCTTTTGACAAAAAATATATTAACAGGAACATAGCGTAATCAAAAACTCATTGGATTGATCAATGATGACGGGCATTTTTTGACCATCACCAAAAGTAACAAAAAGAGCATTGGTGAGGGTCATTAAAAGTTCGTCACTAGAAGTGTCACCAAAGAGAGAATTAGTGATGGGCCTTTAACGACCCTCACCAAAAGTGTCATTGAAAATGTCTTTGGTGACAGACCATAAAGGACCATCACTATTTACACTTACAATGACGATTTTTTAATGATCAATGATGACGAACATTTTTTTACCGTCACCCAAAGTAACAAAAAGAGCATTGGTGAGGGTCATTAAAAGTTCGTCACTAGAAGTGTCACCAAAGAGAGAATTAGTGATAGGCCTTTAACGACCGTCACCAAAAGTGTCATTGAAAATGTCTTTGGCGACGGACCATAAAGGACCATCACTATATACACTTACAGTGACGGTTTTTTAAGGACCGTCACCATATGTGACATTGGTGACGGACCTTAAAGGTCCATCACAAGCATGACCCTCACCAATGTGCTTTTTTCTTGTAGTGATTTATACTTATTTCAATAAACCTTTCTTACTGTAGAGGCTAAAATTAATATGGGAAAGAAAGTTAAATAAATAATCAACAGGCAGATTTCACAACAGCAGGGCATATTTAGCTGTAAGTATTCTATTCTATCATGTGAACTAAATGAAAGAGTGTATAGTGGAATACTATAAATGCAAAAGTCTTCTAGACATAAATATATATATATATATATATATATATATATATATATATTAACACCTCACATGTAGGTATTCACGAAGCATGACGAGAGATGATGCTAAAAAGGTAGACAAATAGCATTTGAAAATCAACTATAAAATACTTAATTAAGTACTAAACCAATGTAAAGAGCAGAGCTGGTAATACTTTGTACTATTCCAAGAATACTGAAGAGACTTAGTTAACTGTTATGATCAAAACTACAAACCAGGGTAGTATGATAAACATATACAAATGCCTTTGACAACTAACATTCTGAGTGTAAGAATGGTCAAGGTAGAATCATCAATCTAATGATATAATAAAATGTGGATTTATAAAACTACATGTAACTGAACTTACACTGTGGAAAAGCACAGTTAAACTATTCATTCAGATAATTACCATGTTCATGAGTATAGTTTAACAAATGTATTGCCTGAAAGCAATAATATAATAAAATACAACAAAAGTGGGGTATACGTAGTTGCAAAACAATGCCATAAGTACTTATTAAGGTGGACCCAAGCTAAAAAGAGCAAAGTACGATTTCTGTTGAAGACACATAATAATACTCAATATTACGCAAATCAAGAAACGATAGAGATATATATATAAATGAAAATCCAAACATTACAAGTCCACTGTGGCATGGGGACAGTATCATAATGTTCCAGGAATTGATATAAGGGAACATTCAGTGTCGGAACTCAAAAATTACAATAGTCACAATTATAAAACTGTATCAATAACATTTTTAAGCTGTCGAAAACAATTCTAGAACAAAAGCGAGGAGAACCGGCTTCTTCTAACCAGTGTTCGGTGAATACCGACCTGGAAATGACAAGAGGAGTCAATGTTAATGTTGAAGGAAGCCACGTCTCTCGTGGTTCAAGAGAAAGTGAGGCGATGGTCATAAATACCTGTAAGAGACAAACCACAGCATGAATACGATACAGAACATGACGAGGAAGAGGAACACTATCAAAAGTGATAAATGAGGAATGAACATTTACCTGGTGCACTAGAACCTCCAAGCTTTCAACTAAACTATCATATACATAGGGCCATGACATAAATAAACTCGAGTTGGATGGTGGGCGTTCAACTAGAATAAAGGAGCTAGCACTCTTGTGAACGAAAAATAGAAATGGTTCCTTACACGGGTCGACGAAAGGAGCGAACAGAAGGTCGAGAGGGGTAAAATCCCTCTATCGTCATGCGAATGACCTCGGGGCAACCTTAGATGGGCGTAAGGTAGAGGGTAAATCTCCCTCCAAACCCATAAGTGCATTCGTTCAGTCTCGTTCCTAAGAATACGTGTAAGGAAATACAGTAAATATGAACTTAAACCAAGCAAATCGAATCAGTAAAAATGGAGAAAAAAATTCTCTACAATAGAAAATTTTACAAATTGTCAGACATGAATTAACTGGGACAAAACAATGGTAAACTATCCATCGAAATACAAAACTTCAGTCCCTGCTTGAGTCAATGAGCGTAACTCTGAACAAGACAGGAAAAACCCATATTGAGTGGTAAGAACAGAGTGTGAATTTCAAACCATCCTGAATTATCATACCTGCGTTGTCAAATGAAACGAGGGACTACACCGAAGTTTGGACTGAATCACGCTCAATCCTCCAGAGCGTCGAAGTTCACTAGCTAGGGAGAAATTGAACAAGTAGTAAGGGAAAAGAACGGCCTAGCAAATAAAAAATGAAAATTTATATCCATGTTCCTGGAATAGATCCATGAAACCCTAACGTGTCGGTGAATCCTCGTCGTCCACATCGCAAGATCCCAAGGGTGAAGCCACGGATCGAAGGGCTGGATGTGTTATGTACACCATACGTTCAACATTCAATGTGACAAGCAATACAATAAATGTCACCACGTCCTGGTCGTGCCATAGAGATTGCCTTGGCACCAGGGTAGGCTAGCGTGGTGAGTTCTAGAGTTACGTGGAGCAAACTCACATGACCGCGAATGGAATGAGACCCATTCCAAACCATACGACGAGACTGAAAATCATATATAGGCTTACGTGGAAAACTAGCTTCACGTCTCAAAGTCCGTTGAGTCAAATTACCAATTTGTATTATGTGGAGGCCAAAATAAATGATTCCAATCTTGATATAAATGTTGACGAGAAGTCAATAAATGGCCATGATTGCCATGTACGCATAGATGGCAACGTGGGTAAATTAAATCCAACTAAGGTTCATACTTTATAAACGAGTGGTGAACAGGTGAAATCGAAATTGTCCCACATGGGTCTATCGGAATATAACGAAATGGTTAAAATGTGAAATTGAATCGATCCTTCATCTGTCTATCAAACTATAACAATATATTGAATGATCAAAGATTCATTACTAGACAAACGAAGGTGACACATAAAAGTGGGATTGGGATAAACAAATCCATTATGTTTATATTTTAAATATAATTATCTTTGGTAGTACTAATATTGTTATATCCAATTGGGTTGGATGTATTTGAGAAATGGAAATAAATCGTAATTGGGCAAACAATTATGATTTGAATAAACCAACATAATTATAGTATAGTATCTTGCTAGAATTATAATTGAAAAGATGAATGCTTGGAAAAAAAATATTTTTGGGAAGGTAAATGGGAGGTGTGACACTCTTCCACAACACAGAGATTTAAAAAAAATAAATTATTCACAGAGAAGCGGATGGAGTAAAAAATATGTTTCTATTAAACTTAAAAACTCTTACAAAATGACAGTCTTCTTTAGAAATTCTGTGTTTTGGATTCACAACAATCTACAAAAAATTACATCTACTGCTACAGGACACATCTCTTTTTTCCTTGCCATGTGATGCTACAAAACACAGCTTACTTCTCTCTCTGTCTTTTTCTTTACCTTCACTGCTACACACACAGTTTTTCAGTCTCACTTCTCTTCGACAAAAAATTTCACACACATAGTCTTTGCTGCTCTCTGTCTATTTTCGTTTTATGCGTTCAGGCTTCATCAATACACCCTCTTTTACAAGGCGCACAGAATATCTAAAACATTATATATATATATAACCAAAGTTTAAAATAAAATAAAACTATGTTAGGGTAGTAAAAGTAAATAATAAAAACATTAAAACTTTATGCTACGGTTTTAAAACCTTATACCATTGTGCATATAACAAAAAAAATATTATCCTTTATACTTTATGGGGAGTGCTTAGAGATCATTCACGTGACTTCCCTTATCCACCCAGAACTATCGTAGTGGGTCCAGAGAAGAGATGACGTCACCCATTCCAGTGGGTCATCTTCCTCCTTCAATGCCCATCCTTGCTACCTCCCAGAATGGTGTTGGCGATCAAATCAAAATGTTGTAAGTCAAACTGGTTGGTGCAGAATTTATTTCTGGTGGGTGAATCATTAAGTGTGGAGGAGACTGGTTCTGTGAAGATCAGACTTGGATATTTGTTGTTGTTGTTGTTTGTCTTTTAAATTCCCAACAACAATTAAACTTGTTGTCCTGCATTTGCGTGCAGCAGTTGGAATTAAATTCCAACACTCCCCCTTAATTTCAACTGCTGGATTTTCCTCCATACACAAACATTTTCTCAAATAATTAAAAATTTTCTTCCGCAATGGTTTTTTCACTATATTAGAAAATTGATCTTTTGTTCTACAATGCTTCTGAACAATTTCACCATTGTTCACTAGCTCACTAATTTAGTGATACTTGGCATCAATGTGTTTCGTTCTCTTATGAAACATTGAATTATTTGACAATGCTATTGCTGAGCTATTATCACAATAAACTTTTGTACCTTTTACCTATTCCTGACACAAACTCCTCAACATTCTCCTCATCCAAACTACTTGACATGCTGCTACTATAGCTGCCACAAACTCTGCCTCTGCTGTAAATAAAGCAGAATTGGTTGTTTCTTAGAAGCCCATGAAATGGCTCCTAAACCCATATGAAAGACATAAGCAGAGGTGATTTTCTGGTCATCTATACCTCCACCCCAATCACTATCAGTATATCCAATCAATTCAGAGTTTTCTGAAATGGTGTATAAAATACCATACCTTTTTGTTCCTTTCACATACCTTAGAATTCTTTTTGCTTCTTGCCAATGTGCCTCCATTGGCCTTTCCATAAATCTGTAAATTAAACTTACAACATGTATAATATCTGGCCTAGTTGCAGTCAAATACATGAGGCTGCCAACTATGCTCTTGTACAAACTAGGATCAAAATCCTTGCTGCTATCTTCTTTTCTTAACTTCAATCCCATCACTGTAGGAGTAATTGCTGCCTTGCAATCCTGCATATTAAATCTTTCCAAAAATTCATTTACATATTTGGCTTGAGAGATAAAAACTTTATTTTCATTTTTCTCTACTTCTATTCCTAAGAAGTATTTTAGCAATCCCATATGAGTCATTTCAAATTCATCCTTCATGATTGTTTTAAATTTTCAAAGAGGTAACCATCATTACTTGTGACTATAACATCATCAACATATAAAACAACAATCAAAATCTTACCATCTTTCTCCTTGATGTATAATGTGGGTTCTCCTTCACATTTCTCAAATCCATTTTCCAGTAGATAGGCATCTATCCTATCGTACCATGCTCTTGGTGCTTGTTTCATACCATAAAGAGCTTTCTTCAATCTACATACCTTATGTTCTTGGTGTGCTTTCTCATAGCCCAGAGGTTGTTTGACATAAACCTCTTCCATCAATAATCCATTTAGGAATGCTGATTTCATATCCATTTGGTAAACTTTCCACTTGCATTGCGCTACTATGGATAACAGTGCTCTTACTGTTTCCATTCTTACAACTGGTGCAAACATTTCCTCATAGTCTCTTCCTCGTTGCTGCTTGTAGCCTTTGACAACAAGTCTATCATTGTGCCTTTCAATCTTACCTTCAACATTGTTTTTCGTCTTCTAGACCCATTTCACTTCAATTACTTCTTTCCCTTTTGTGAGATCAACCAATTCCCATGTCTTATTTTTCTCTATGGCATTCATTTCTTCATCCATAACATCTGTCCATTTCTTATATTTTATAGCTTATTCAAAATGAATAGGATCATCTACATGACAATATAATGCGAATAAAGAGTTCATATCTTCATTTGTTGCCCCTTTCTTGTAAATCTCATTCAAATTTCTGATTTTTTTCCTCTTTCACTTGGTGTACTAGTGCTTGTAGAAGCACTCAAATCTGCTCCTTGTGATGTGCTTGGAGAAGCACTGTCATCACTTCTCAAGGTGGTTCTCATACCTGATTACGGTGTCCCTTTTTTTCCTTGTGTTGATGGAGGTGGTGCTGCTAATGAGGGATGTATTTCAACCATTTCTTCTTCATTATCATCATGAGACAAACAAGTTTTAACATTTACTATTTTCTCTATGCTTCCATCCCAAGCTTCTTCCTCAATGAACTGTACATCTCTTCTTATAAAAAAATTCTTGGTGGATGGGTTATACAACCTATAAGCATTGGATTCTTCAATGTATCCAATAAATATGCACTTCTCCCCCTTACTGTCCAACTTCTTCCTTAGCTGATTTGGAATGTGTGCATAAGTCACACAACCGAATACTCTCATGTGAGTGACATGGTGCTTTATGTCGCTCCACACTTCTTTAGGAACTCTGTTCATCACAGCTTTCATTGGGAATCTATTCAAAATGTAAGCTACATAATGTATAGCTTCAACCCATTATTCATTTGGCAAATGTTTTTCGTTCAACATACTTCTGACCATGTCCATGATGGTCTAGTTTCTCCTTTCAGCAGCTTCATTTTGTTGCGGTGTATACCTGGTTGTAAATTGTTTATTTATCCCATTTTACCTACAAAAACGCAGGAAATATTTGGAGATATATTCTTATCCTCTTTCTGTACTTAAGACTTTAATACGTTTCCCACTTTGACTCTCTACAAGAGTTTTAAAGTTGCAGAATTTCTCAAGCACTTCACTTTTAAATTACAAAAAATAAACCCATGTTTTTCTTGTGAAATCATCAATAAAAGTCAGCATATAGCGGTTGCTTGCAAATGATAGTGTTTTCATTGGCCCATACAAATATGAATGGACAATTTCTAAGGGTGCCTTTGCCCTTATGCTCTTTCCTGATGGAAAGCTTTCTCTGTGTTGTTTGCCCAAGATGCATCCTTCACATAGGCTATCCGGTTTCTCAATCAGTGGTAATCCTTTTACCATTCCCTTACTATGAAGCAAATTCAGACCTCCAAATTTGAGATGTCCAAACCTCAAATTCCATAACCAGATTTCATCTTTTGTTTCTCTTTGGAATGTCTCTTGTGTCACTGCTGCGATTTTAGCTCATTTCCTCAAATCTGCTCTCATCTTGAGAGGGAACATTCTATTCCTTATCATATTCACTTGTGTAATGCATTGCTTACTTGGTGGTTTATCCATGATGGTGCATACATCATCTTTAAAGAAAAAATTGTACACCTTTTTAATGAACTGTCCAATGCTCAAGAGGTTACACTTCATCCCAGGAACATATTATACATCTGAATGGATCTTCGTTCTCCTTTATTTTTCAAAAGACTTACTCTGCCTTTTTCCATGATAGAGGCCTTACTGTCTGTCCCCAATGTTACTTGAGACTTTACATTTTCATTTAACATGGAAAACATGTATATGTTTCTAGTCATATGGTTGCTACATCCTAAAACTAGAAACCATATATCTTCACTCTTTTCTTCAGCCATATTACATGCTAAAAACAAATTTTCCTGACTGATATTTTCCTTAGTAAAATTAGCATTGGGTCTATTACCCATGTCACTCTATTTCTTCCAACATTCATTGGCACAATGGCCATACTTCTTATAGCAATGACATTGGACTTGGGATTTATCATACATTTGTTCATGTTCTTGATGTTGTCCACCTTGATTGTTGTTTCCTTGGCCTTGGTTCTGATTTTGGTTGTTGCCCCTTCGACGAGTATTTGCAGGGTTGCTTCTTCCTCCTCGGTTTTGGCTTCTGCCTCTTCCTTTTCCTCTGCCTTGAAATATTCCTCTTCCAAAGGACATTTGGGTCTTGAAGGCATGCTCCAAAGATGAGTGTGTTGTTCTGCTCAATCTTTGTTCATGTGTCATCAGTGATGCATGAAGCTCATCAACTATAAATTTTGAGAGATCCTTGGTCTCTTCAATGGTTGTGACTATTACATAAAACCTTGAGGGTAAGCTGCTCAATATTTTCTCCACTATTCTTCTCCATTCTACTGTCTCTCCATGAGATCTCATTTTTCTAACCAACATAATCAGTACAGTAAAGAATGAGTCTATTATATCAGACTCTTTCATGTAAATAACTTCAAAATCCCTTCTCATTAATTGAATTTTTGCAGTCTTCACTTTCTCCATACCTTGGCAAGCTATCTGGAGGGTATCCTAGGCATCCTTGGTCTTTTTAGCTACTGCTATCCTTGGGAACACACTTTCATGCACTGCTTGATAGAGATAGAAGAGGACTTTTGAGTCCTTCTTCCTATTTCTCTTCAGAAAATCCTTCTCTTCCCGTGTCAAGGCATTAAACTCTTTCTCATTTGTTGGTTCTTCAAAACCATATTCAACAAGCTCCCATAAATCTTGAGAGGAAAACAAGGCTCTCATGGTGATTTCCCAATAGTCATAGTTCATCCCATTAAACTATGGGAGTTGAGTATTCCCAATACTCGTGCTTATGCTGGCTCCTTCCATGAATAGCTTACTCAACTATGCTTTCAAAACTTGACTATGTTTTTAATAAACAAATTGTCTCTCTGCTTGAGAGATCAACTATGTCCTTAAAAAAGACTTCTCTGGACTGCACTTTTTAAACAAACTCAAAACTCTGTTTTTGAGAAATACCTAGACTTTGTTGAGCCTTCACACTGCTCGAGAATTTCTTCAACAACTCCTTATTCTTCATTTAGCTTCTTTGACAATTCAAAGAGCCCGCACTAGCTTCGATATCATGTTGGAATTTTTGATCAATTCCGAACAACAGAGAGGAAAATATAATTCCTCTTCCACAACAAAGAGATTTGAAAAAAATTCATGCACATAGAGATGGATGGAGTAAAAAATCTATTTCTATTAAACTTAAAAACTATTAAAAAATGACAGTCTTCTTCAGAAATTTTGTGTTCTGAATTCAAAACATGTAGAAATTTGCTGAATAATGATTAATTATCCACCGATATGTTGTAGCCCCTACAACACCCTCCAAAAATACAAGAAATAATAGCACTCACTTCAAAATTTTTGGAGCCCCTTTGAAACTAAAAGGAAAAATGCTAAGTGAAAGTTTTGAAGGGCAAGTCGCTAAGTTGCGAAACCATACTTTAAAAACAATTGCGACCCCTGCGACCTATGCGACCCCGCGACCCTAAGGTCGCCAGGTCGCAAGGTCGCATGGTTCAGAATTACAGTAGTTGCGACCCATGAAACCTGTGCGACCCCGCGACCTTAAGGTCACTAGGTCGCCAGATCGCATGGTTCGGAATTAAAGAATTTGCGACTCATGTGACCTGTGCGACCCCGCGACCTTAAGGTCACTAGGTCGCAAGAAGAAGTAATTGAATAAATTTGCGACTCAGCGACCTTGTGACCCAACGACCTTAGGGTCGCCAGGTCGCAAGGTCGCACTTTACCAATTTGCAACCTCATTAAGTGCTTGCACGTGCGACCCTTTTTTAAAAGGGCAGGTCGCTAGGTCACATTTGTCACTTGCAGCGAAAATTTAGAAAGTACTCTGACAGGTCGGCTGGCGCGTTTTCTCCCAGGTAAGTTGATATTTCCTCTCTGTGTTTCCTTCATGAGCATTTCTTGCCCAAATCTGGCCTCCCCATTGTCTTAAATACCTGCTGGGGAGGCTGTAGGGTTTTTCTGGTGAGTTTTTATGATTTTTTGTCCTCCTGTTATCCCCATAAACCCCAGGGTCACTTTTTCTTGTCCAGCCCCTCATGGCTTCATCCTATCCTCAGCCTAGACCCCTTCCAGCCTTGTATGCTAACCGTTAGGAGAGAAATCAACCTCAAGCCGCGCGCGTTTGAAAACCCCAGCAGGCCCTTGCGCGACCTGCAACCCAGCGACCTAGTCGCAAGGTCACAAAGTCGCGCGATCTTCTGTTGGGAAGGTTAGGGACCCTTGCGACCCTGCGACTTGGTCGCCAGGTCGCGAGGTTGCATATGAGTTATTCCTTTAAATCAACGACCCTGCGACCCCAAGAGAACAGTTAATTAAATTCTGCATGTATAGACTGTATTTAGCTCATTATCGTTATGTTCTTCTCATCCTGGGATTCTTTCCTGAATGCAACAGGTGAATTTGGAACAGACACGATACCGGTCCTCTCTGACTCTAGCGACATGGCGCCCCAAGTATCCCGGAAGAAAAGCAAGAAGGTGGTGGAAGAAGAATCAGACACAGACGTGCAAACATCTCCTCCACCAATATACAGAGATACCCTTTGCACCTTCGCAAAAGGGGAAAACCTGAGATGGTATGAAGTATACCACGAGTTCGCTATACCAGAAGATGAGTTCCCAGAAGAACTCCCGGACCGGGAAGTATACCTAAAGGTCAAGAGATCCAAATTACATCTAGCAGGGGCACATCCAGCCATCTTCCCGTGCCCAGAAATATTAGACTAGATCATACAGAAAACGGATCCCCGGAGGTTCGTAATCCGAGATAGCGAAGGTAAAGCTTTCGCAACGTTGGAGGGCTCAGAAGCCCAGGTCTACTACTCGCTGCCCCAACCAGAGGAAAAATTCACCCCGAGATGGGCTTCTACCCATGAAGTACCTGTGGTTGATACAATCAGGAAATGGTGGGCGGAGCCGGACAAATTTAAAGTCAAGAAAGACCAGGAGTACCCGGTGGCCGGTCTGAGGAAAGTGTATAAACTAGTGGCCGCCATGCTTTGCAGGTTGTACGGACGTCCGGACGCCACCACTTTCAACGGCGTAGGGGAAACTATAATGGAATATGTAACGGTGTACGACACTTGTTTTAACTGGGCTGGTAGGTTAATGGGCTCAATGCAAACGAATTTGGCTTCAGCTTTAGCCCCAGCTGAAGGAACGTCGTCAGAGTTTTATATGGCTTCGTATCTATTAGATGATGTCTGTGCCCAGCTACATTTTGAGGGATGGCCACATAACTATGACTCCGCGCAGACCCAAGCAATCCATTTGCAGACTAAGGTATTGTGGGAATCCAGGTACAAGTCAGATATTGAGCAAATCTCTCAGATATTCATTCCCGCCCTTTACGGGAAGCTATTTGGTCAAGACACCCCCTGCATGTCTTGGTGAGAGATGGAGACACTAGGTCAGGTGGCGCACTGGTTTCCATTCGCTGAATATACAATCATCTGAGTATTTGGCACACTCAAAGCACCACATGCTCTGCCTAGGTTTATTACCGATAAGGTGCTTATGCAGGAGGTATGTTTCCAGATGACCTCGGGTTTCTCCAGTGTCCTTTCCAAAGGAAAGAAGAAACCTTGGCCTGCTCTACCCCTCACCATAGGTGCTTATACAGTCAAGGACTTCAGAGAAGTAGGGGCTGAAGGGGAAGGGATAAAAGTTTATCACTTTAGAAATCTGGAGCACCAAACATATGACCCATTCAAGATAGTTCCTGAGCACTGTAAGAGGGCCAAATTTAAATGGAGCTATCGGCATGTGGAACGCCCGGTAGAGGACAAGAAAAGAAACTGGTACAACGTAGATAGGAAACTAGCTCCGGGGATTGACTCTGACCAAGAAGAAGTGGATCACCAAAATTTAGAAGACAGGAGCCATAAACTGGGAGGCTCTTCTTCCTCTCGGGATAAGAAAATCCGGACCAGTACAGGACCTGACACCTCGGATCAGCTAAGAGGAGCAGAGGCCCAGGCCAAGAAGGAAGAGGAAAAGAAAATGAAGGAGGATGAAGAGAAACGTAGAAAAGATGCAAAGACAGAGCGGAAAAGGAAACAGGTCGAGGAAAAAGAAAGATAGGAAAAGGAAGCACAGGCGGCGGCAGAAAAAGCACTTAAGGAAGAACTTGACAAAGTCGAACGTCAAAAGAAGGCAGACCAAGCTGCCGCAGCAGAACGAAAAAGAAAAGCTGAAAGAGAAGCAGAGGTAGTGACAGAGCGCAAAAAGAAGGAGGAACATGACAAGGCGGAAGCCGAGCGCCGGCAACAGAAGGAAGGAAAAGAACAAAGACGGGATGAAGAGGATGAAATAATAGAGGACCCGACATATCTCCCCTGGAGATTCCTCCGAGTGGCATGAGAAGTATCCTCTCTGGTGATGATTTTCCTGGAGAACAAGAAGAAGAGGTCTTCGACCTGACTAGATTGACATTTGATCAATTCTCCTTCAAAATACGGCAAGAGAAAAGAAAATCCTTAGCACAAAGCCATCTCGCCATATCTATGGTCGCCACTGAAAAGGACATAGTCCTGGATACAAGGACTAACCCTGTAATGATAGCATCAGCAGGTACCGCTTTTGCCGCGGCTACGGAGGAAAATTTCACTAGAATGAGTAGGGAGATTATTTCCCTACAAAACAGGCTAAAAGCAGCGGAACAGGAGAAATCAGTACTGGAGAGTGAAGTGCGACAGCTCCAAAGTAAGCCTTCCCAAGTCAATGAAGTCCCACTGGCAGTCATGAAAGAATGTGATGTATTGGAAATGACCACGAGGCAAGTATATAGAGAAATGCTCACCCTAAAACAATCAGTGGCCCCATTGGCAGAGGCACGAGCGGAAACTAAAGAGAAGCATGAGCAGCTCAAGGAGGCCTCGGTAGCGTTGGACAGAATGATAAACTGGACAGCGCAGTACCATCAAGCTCCCGAAAATGTGCCTAGGAAGGATTGGAGTCACACACAAGACGCCAAAGTACAAATCCGGATGAAGATGCAGTCCAAAGACAAGCTGGCCAAAGATTTGGACAAAGTGATGTCTGCATATAATCACCTGATCAGTGGTATAGACTCCATGAACGCTCTTCATCACATTCCGTCGTTAGGGGCACTGGATGAAACTAAAGACTGGGAGCAAGTAGATCAGGAAATTCAGTCTTTTCTGGAACCCGTGAGACAAGCTGCTGTCGCACCAGAATTTGAGGCATCACAAGAGAACCTAAGTCGGTTTCTTGTCACTCCAGTACAAATCTTTACCAAGCTTGCCTCCCTCTCAATCCAGATCTCCCAGAAGAAGGAAACTCTGATACCGAATGCCTTGGAATGTATGCATCGATTAAAAGAGGAAATCCCTCTAGTCTCCCCTATAGCAGCGGATTACCAGACCTGGCGAGATTTCCTCAAGGGGAAGAAGATTGACGCTCCAGATCTCTCAATCACACGACCACCTCCATAGCTAAGTTTTTTCGGTCGCAGGTCACGATCGTCCCCAGGTCGCAGGTCGCGCATATGCCTGAGTCGCAAGTCGCACCTGCACCTAAGTCGCAAGTCGCAATCACTTCCGCAGGTCGCAGGTCGCATGGCAGCTGAACCGTCGGGAAGTCGAAGCGTCGGAAAGCCCAAAGGGCGTTTCTTGAATCTATAAATACCCCTGCGGGATACATAGTCAGGGCTTCTCTTTTGTGGACTGAAGAGCAATATTGCATTGTAATTGAAGGGTCATACTCTTGCACTTATGTAATACGGATACATGTTAAAACCCCTTTGTTGGATGATATGTTTAGCTGTGACAAAACTATGTGTATTCTGCGTATAGTTTCAGAATATCGTATGATTAATGAAGCTGTGTTCTTAATAGTATCATTCGTACTTCATAGCTATCTGTGATTGTGCTTGATGGTGCTCAAGTTTACCATTTGTTCTTATAATGAATGTTAATGAACTATTTTATTAGCATTTCGTTGCATCTTTCGGAAAGTTAAGGGATATCCTTGCCACAAAGAACTGTTTCTTTAGTGGTCAGATTATCTTGCATGCATTATCCCATAGATGTGTTGCTAACGACACTTCCTGGGCGTATGCATTTTGTTCATTACCTTGCTACGCACAGTGTTATATATCAGTTTGATACATCAGTCATGTATTCTTTACAATGTGAATAAAGTGTATGTCTGCAGATTCAATCAGGTTCTTCGAGACCGAAGAGAAAGTCATTTAAGCGGTAACCGGACCCACACCCCGGACGGGATCCCTATTCCAAACGGTTCAAAGTCTAATTGGGACTTTCTCTAAATAAAAAAAAAATCAAAAAAATCAAAAAAATCTCTCTAAATCTTCAAGGAAGACCTTGTCTAAGCTACCCACAACTGGCTCACTCCTTGATAGGTTCTATGCTGATGGAAGGCCCTTCCCGCAAAACACGGAGCAGTCAAAACTCGCTTGTAATGGGCACCAAGGTATAGTGCACGGCCTTACTGGAGTCGTCAAGCATAAGGAACCACCTAGCGGCATTGAAAGGTGCAGGCAGAAAAGGTCTTAGATAGCAGCAACCAGATCGTGAGGGAACAGGGCTAACTCAAGAGAATTTCAGGTCATCCCGGAAAAACCCAAGTCCTCATATAAGACCAGAAGCAACCTCTCTGCAAGCAAAATAAGTCGGGATCCCTCATCCACCCAGGCAAAATATGCCCATCTAAATAAGTGCCACTGGCACATTCTCAAATAAGTGCAATCGCACACAAATAAAGGGTAAAGGATTGAGAAAGGCTTCCTGCGCAGAGAGGTGATGTAACGACTCCGCCGGGGTACTGACCAGGCTCGCTGGAAGCGGAGCAACGTTCATGACTCCTTAGGCAGTGACTTCGCCGGAGCCGAGAGGTTCGCTGGCAGCGGAGCAACACCATGAGGACGAAATAATTGTACCGGACCCTGCAGTTTTCCAAATTTTTCCCCGACCCTCCCGGTCCTGGAGCGCGAAGAATTAAAATTCGGTTGACCTGCACCCAATAAGCCAAAAGGCCAGGCAACTATGCGAGGTGGCAAAGGAAGGAAGGTGTAAACTCTGAGGTAAAAGAACAAGCTAGTATTAGGCCCCTCCCTCCTCCCTCATCGACCATTCATCGGCAGAGACTCTGAATTCATCCAGTGAATCACCATTTTTTGTAGCCCCTACAACACCCTCCAAAAATACAAAAATAATAACACACACTTCAAAATTTTTGGAGCCCCTTTGAAACTAAAAGGAAAAATGCTAAGTGAAAGTTTTGAAAGGGCAAGTCGCTAAGTCGCGAAACCATACTTTAAAAACAATTGCGACCCCTGCGACCTATGCGACCCCGCAACCCTAAGGTCGCAAGGTCGCAAGGTCGCATGGTTCGGAATTACAGGAGTTGCGACCCATGCAACCTGTGCGACCCCGCGACCTTAAAGTCGCCAGGTCGCCAGGTCGCATGGTTCGGAATTAAAGCATTTGCGACTCATACGACCTGTGCGACCCTGCGACCTTAAGGTCGCTAGGTCGCAAGAAGAAGTAATTGGATAAATTTGTGACTCAGCGACCCTGTGACCCCGCGACCTTAGGGTCGCCAGGTCGCAAGGTCGCACTATACCAACTTGCGACCTCATTAAGTGCTCGCACGTGCGACCCCTTTTTAAAAGGGCAGGTCGCTAGGTCGCATTTATCACTTGCAGCGAAAATTTAGAAATTTCTCTGACAGGTCGGCTGGCGCGTTTTCTTCCGGGTAAGTTGCTATTTCCTCTCTGTGTTTCCTTCATGAGAATTTCTTGCCTAAATCTGGCCTCCCCATTGTCTTAAATACTTGCTGGGGAGGCTGTAGGTTTTTTCTGGTGAGTTTTTATGATTTTTTGTCCTCCTGTTATCCCCATAAACCCCAGAGTCACTTTTTCTTGTCCAGCCCCTCATGGCTTCGTCCTATCCTGAACCTAGACCCCTTCAAGCCTTGTATGCTAACCGTTAGGAGAGAAATCGACTCCAAGTCGCGCGCGTTTGAAAACCCCGGCAGGCCCTCGCGCGACCTGCGACCCAGCGACCTAGTCGCAAGGTCGCAAAGTCGCGCGATCTCCTGTTGGGAAGATTAGCGACCCTTGCAACCCTGCGACCTGGTCGCCAGGTCGCATATGAGTTCTTCCTTTAAATCAGCGACCCTGCGACCCCAAGAGATCAGTTAATTAAATTCTGCCTGTATTGACTGTATTTAGCTCATTATCATTATGTCCTTCTCATCCTGGGATTCTTTCCTGAATGCAACAGGTGAATTTGGAGCAGATACGATACCGGTCCTCTCTGACTCTAGCGACATGGCACCCCCAGTATCCCGAAAGAAAAGCAAGCAGGTGGTGGAAGAAGAATCAGACACAGATGTGCAAACATCTCCTCCACCAATATACAGAGATACCCTTTGCACCTTCACAAAAGGGGACAGTCTGAGATGGTATGAAGTATACCATGAGTTCGCCATACCAGAAGATGAGTTCCCAGAAGATCTCCCAGACAGGGAAGTATACCTAAAAGTCAAGAGATCCAAATTACATCTAGCAGGGGCACATCCAGCCATCTTCCCGTGCCCAGAAATATTAGACTGGATCATACAGAAAACGGATCCCCGGAGGTTCGTAATCTGAGATAGCGAAGGTAAAACCTTCGCAATGTTGGAGGGCTGAGAAGCTCAGGTCTACTACTCGCTGCCCCAACTAGAGGAAAACTTCACCCCGAGATGGGCTTCTGCCCATGAAGTACCTGTGGTTGATACAATCAGGAAATGGTGGGCGGAACCGGACAAATTTAAAGTCAAGAAAGACCAGGAGTACCCGGTGGCCGGTCTGAAGAAAGTGTATAAACTAGTGGCCACCATGCTTTTCAGGTTGTATGGACGTCCGGACGCCACCACTTTCAATGGCACATGGGCAACTATAATCGAATATGTAACGGTGTACGGCACTCGTTTCAACTGGGCTGGTATATTAATGGGCTCAATGCAAATGAATTTGGCTTCAACTTTAGCTCCAGATGAAGGAACGCCGTTAGAATTTTATATGGCTTCGTATCTATTAGATGCTGTCTATGCCCAGCTGCATTTTGAGGGATGGCCACATAACTACGACTCCGCGCAAACCCAAGAAATCCATTTGCAGACCAAGGTATTCTGGGAATCCAGGTACAAGTCAGATATTGAGCAAATCTCTGAGATATTCATTCCCGCCCTTTACGGGAAGCTATTTGGTCAAGACACCCCCTGCATGTCTTGGCGAGCGATGGAGACACTAGGTCAGGTGGCGCACTGGTTTCCATTCACTGAATATACAATCATCCAAGTATTTGGCACACTCAAAGCACCACATGCTCTACCTAGGTTTATTACCAATAAGGTGCTTATGCAGGAGGTATGTTTCTAGATGACCTCGGGTTTCTCCAGTGTCCTTTCCAAAGGAAAGAAGAAACCTTGGCCCACTCTACCCCTCACCATAGGTGCTTATACAGTCAAGGACTTCAAAGAAGTAGGGGCTGAAGGGGAAGGGATAAAAGTTTATCACTTTAGAAATCTGGAGCACCGAACATATGACCGAGTCAAGATAGTTCCTGAGCACTGTAAGAGGGCCAAATTTAAATGGAGCTATCAGCATGTGGAACGTCCGGCAGAGGACGAGAAAAGAAACTGGTACAATGCAGACAGGCAACTAGCTCCGGGGATTGACTCTGACCGAGAAGAAGAGGATCACCAAAATTTAGAAGATAGGAGCCATAAACTGGGAGGCTCTTCTTCCTCTCGGGATAAGAAAACCTGGACCGGTACAGGACCTGACACCTCGGATCAGCTAAGAGGAGCAGAGGCCCAGGCCAAGAAGGAAGAGGAAAATAAAATGAAGGAGGATGAAGAGAAACGTAGAAAAGATGCAAAGACAGAGCGGAAAAGGAAACAGGCAGAGGAAAAGGAAAGACAGGAAAAGGAGGCACAGGCGGCGGGAGAACAAGCAGTTAAGGAAGAACTTGACAAAGTCGAACGTCAAAAGAAGGCAGACCAAGCTGCCGTAGCAGAACGAAAAAGAAAATCTGAAAGAGAAGCAGAGACAGAGACAGAACGCAAGAAAAAGGAGGAACATGACAAGGCGGAAGCCGAGCGCTAGCAACAGAATGAAGGAAAAGGACAAAGACGGGATGAAGAGGATGAAATAATAGAGGACATCGACATATCTCCCTTGGAGATTCCTCCGAGTGGCACGAGAAGTATCCTCTCTGGTGACGATTTTCCCGGAGAACAAGAAGAAGAGGTCTTCGACCTGACTAGATTGACATTTGACCAATTCTCCTTCAAAATACGGCAAGAGAAAAGAAAATCCTTGGCGCAAAGCCATCCTGCCATATCTACGGTCGCCACTGAAAAGGACATAGTCCTAGATACAAGGACTAACCCTGTAATGATAGCATCAGCAGGCACCGCTTTTGCCGTGGCTACGGAGGAAAATGTCACTAGAATGAGCAGGGAGATTATTTCCCTACAAAACAGGCTAAAAGCAGCGGAACAGAAGAAATCAGTACTGGAGAGTGAAGTGCGACAGCTCCAAAGTAAGCCTTCCCAAGTCAATGAAGTCCCTCTGGCAGTCATGAAAGAATGTGATGTATTGGAAATGACCATGAGGCAAGTATATAGAGAAATGCTCACCCTAAAACAAACAGTGGCCCCATTGGCAGAGGCACGAGCGGAAACCAAAGAGAAGCATGAGCAGCTCAAGGAGGCCTCGGTAGCTTTGGACAGAATGATAAACTGGATAGCGCAGTACCATCAAGCTCCCGAAAATGTGCCTAGGAAGGATTGGAGTCACACAAAAGATGCCAAGGTACAAATCCGGATGAAGATGCAGTCCAAAGACAAGCTGGCCAAAGATTTGGACAAAGTGATGTCTGCATATAATCACCTGATCAGTGGTATAGACACCATGAACGCTCTTCATCACATTCCATCGTTGGGGGCACTGGACGAAACTAAAGGCTGGGAGAAAGTAGATCAGGAAATTCAGTCTTTTCTGCAACCCATGAGACAAGCTGCTGCCGCACCAGAATTTGAGGCATCACAAGAGAACCTAAATCGGTTGCTTGTCACTCCAGTACAGATCTATACCAAGCTTGCCTCCCTCTCAATCCAGATCTCCCAGAAGAAGGAAACTCTGATACCAAATGCCCTGGAATGTATGCACCGATTAAAAGAGGAAACCCCTCTAGTCTCCCCTATAGCAGCAGATTACCAGACCTGGCGAGATTTCCTCAAGGGGAAGAAAATTGACGCTCCAGACCTGTCAATCACACGGCCACCTCCATAGCTAAGCTTTTTCAGTCGCAGGTCATGACCATCCCCATGTCGCAGGTTGTGCATACGCCTGAGTCGCAGGTCGCACCGGCACCTGAGTCGCAGGTCGCAA
This sequence comes from Pinus albicaulis, assembly GCA_034641835.2. Taxonomy (NCBI): domain Eukaryota; kingdom Viridiplantae; phylum Streptophyta; class Pinopsida; order Pinales; family Pinaceae; genus Pinus; species Pinus albicaulis. The sequence goes on along the minus strand of CM076581.1, from coordinate 313,466,964 downwards.
TTACTTCCGCAAGTCGCAGGTCGCATGTTCAGCCAAGGTCGCAGGGAAGCTGAACCGTCGGGAAGTCGAAGCGTCGGAAAGCCTAAAGGGCGTTTCTTGAATCTATAAATACCCCTGCGGGCACAGAGTTAAGGGCTCCTCTTTGGTGGACTGAAGAGCAATATTGCATTGTAATTAAAGGTTCATACTCTTGCACTTATGTAATACGGATACTTGTTAAAACCCCTTTGTTGGATGATGTGTTAAGATGTGACAAAACTGTGTGTATTCTGCGTATAGTTTCAGAATATCGTATGATTAATGAAGCTGTGTTCTTAATAGTATCATTCGTACTTCATATCTATCTGTGATTGTGCTTGATGGTGCTCAAGTTTATTATTTGTTCTTATAATGAATGTTAATGAACTATTTTATTAGCATTTCATTGCATCTTTCGGAAAGTTAAGGGATATCCTTGCCACAAAGAACTGTTTCTTTGGTGGTCAGATTATCTTGCATGCATTACCCCATAGATGTGTTGCTAACGACACTTCCTAGGCGTATGCATTTTTTTCATTACCTTGCTACGCACAGTGTTATATATCAGTTTGATACATCAGTCATGTATTCTGTACCATGAGAATAAGTGTATGTCTGCAGATTCAATCAGGTTCTTCGAGACCGAAGAGAAAGTCATTTAAGCGGTAGCCGGACCCACACCCCGGACGGGATCCCTATTCCAAACGGTTCAAAGTCTAATTGGGACTTTCTACCGGGGAGATCCCCTACTATTGGCCGGACATATTTTCCCATCAACACGATACTATCCTGATCACATACAATTCGAATTTATATGCAACACATAATCTCTTCCACTCAGATCATCAAACATGCGGAAATAAAATCAAGCGATAACACATCAAATCATCATACACATTAACACAGTATGTATGGGGAAATCTTATAGCTGAAAACCCCGCAGCTATTGTGTATATTATAATGGAGAAATCATGTAACAAACTCAATACAATACTCCTCACAAGTACTCAGTACTTTCTCATGAAGTTACACACAATCTAGCTCAGTTTTGAACAGGTTACTGGTTCAAAACTCACCGCCAATTGCCTTGCCTCTATTGCGCAATCCAGGCCTGTCTATATAGAGATCCAAGGTTCGAATCTCCTTGGCTTGACAGCACAATCATCATGGAAAATTCCTCCAAGTGTGGTGCAAATCTCATGCACAACTGATGTCGCCACTGATAGCTAACTCCACCCTTTCATCTACCTCTTTCACTGGTCTCCACTGAACTGATCATGCACTGTAGTGAACTGATGTGTTCTTGAGTTGAATAATGAGTTACTAATTAATGAATTAAATAATATTTAATTCACTCCACTCATAACTAATTGATTAGCTAGTTAAACTAATCTCAACTAGTTCAACTAAAATAAACAGAACACAACTCCACTAGCTATCTCATTAACTCCACCAAACTTTTGCCACTGAAGTCCTAACTGAAGTCAACCATGCATGATGCCATAAAACCCTTGGGAATAGCGTAATTCCTCTGTCAGATGCATGAGCCACTTCCAAGGCTCGAACTGAAGTGCTCCAAGAGAGTAAACTGAAGTTTAGAGTCCAAATATTATTAAGGGTAAATAATATTTGACTTCCCTATTTTTAGGATAGGCAGTCTAAAAATAAACTTCGACCTAAATGTCTAAAAATAGAGGTCCATCTATTTTTACCAACATGACCAATACTCCAAGAATAACATACTGCAACCCCTGGACCATGCTCCATATGTCTAAAAATAGACATAGTCTAAAAATAGACTTTGCGCCAGAATTTGCCTGCGGGCCCACTTAGTGAAGGCGACTTCATTTCACGAAGCTCCATCATCTTGCTGCATTCTCAACACTCCCTCTCAGCAAGATATGGATTATCTGCAATCCCTATCCTGCCTCTGTGGAATTCGAACTTGCTCCTGGTGAGCGCCTTCGTCAGGATGTCGGCATCCTGATCCTCCATGGGAACATATGAAAGCATCATGATTCTCCGCTGAACACAATCTCTGATATGATGGTACCTGATGTCGATGTGTTTGGACCTATCATGAAATACTGGATTAGCCGAGAGTTTAATGCAACTATGGTTATCACAGTAGATCACTGTAGGCTCCAAATGCAACCTGAACAATCCTGCGAGGATCTTCCTCATCCAAATAGCCTCGCATGCAGCCAAGCTAGCTGCCATGTACTCGGCCTCTGCTGAACTGAGTGCCATGGATCTCTCCTTCCTGTTGTACCAGGAAATTGTTGTCAAACCAATGCTGAAAACTCCTCTAGATGTGCTCTTCCGGTCCGTTGGACTCCCTTCTCAATCTGCATCAGTGAAGCCAGAAAGCTTCACTCCATCCTCCTGTCTGTACCATCGACCATATCCCGATGTGCCTCTGATATAGCGCAATACATGCTTGCCTGCCTTCCAAAAGAGCTTGGTAGGCTTAACCATAGCTTGCGAAAGCTGGTTAGCTGCATAGCATATATCGGGTCGTGTATTGACCAGATACATAAGCGACCCCACCAACTGTCGATAGACAGTGGCATCCACTACCTCCGCTGAAGTAGCATCCTCCTTCCTCCAACCACCAGGAAGAGGAGTGTCAACAGGCTTGCAGCCTTGCATGTTGAACCTCTCAAGAATCTCCCGGGCATACTTGCCCTGAGAAACAAACAGTCCTCCGCTGCGCTGCCAAATCTCCAATCCCAGGAAATAATGAAGGATGCCCAAGTCCTTCACCTCAAACTCTCGTGCAAGATCCTCCTTGCATGAAAGTATCAACTGCTCATCGCCAGTCAAAATCAGATCATCTACATACAGTACGATGATCAACAGCTTCCCCTCCACCACAATCTGGTACAGGTTTGGATCCGCCTCACTCTTGGAGAATCCAAGCCCGGTGAAGTAGCCGTCTATCCGAGTGTACCAAGCACGAGGTGCTTGCTTCAGCCCGTACAGTGCTCTCTTGAGTCGGCACACATGCGACTCACTGCTGAAGATCTCAAAACCTTCAGGCTGCTCTATGTACACCTCCTCCTCAATAACTCCATTGAGGAACGCAGTCTTCACATCCATCCGATGAATGTGCCACCCCATCTGCGCTGAGAGAGCAAGGATCGTCCGTATGGAAGAGTACCTTGCGACAGGTGCAAAAGTCTCCTCATAGTCAATCCCCTCGATCTGTGAAAAGCCATGGGCGACAAATCTCGCCTTGTACTTCTCCACACTCCCGTCAGCCGCCTGCTTCACCTTGTAGATCCATCGCGAACCCACCACTGATTTCCCAACCGGTCTTGGGACAATCTCCCATGCACTGTTCCCGACGATCGAATCATATTCCTCGATCATGGCATCAACCCATGCGGGTTCCTCCACAGCTTCCTCAAAAGAGGATGGCTCTGTCACAACACATTGACTCACAAGAGCCATGTATCCAGTGTACCGATCCGGTGACTGTCTCTGTCTGCGCTGTGCCGTAGGTGGTCCTACAACCTTCTCTGCATCCCGAGCCAGTCGCTCAGCTTCTGTAGTGCGCATGCGCCCTCTGATGGTTGGCGCTGCCTGGGTGGTTTCTTCCACCTCCTGAACCTCCTCTTGTGGCTGATCCACATCCCGAAGCTCCTCCTTAGGAACTAACAGCTCCTCATCTGCATGCAAGTGTAGCTCCCTCTCAAGCGAACACTGCATGGCTTTCTCCTCCTGAAATTTTATATCCCGTCGCACAACAGTCTTGCGACTGTCTGGCACATACACCCGATAGTTGTGAGGTGTATCGGTGTACCCCACAAATATTCCAACTTCAGCAGTTGGATCCAGCTTCCTTCTCGCATCCTTCGTCACATGCATGTAGACAGGAGATCCGAAAATCCGCAAATGGGAAATATCAGGCCTCTTGCCAGAATAAGCCTCCTCTGGTGTACTCATGCCAAGAACCTTTTGAGGACAACGGTTCTGCACATACACTGCTGTATTGCATGCCTCAGCCCACAAGTGAAGGGGTAGGCCCTGATCATGCAACATCGCCCGTGCATCACCCACGATCGTTCTGTTCTTCCGCTCAGCCACCCCGTTCTGCTGTGGGTTATGGGGTGCGATGAGCTCTCTCCAAATCCCTTCTGCACTGCAGAACTCCTTGAATTCAACCGAGATGAATTCACCACCGTTATCACTCCTTATAGCAATCACCTTCTTCCCCAACTCCTTCTCGACCAGTGCTTTAAACTCACAGAACTTCGTGAATGTATCGCTCTTCTTCTGCATGAAGAAGATCCAACACTTTCGAGAGAAATCATCAACAAAGATCACATAATACCTGTGCTTTGCTGTCGAAGCAATTGAGAAAGGACCACACACGTCTGTGTGAACTCTCTCAAGGATCGTCATGGCATGACTATCCTTCTCGTGAAAGGTGGCTTTCACATACTTCCCCAAGGTACACCCCTTGCACTGATCTGATTGCGTAAGAGTGCCCTTAGGAAGCCCAGTAGAAATCTGTTGCAGAATCTTCAAAGCTCCATGGTGAAGATGGCCCAATCTCCTGTGCCACAGTTCGCCCTCATCATCCCTGCTCACCACTTCTCCCACCTTGCATGCCATAGCTGCGCAGCCATCTACCTGCAACTGATAAAGGTTCTTGATTCGAACCCCTATCTTCCGGGTCTCTCCAGTAGTCTTACTGCGTAGGAAGGCTTTTCCTTCACTGAAGACCACATCATACCCCTTATCTTCCAACATCGCCATAGAGATCAAGTTCTTCTTCAATCCAGGTACATGCATGACATCCTTCAACACGAAGGGTTTACCAGACTCCCTCTGAAAGGATATGGTACTGATACCAGTCGCACTATATCTACCATCATCGCCCATCTCGATGTGCACACCCAAATCTTTGTCCTCCAGATCTGAGAACAACTCCCGATCTCCCATCATATGAAATGACGCACCGCTGTCCAAGAACCACACCGATCCCATCACACTTGAAACCAAGCATGCAATCAGTGAAAAGTCAAGCTCGAACCGTGAAGCCAAAGCTTCTCCATCTGCAGATCTTCCCGCTTGCTTGTTCTTCTTCTTCTTTGGACAATTGGTAGCATAATGTCCATGATCATGGCAGTGAAAACACTTCACTTTCGCCATATCCTGCTTCTTGCCCTTTGCACCAGAATGAGAGGTTTTCTTACCCTTCCCTTTCTTTTCTTTGGCAACCAAAGCACAATTTTCTTCATCAGCTCCCTTTGATGAAGATCCATCTCGAGTAGTCCTCCTTATCTCCTCCTGCATGAGATCCGCCCAAAGGCGCTCCCATCCCGGCAGCTTCTCCCGAACATTGACACTATCTTGATATGAGTGCCAAGCCTTCGGAAGACCAAGGAGAGCCAGGTCGACCATGTCCTCGTCTTCGATAGTCACCCCCACACTTCCCAGCTCATCTCTGCACTGAGTGAACTTCGTGAGGTATTTGGCGATACTGTCGCCTTTCTCCATCTTGATGTTCCTGAGCTTATCTTTGAGCGCCAGCTTCCTTTGCTAACTCTTACTCTGGAATAGATCCATAAAAGCTTTCCACATTAAATATGGAGTAGCCTTTCCATGCAGGCTGGATACAATATGATCCTTGACGCCCTCCAACAGGATCCTTCGACACTTCGCCATCTTCTTTTGCCATGCTTCGACTTCAACATGATTAGTGGGCTTTTGGACATCCGTATCTACGAACTCCTTTATACCATTATCTTCTAATACTGCCTCCATGCGATCCTTCCATGCAACATAATTCGAACTTCCTTCAAGAGCATATTCGAGTCGCAAACCGTTGAAAGACATTTTCAACACCGGCACCAAGAAAACAAAACTGCTGCAAAATTTCGAATTCCACCTCAAAGCTCAACCGCTCTAGATATGTGAGAACAAATTATTTCTAGCATAGAGATTGACTACAAGGGGCATTTACCAGACCTTTCACTTTTCGAAGAAAGATGAATCCGGAGGCTACCTGGCCCGCATGCAGACTCTGTCTACCGAAATAAGTTTGTAATCACTGTGATGATCAATCTCTGCTTCAATAGCTCCGATACCATGTAGAAATTTGCTGAATAATGATTAATTATCCACCGAGACTATCCCGATCACATACAATTCGAATTTATATGCAACACATAATCTCTTCCACTCATATCATCAAACATGCGGAAATAAAATCAAGCGATAACACATCAAATCATCATACACATTAACACAGTATGTATGGGGAAAGCTTATAGCTGAAAACCCCGCAGCTATTGTGTATATTATAATGGAGAAATCATGTAACAAACTTAGTACAATACTCCTCACAAGTACTCAGTACTTTCTCATGAAGTTACACACAAACTAGCTCAGTTTTGAACAGGTTACTGGTTCAAAAAGTCACCGCCAATTGCCTTGCCTCTATTGCACAATCCAGGCCTGTCTATATAGACATCGAAGGTTCGAATCTCCTTGGATTGACTGCGCAATTTTCATGGACAATTCCTCCAAGTGTGGTGTAAATCTCATGCACAACTGATGTTGCCATTGATAGCTAACTCCACCCTTTCATCTACCTCTTTCACTGGTCTCCTCTGAACTGATCATGCACTGTAGTGAATTGATGTGTTCTTGAGTTGAATAATGAGTTACTAATTAATGAATTAAATAATATTTAATTCACTCCACTCATAACTAATTGATTAGCTAGTTAAACTAATCTCAGCCAGTTTAACTAAAATAAACAGAACACAACTCCACTAGCTGTCTCATTAACTCCACCAAACTTCTGCCACTGAAGTCCTAATTGAAGTCAACCATGCATGATGCCATCAAAACCTTAGGAACCACATGATTCCTCTGTCAGATGCATGAGCCACTTCTGTAGCTCGAAATGAAGTGCTCCAAGAGAGTAAACTGCTGTTTAGAGTCCAAATATTATTAAGGGTAAATAATATTTGACTTCCCTATTTTTAGGATAGGCAGTCTAAAAATAGACTTCGACCTCTTCGACCTATAGGTCACAAAAATAGAGTCCCATCTATTTTTACCAACATGACCAATGCTCCAATAATCTCAAACTGGAATCCCCGAACCATGTTCCATATGTCTAAAAATAGACATAGTCTAAAAATAGACTTTGCGCCAGAATTTGCCTGCGGGCCCACTTAGTGAAGGCGACTTCATTTCACTAAGCTCCATCATCTTGCTGCATTATCAACAAAACAATCAACAAAAAAATTACATCTGCTGCTACAGGACACAACTCTTTTCTCCTTGGCATGCGCTGCTACAAAACACAACTTACTGCTCTCTCCATGTTTTTCTTTGCCTTCACTGCTACACACACATTTTTTCAGTCTCACTTCTCTTCAGCAAAAATTTCACACAAAGAGTCTCTATTGCGCTTTGTCTATTTTTTTTTTCTCCCTTCAGGCTTTATCAAAACAACATAGCCTCTTTTACAATGCACAGAGCCTATATAAAACATTATATATATATATATAATATTTCATACTTATTATATCTATACATAACCAAAGTTTAAAATAAAATAAAACTATGTTATCGTGGTAAAAGTAAATAATAAAAACATTAAAAATTTATGCTATTGTTTTAAAGCCTTATACCATCGTGCATATAACAAAAAAAATATTAACATTTATACTTTCTCGGGAGTGCTTGGATATCATTCATGTGAGATCCCTTATCGCCCCCGGAATTCTTGTAGTGGGTCCAGAGAGGAGATGACGTCACCCATTCCGGTGGGTCATCTTCCTCCTTCGCTTCCCATCCTTGCTGCCTCCCTGAATGTTGCTAGCGATCAAATAAAAATGTCGTAAGTCAAACTGGTTGGTGCAAAATTTATTTCTAGTGGGTGAATTGCTAAGTGTGGAGGAGACTGGTTACGTGATGATCGGACTTGGATATTTGGTGGTGTTGTCGTCCGTCCTTCAAATTTCCATCAGCAATTAAGCTTTTTGTCCTGCATTTATGAGCAGCAGTTGGAATTAAATTCTAACAGTGGAGATCTATATGGAGAAGTTGCAGTTGATGTATTGTAAGGACTTGAAGCATAAGCTTACCAAAGAAAACATCTCGAATCTCTTAGGCATTTTGAAGGTTTCATCTACGATAGATTTTTATGCTGGTATGCCATCAAGCAATGCTGGCCTCGTGGCACGAAGTGTGGAAGGATTGGACAAAGGACCATTAAGGCCCCTTCGATGAATGATGCTCATTTATGATGATGATGTGTCTTATCATGGAGAGCTCAACGATGGTGAGGACTGCTTGGAATCGATCTGACAATGTTGCAGAAGCCATCAAAAACTTGCACTTCCTGCTCGGGCAGGTTAGGAGCCTGAAAATTAATTCAGGAGGATGAGATTTAATGGATCGAGCTTAATCTAGAGAAAAATTGACATAGTTGTATTATATTGAAGGCTTTTGCCTTCCCTACTGAAGCTGATGAAAATAGATGGAAGGAACTCTAGAATTTTCGGGATGTGATTTTGATGTTTTGCACAGTGATTTCTAAAAAGTCAAGGAAGAAAAATTCACATATTTGAAGACTTTGTGTGGTCTATTTAGGCTGAGGAACTTTACCATGCCTACTCAAGCTAAGGAAAATTGATGAGAGGAACTAATTCTTGATGTGATATTGATATGTTTCACTTTTTAGAAAGTCAAGAAACCGTATGGTAAGTTCCGCGTACACGTGGCTATGTAATTAGCATTAGATGCTTTATCTGATTTCACATTTGAGATAAGTAAAAGAATAAGAAAGTTAAAGGAAAGTGCAAGGGTTTCTATGATTACAAGAGGAAACACTTCAACCAACTTCGATGGATTCCCTAGTGTGATGAAGATAAGGGAACCATTAAAACTACTTATTTGTGTTCTGTTTTCGGTGTTGTCCGATGCCACGGACAAGCAATGCATAATAGAAAATATCAGTAATTTTGTATACTTGTAGCTGTGAGTCTGATTTCATCAGTGAGAAGATGCCAATACCTTATCCATTCAATTTGAAATATGTTACAGTTCTTGAAAGGAATCCACGGTATGATTCTCTTTGGGTCGATCTTGTCTATGCTTTCGTTTACTCATATCTCATTTCTGGAGTTGTTTGGAGTAGAGAACGATGTTGCTCTAGAGCTCGTGGTCGCTGTGCATGCTGTGTGGATCACTGTAGTAGTGAATTGAGATTTCTTGGGTTGTTGCTGAAGGTCATGGTGCCCATTTTGGCTGCTTTCTACAAGAGAACCATGGAAGACATCTAAGCCATGATGGTGGAGCTTTGCAGGAGGACATGGAAAGGTATTTCTTGCTTGTGCACTATCAAAAATTTAGTTTTTCTTTTTCCCTTTTTTCTTTTTTTTTTAAATTTTGTGCAGGAGGCTGACTAGTCTTGGAAAACCTCTTCTCCAAGAGAAGGTGAATTTAGGGGATTGAATGAAGCGTTAGGGAGCTCAGAGTCATCGACTAGTTGGAGGATGAAGTTGAGGGTCTTACTATCTCAGGAGGCTTTGAGGCCTCTAAGCCCAGTTCCTCCCATGCGATACTTGTTGATAAAGTATGCAAAGATGAATATGTACTAGGCACTAAAGCTGGAGAACTGGCCTTGCAGAGATCTGATGTAGATATCCGATGTAGATTAGATCATTGATATTGTGAATACTCATTGTTGTATTGTGAGAGGGTGGACGAGGCCACTGAGAAGGGCCGAGTCCTCAAATGATGGTTGCAATATGCTCTAAGAAAAGCTATTAGAGTGTTGGATTCAAAAATATTTCTAGGGAAGGAGTCAATGGTGTTCTAACCTAGTGGTGAATTTGATGGAAATGCTGCCATTTCAAAGAAGGGAGTGTTTACTCCATGGTGCCAGTGAGCACAGATTCAGACCGATGTTGAATAATTGCATAGCTAAGATTCTACAGCTGTGGTTGGTGTTTTTTTCACAGTAAAATTTAGATTTTTGAAAGCGTTTTTCATATTGTTTTGAAGGGAATATGTCTTGAAATTTTGTTTATATATTGAGATTCGAAACCTCAATATGAATTCATTTTGTTAGAATTGGCTACTCTAACTAATGATAGGTACAACATGGATATTCAAGACCAGTATATCCAAAATTCAAAAGTACAAAATCGATGACAGAAATATTCAAGCGAGAAAGCTCTAGCATATTAATGGTATGGTGAGTGGCAAAGGATGATGGAAAATCAGGTTTGTGAAAGTTTATTTTGTGTGATTTTCTTGGAATAGATTCAAAAGCATGTTAGTGGTCATTGTATGTACCTAGTAACTCCAAGAGTTGGATTTTTGTTGTAAGCCTTGTAAGGCATGTGTATCCCCGTAAAGTTCGTGGAAATCTTAAAACCACTTTGTAATTACAGGTTTGTGTTTAGCCATAAACCATTTTACAGTGTCAGTTTGTGGTTAGCCAAAAAGCACTTGTAACAGTGAAGTGGACTAGAAATAGGTCTGTGCTATTTTTTTCCCACTAACGAAGAGATCCAGTGAAAGATCGCCGATGAAGAAATCCGATGCAAGGTCGCTGATGAAGAAATCCGGTGAAAGGTTGCCGATGAAGGGATCCAGTAAATGTTTTCTTAAGAGATCTAAGATAGATCTACTACTGGTGAGAGTTCACCAATGAAGGAAGAGCATTCTGCAGAAGTTAGACTCTTATGGTTCAGACTCTCTTTCGCAGAGCTGACCAGTGCGATTTATATTAATCCATTAAAACATATTGCTTTAACATGGTTACATGCCATCCAATAAAACCCACGTTGGAGGGGGATCTGTAGATACAGGTACATGTATGCAGTGATAATGGTTGACAGAACCATGTATGTGAAGGACATCCTACTAGACCAGTGGTTGTAGTGTTTGGTTCCCATGCATTCTGGTGCATGGTTGCTCCTTTATATGGACATCGACATATCATTTTCTTATGTTTGACCACAACTAGACTTTGCAGACCAGCATGCCAAAGTAAAAAATGAAGATGCCAAAGACTCAAAGTACAAAGCCAAAGAAGTGGTGTGTTCTAGCATATGAATGATGTAGTCAAAGTTTATTTATGTTTGTACAACAGACTCATGACCATGGTAGAGTATGAGTCACAGTTTTTGATTAGAGAAAACCTACATGTCATCTATTGTTTGTACGTGTTGTAAGACCTAGAGAGGCATGCATACCTCTTTGTTATATGTTCCCTCTCTCAGAAAATTTTAACACCCTCGAAGAGTGTGTCAGGCGGGATGGATACACTTGGGTAGGCCATATTGGTTTTATACTACGTGAGGTGAAATTATTTTACATAGGGGGAGTTCATCGAGAGGTTGGATGAACCATGTATGTGAAGGACTTCCTAGTAAACTGGCAATTGCAACGGTTGGGAACCCATGCATTTCGGTAGAAGGTTGTTCTTTTATATGGACATGAACAATAGAATGAACAAGATACAAAGTGTAATTACCAAACCAAACCAGTGTAATTATTGAACAGGACTAGTTGTAGATTTTGGAGATGGATATTGAGATAAGTAGTCATTAAGGGGGAGTGTTGGAATATGTAATTCCTACTTGTATTCAATTGTGACTATCTATGTATAGAGTCTATTCCTATTCCATAGGTTAGCTAAAACTAAGTTGATAGTTTGGTGTGAGGTTGAGATATTCCCTCAACCAACTTATTGTGCGTCCAAGATAGCTTCCCTATCTTGAGACAATTCCTCGTGTATATATGTAACTCTATTTGATTAATAGAACATACTTGGTATAGTGTGTATCTAAGATTTCATCTAAGAATATATCAATGATATTGAGAATATATCAAGAAAATTCATGGAAAAAAACTATTAATCTTATGTTGTAATCTCTTTAACGAAATTATCTCAAAATTTATTGAAAATATATTAAATAATAATAATAATAATAAACCATTAAAAAATAGAAATAAAGACTATGCATTTGTTTCCCTTTATTCCTCACCTAATAGATGTAACCTCACATCATATGGTTGCTTCACAGATACATTCTCCTAATTAAAACGATGCACTCACCATCCCATTTTAGTGGGAATTTGTAGATTAGAACATTGCACTGATCATTGTATTTTAGTGGTGGATTTTATATTCAAGAACCTTACATCATATGGCTGCTTCACAAGATACTTCTTCCTCATTAAAAGGTGCACTTCCTATCCCATTTTAGTGGGAGATGATATGCATATGAAGGTATGTGAACAAGCATATCTAGATAAGGCGTAGTTTATCTTCAAATGAATATACTCTAAACAACGACCTTAAACAAGTGCACCTTACCATCCCATTTTAGTGAGAGATGATATTCATATGAAGGTATGTGGACAAGCATATGGGGATCTTAAAATGAATATACTCTAAATAAATCACATCACATCGACCTTAAACAAACAGAAGTAGTATCGAAAGATTCTATATCACACCACAACCACCTTAAACAAGGAGAAGTAATATTGAAAGATTTGGATTAGGTAGTATTTTAAGAAGGGTTTTCTTCCCACTTAGTTTTCTTCTCTTTAAATTATCTTCATAAGATTTTGTTTCATATTATATAAATAGGTATTTAACATGGTTAAATTAGTTTCATATTCTATAGGTATTTAACATGGTTATATATTATGGCTATATATTATTGGGATTTATTTTATTGTACATATTATGATTGTGTTTTTGGAGAGTATTAGTATATATAAACATTTTTTTTTGTTTATTTAGAAGTATTGTTATTTGTAGCAAATTTATTTTTGTCTTTGTCATATAATTTATTTACACCAGAGATTTATTTATAAATGGCTTATTTTTCATAAGCAATATATTTATAACAAGTTTAGTTTTAATCACTTTACTAATGAAATTGACTCATACAGAATTTTTTCACTCATAAATAATTAACTTCATTTATAAATAATAACATTTATGTCTAACTAATTCTACTTATAAATAATTAAATGAGTATAAAACAATTTCCATAAAAAGACAACCTAGTCTTCGAAAAAAATATTATAAATATGCAGATGTCCTTCATCGTAATCCAACACAAATTGAGGTATCATTTCCTATTTTTTCTTTCTTTCTGTTTCAAATATGTAATTGTATGTATTCTTCTTTTATTATTATTATTGCTAAATTCTCTCTTTCCCTTTTAGAAGTCATCTAACGTACTTGAAATAATTAAAAAAATATTACCTTTATCCCAAAAAAAATCTACACCTTCATTTTTTTTATTTTTTTCCCTCTCTGTTTTTACGTTTTTAATCATTACCTTTACCTATTTTTACGTTTTTAATCTTTTCCTTCAACTTTTCTTGGGTTAATTAGGAGAAAGGAAAAAACCCAAAACTAACAAACAAAAAGCCTATTTTTATATATACCCAAACTATTTTATAAAACGAGCATTTCACGGCAAACGTAACAACATCTATGTTATTCTGTCTCTGTATATGAATGGATATTACTATCCGAAAGTTTGTTTTATTTTTATGAAGATTCGATATTAGCGTTGATTAAAGTGGATATTATACAGATGTATGTTCAAAGCGGTAAGATAGCTGTTTTATAGTTTCTTCATATCCTTTAAACCCATAGGAGGACTACAATTCGTCATGTTTTGCATGAGTAATGCGACACAATGTATTCAATCCCACCTTGATTTACACTATGGAAGCAACAAATAATTAAAGCTGACATTTTCATAAATTTAAAACTATGAATGAAGTTCTTCTGCAACAGAATCTCAGATGCAATCACAGTGTTCCCAATCTGGAGCTTTAGCTGGCAGGGACTTAAACAAAGACTACAAGAAAATTCAGGGTTCGAAGCATGATCATATTTTTGCATCACATAGGAGACTAGGCTCGGCGGAACTGGGGAAACGAAGAACTATCACTAGTTTTTCATTATGGACATATAGTTATTCTTGAATCTTGAACTAAGAAATAACGAATTATCCTTATTTATGTCCACAATGGTTCCCATAACTGCAATGTATCAATGTCGTCAGAAGGAGGCGAGTTTATTTTGCAGATCATTGATTACTACTGCGCAGCCAAGACAGGAGCTCGAACTGTTTCCTTCGCCTCGTACGCAATGCTTCTTGCAGCATCATCTCTTTTGTCGGCCGGAAGGTCCTGTAACACCGTAATGCATATCACACTATTAACCGATCACACATAGCTTTTCCAAAATATAAAGTTTTAAAGATCTGAACATTCGGAGGAAAGAGTAGCTTAATTATTACTTTTCAAACACATCTGAATGGCATAAAGATAATGCTAATATACACAAGTATTTCATCTTCGAATTTCAGTCTTTTCTTGCTTACAGAACAGATTTATAGAATCTTGTAATAGTGCGAACATGCAAAATAGATGTAGAAAAAATGAATGATGGACATCAAAACTGAAGAGCAGGGCAGCTTTTTATTTTATATAAAATATATGCCGTATGGAAATTCCTTTGCTGTTTCACTTGCATTGAGAAACAGAAATATTATTGTATGTTGAATCATTTTAATAGGATACATCAAGGAAGATAAGTTATCTCTTTAATATTTATTTTAAAGTTGATTATTTTGCTACATTGTAAGTTTCTATACCATCAATTAGATTAAATATTTAGTTTGATTTATCAAAGACATCAAATGTTTTTTTATTTACGGCGGTTTTTTTATTTTAAAATAAATTTATATGTAAAAAAAGTTTGTTTGCTGAATTAAAATGCATCTAGATAAATTTAATTTCTCCAATTACATGGACTATATTGCATATAAATATTATGAGTTCTCAATCATATAAGTCATTTTTATTGTTATTTTAATCTAGTTATTTTTATTTTATTTTCATTGGGTAGAGATCCCTTCTCCACACAACTCAATCACAATGTTTGAAAAGACCATTGTCATGGCTTCTAATTATTATTTTCATAAAGTGTTATCATGATACAATGATGAATTGTGACTGTGATCTAAATCTAAAAAATCTAGGATGGTTATAAATGTATTATAAATTCAGATTTTATAATGAATACATTACACTTTAATTTTTATTTTTTTTTTCCATGTCTTCTTTTAATATATTTAATAATGAACAAAATTAATAAAACATTATTTGAGTGTAAATTATTAATAAGATATTTTAATATAAACATATTTTCAGTGTAATTTTGCAATTATTTATTTAATATGGAAAAATTAAATATAAAAGAGATGCATAACTGTTTCATTAGTCAACATGACGTATAGTCGATTTTTTTTCCGCGTCTGTCTATATTTAAAGCATTCAAGCATTCAGGGGTGTTTTGAACATCATGTTTTTATTTGATAATTAACCATGTATAATTATAAATATTTTGAATGTCATCGAAATATAATATTTACATATTGTATACTTTCGTAGTGGGGGTTTAATATTTTTAATTAATTATTAATATTTTTTTGAGATTTTTATAATTTTGTTTAGTTATTAATATTTATTATATTCATGATAATGGAAAATTTATAAAATATTTTAAATAATAGTAAGTGATAGAGGATGGAGATTTATTTTTAAAAGACTTATGTGGTTTTTTCAAGCATTTTTTAATTAATTAAAATAAATTATTGAAAATAGAAATACTTGTGTCATGATTTGCATTACTAAGATTTAAAAGAATTATAATAATTCATTTTCATAATTTTATTTTAAATCATTTTTGTTATTATTAATTATAAAAATAATTAACATACAATTCAAATATATACACATTTAGAAGAACATGTAACAATGAAAATATAATAGTGTAGTAATAAGTAATAAGAGGTCATTGAATACTTTAAGGATGGAAATTATCTTAAAGTTTAAAAGCATTTAGGAATTTCAGTAGTCCCTAGTATAAAAACTATAAAATGTTTATTGGTATATTTGTAAAATTATTCAAATTTATAATGATTGTCTATATAGTATCTATATAATGTTGGTGATTTTTAAGGTAAAATAATTAAATATTGTGAAATTTGAGGGAATCATTTTTAGAAAAATGGAAGTTGGCGAATCTTTTTTTTTGAAAAAAAATGGAAAATTAGCCCACCTAGGATTATTAGCCCCTAAAATTTTCCATGGAGATCAATAACCACATAAGCTTATAAAAATTCACTCCTATAACTTTTTCTCAAATTATTGTTGTTATTATTACTAGATATTAAAATAATTAATATACTAGTTAAATATATATACATTTAAAAGAATATGTAACAATAAGAATATAGTAAAGCAATAATAAGTAATAAGAGATCAATAACAGTTGAAAATGATGGAAAAAATATGTAGTATTGCAGAAATTTCCATTCACTCTTGCATGTGTGTGTGTCATAGATTAGAATTATTTTCTGTTTTCTAGGAGACGATTTTAATCTCCCTAAATTCATGTAAAATAATATATTTATGATTGTATGATTAATGCTATACATCGGTACTGCTTAAGAAGCCTCTAGGTGCACCTTGCTCACTTCTAAGCCGCTAAGTTTCAGTAAGTAAGTTTTATTTCATATTCTTCTTCCATTTTTAACATGGGATCAAAGATGGTGAGCCTTGGTGGTTGATTTGAGTGCTTGGGTGACAAATTGAAAGCGTTTGTGGCTAAGAGCCCTTGTGGCCTTCGTAAGACTGAGGACAGGGAAATTTATGTTTTTCTTTATATTAAAAGCCTTGTCGGGATTGGTTGAAGGGATTGATGAATCATTTGTTAGAGGATATAGTATTAGATCTCTCGAACTGCTACTCGATCACTGGTTCTATTGATCGGATCAGTGGATCTATTGATTAGATGAGTTACTCGTGGTGATTGTGAGTTAAAAAGAAGGGCATTGTTGAGAATTTTTTGTCACATCGAATAATCACATTGAAAATTGGTATATGAATGAGAGAACTAAGCTCGAAGGGTCAAATTACACCAACTTGAATTTCAATTTGCAGACATTTCCCGAGGGTTCGAGTGTGTGGGAAATGGAAAACGTGGGTGAAGCAAAGTCAACTACAAGTAGAGATGGAACAACCAAATGAATTCAAGATTGGGAGAAGGGGGAAAACAAAGAGAAGGTGTTGTTGAAAATGTCAATAAAAGACATCATAATCCCTCACATGAGAGAGTGTAAAACTACGAGTGATATTTGAGTGACAGTCAAGGATTTCTATGAGACAAAGAATACAAATCAAGTATTGTTCCTAAAGAGTAAGACTCTCTCCATTAGAATGGAGGGTAATGAATCTGTTTTTGCGTTCATCTCACAGATTAAAGAATTGAAATACAACTTGGGAAACATAGGGGAGAAAGTTTCAAGAACTAATCTTGTCATGATTACCTTAAGTTGTATGAGATATGATTATCAAATGTTTATTATATGTTTGGAAGAGAGGGAGAAAGCTCCCACCTTTGAATAATTGATAGGGATTTTGATGCAGGAAGAAGGGAGATGTATGAATATGAAGCCTCATAATGAAGATCTCGCATTGATGGAGAAGAAAAAACCATTCAAAGGGAAACTAGTAGGAGGATAGAAAAGAAGTGGTCCATTCAAGAAAAATCCATTTCAAGTTATGTCATCGACTAGAAATGATTTAGGAACCAAGTGCTTTTACTGTGGTAAAACTAGTCATATTGATAGAATTTGATATAAAACAAGACTATTGAAACCAGACACATACACTAGAGACATGCATGGGAATTTTTGGACGAAGATCATAATCATGATCTCAAACTATTTGTGCATGATTCTTCTCTTTCGGCTGAGATTGATGAGGCTTAAACTTGGTTTGTGGAATCTGGAGCATCCACTCGTATGACAGGTAATAGAAATTGTTCTGAAAGTTTTAAAGAGACCAGTAGTAGTGCTAACATCTACCTTCGTGATGACAGAATATATCAGATTAAAGGTTATGGAGATACTCCCGTGACATTTCAAGATGGTAATATCAATCACATCCTCAATGTATTGTGTGTATCGGGTATTAAAAATAATGTGATATTTGGCCCAATGATTGCAGATCAGAATTTAATGGTAGAATTTTTCAAAACCTAATGTGTTTTAAAGGATTTTCTAGATCATTAGAAGTCAGTTACATCATGAGTACGAGTTAGAGAGATGTATAAGTCGAATTCTACAAGTGTGTTGCATCAATATTTAACTTCAACAACTATGAAACCAGAGAATATTTGGAATAAAAGTTTTGTACAAATCAACCTTAATGACCTATGGCTGCTACTGAAACAAGGTATGGTTAATGGGCATCTTATTTTAAGAAATAAACATATTCATTATGAAGGATTTGCACCTAGAAAAATGCACATTGATAAATTTCCCTCTAGTTTAAACATTACAAGGAGAGATATACTCAAAATTTTGCATGATGATATATGTGGACCCATGCAGAAAAGGTCCTTAGGTGGAGCTTATTATTTTTTGCTATTTGTTGATGACTGCACAAGATATACCTAGGTATACCTTCTCATAAATAAAAGTGATGCTTTTGAATATTTAAAAAAAATTATAAATATGGTTGAAAAGTAGATAGGGAAGGTCATCAAACTTCTCCACTCATATCAAGGGGGACAATACAGGCTTGGAAGCTTCATCAAATATTGCAGAGATCATGGAATAGTTCAACATTTCATATTACCTGACAATCCACAATTGAATGGAGTTGTAGAGGTAAAGAACATAAATTTGGTGTAGTGTGCACACAACATGCTGAAAGGTAATAAAATATCTAATGGTTTATGTGCAGAAGAAATTAATACTGTAGTTTATTTAAAGAATAGAAGTATCACTAACTATCTTGATCTCAAAACTCCATTAGAGTTTTTATATGGTTTTAAACCTACAATCCATGATTTAAGAGTATTTCTTTCGAAATCCTTTTTAGGTATTCCTAAGTAGGATGGGAAGAAATTAGATTCCAACGTTGTAAAATTTATATTTATAGGGTATTGTTCTTATTTCAAAGAATATAAGTTTCTTAATCCTACTCACAAGTTATTTGCGAGTAGATATGTTTTCTTCCATGAACATATTGATGAAGGAAATGAAGAAAAAAGATATGAGGACTAACACATGTCTTTACTGATTGATGACTCTAATGATGAGCCAAACACAACCTTGTGTAGTAGTAGTAGGCGCAAAAAGGGGAATCTAGTGATGTGGATACATTCAGTAGTTGAAGTCCAATTAGAAGTGGGAAAGAAAGAATTGATTCAAGCCCACTACCAAGGAGATCAGGTAGGAAAAATCACTTACCATCAAGGTACAAAGATTATGCTCTTATGACTAGTATTTTAAATGTTCAAGAGCCCATGAATTATAATAAAGAAAATCAGTATGGTGAATGGAGGTCAACTATGAAAGAAGATTATGAGTCAATAATTAAAGATAAAACATGGGAATTATTTAAACTTCGAAAAGGAAAAGAGCCCATAGGTTGTAGTGGTTATATAAACCTAAGTTCAAAGAAAATGGTAGAGTAGAAAAGTATAAAGCTAGGTTGGTCACCAAAGGGTACTCAAAGAAAGAAGGAGTTGATTATGAGGATACCTTTGCTCATGTAGCTAAGTTAAATAATATTAGGATGTTAATAGCTCTAGCTAAAAAGCGCCATTGGAGTTTACACTAGCTAGATGTAAAATTTTCTATTCTAAATGGAGAGTTGAAAGAAGAATTATATTTAACAGAACTTGAAGGGTTCATTAAAAACGAGAAGGAACACTTGGTATGTAAATTAAAGAAGATATTACATGGATTGAAACAAGCATCCAGATCTTGGTATGAGAAAATAAACTCTTTCCTCTTACAACATGGTTATAAGAGAAGTAAAAATGAACCAAATTTGTATACTGCATTTAACTCAAAGGTGAAGATTGTGTCGATTTATTTATACGTTGATAATTTAATTCTTACTGGAAATGATGATGTATTGATTAAAGAAATAGAAGTGCATATGTCTCAAGTTTTTGAAATGAACGACCTTGGATAATTACATTATTTTTTGGATTTTCAATTTTGGAGGGATTTTGGCCAAAATTTTGTTACTCAAGGAAAGTATGTCAGGGGACTATTGAATAAATTTAGAATGGATCAGTGTAAATATGCTTCAGTACCTACACAAAAGAATGTTAAATTTCAAAGTGATAATGGTTCTAAAGAGGTGGATGCAAAAGGTGTCTTAAGGTATATTCAGGGAACCATAAATTTTCGCATTAAATATACTGATTCTTTTTTCGTTACACTGACATGTTATTTAGATTCATATTGGGCTTGATATCTATATGCTAAAATATCCATAATAGGTTATTATTTCCATATCCATAATAGAAGCCACGTATAAAGGTTTATTTGTGGCCACCTATGAATAAATTTGGTTGAGAGGACTTCTTCATGATGCAGGAGAAGAAAAAAACGATTATATAATGATTAAATATGACAACCAAAGTTCAATCAAGAAGAAAAATAATCTCGTTTTTCATAAAAACACAAAACATATTGATACTCAGTTTCACTTTGTTGGATAAAATGTTTAGTCTAAAGAAATGTTTATTGAATATTGTAACACCTGTGAAAATGCAGCAGATATATTTACCAAGCCCCCTCATAAAATTAAATTTGAATGGTTTATGGAGATGTTAGGAGTGAAATTGAATACTTTCTCCATTGAGGGGGAGAGTGTAAAATAATGGAGAGAATATGCAATATTGGAGAAAGTTTGTTTCACGATTTTATGTGTATTTCCTAGATCAAAATTAGTTTCTATTTTCTAGGAGACAATTTTGATCTCCCTAACTTGATGTAAACATATATATTACCAATTTTATGATTAATGTGATACAAAGATACTACTTGGGATGCATCCAGGTGTAACTTGCACACCTATGAGTTACTGAGTTTCAGTATGTAATTTTTCTTTTAGATTCTTCAATTTTTAACAATAACCACATGGGGTGTAGAATATATGGTGAGAGGAACTTCTAATAAGGCACTTTTTGGTGTAAATTTCACTTGTAAAAAACTCGGTGGGAAAAAGTAAAGACATGCTAATGGCTGTTGTGGTCTAGGATGGGTGCGAGCCTTGGGTGATTTTGATCTCTTAGATTCTCCTCTTGTCGTGGAAAATCAAGCTATATATTAGGCAAGCCAATCATCTCAGGAGTCACATAACCTAACAGAAATATAATATATCAATAACACTTTTGCATCTAATGTTATTTTCAATTGAATGATAAATTAAAATCCTCATAACTACCTTTTGGATATATCTTAACCTTATATGGTAATTATTACTAATCTTTTTTTTCATGGAGGTTCAACCCTTACCATCCACCAAATAATTATTTATAGATATATTAAAATTCTAGATGGCTATTATGAAAATGACATAGCTATCCAAGAATAATTTCCATGTTCACATGTCTCGCGACTTGCAATAATGCTTACAATAGGATATAGGTAAAATTAGTTTGTTGGTTGTTGAGTTTTGTTGAGAGAGTTTGTCAACAACTAGATTATTAATTTAGAAATTGTTGGATCTCATAAATAAATATTTATGCGTCATGTATATGGGTCTTTTGATGGATATGAATAGTTTTGTGAGTAATTTTTGCACCATGTCTTCTCCTCTAATTTATTTCTGGGTATCACAGTCTGTATGAGGCTTGATTCCCTCATGTGAGGGCCCGAGAAAATGGAAGAGATATGAAGACTAATCCTTTGTAAATATTTTAAGGTAGAATATTGTGTTCTGTGTGTATCTTTTTTTATTTTTTTGTATATTTTTTATATGTGAAGTTGTTTCTCCTCTAATTTTCATGGAGGTTTCCGATGGCCCATCATGAAAACACATTTTGATTGGGAATTTTATGTTTCCAAATATGTGAATGAAATATTTTTCGACGTGTTTTTGAGTAGCACATAGTCCGCCACTGATTCCACCTAATCGATTAGAGCAGGAAAAATAGCTTGAGAGACTTCCTCAATGATGCCTGCAAAAAATTCATCGTTTTTCCACTCTCACATTTAGAAACATGGTGAATTGTCTCGTTCTCATGACTTCAGCCTCTGTTGATCTCTATGTTGATCGAGAAGAAAAATAAACTACAGAGAGATCCAACAATAACCCCCTATAAATTTTTGGCAACTAATGATGTGAAACTTACAACGAGACATGGATGCGAGGGGACATGTTTAAAACCATTTCCTCTGAAGATATTTTGAGAAGAAAGACAATGGACTCATCCTGTTGATGTCAACGATTATCACATTTAATCAAAACATTTATCCCAAGAAAGGAATGCATATTCAAATGGTAAAGAAAAACCACCTCTATGAATTGAGTAAAGAAAATTTCCTTCTTATTCTGCTTCATTGTTAGTTTTATATTAATTTGTAATCTACTTTACAAGGACCAACTCCTCTAGCATTTTAAGGTTTTCCAGGTGCCCTATTTCTATTTTCTACTCTATCATGATTTCCCTTCGGTTATAAAGAGTGTGCCTCCTTATCATGTCATCAAGTGTCACTCGAAGAAAATAAAAGTCCAAGAAATGATGAGTTTAATACAGAATCTTTAATACTCTTTTAAAGAAGGTATTGATCATGTTTTTTTTCTTCTTTTTTTTTTTTTTTAGTTATATGTGTAAGTTTGTTTCTAAAATGTGAAAAAACAATTAATGAATGTACTAGGAATATAATAAAATTTGTGGTTCTTGAAGTTCTTCAGTGTGGAGAGAACATATCACTAATTTAATTATGTAAGTTTCTTATATTTTGATGTGTCCTATTGTGCGTCAGGCTTCAGTAAAATCAACTACATGTTATTTTTATGAGATCCTTGTGTGATACACAAGTCAAGTTCTATGGTAAAATTTTGAACACATTCAATACCAAGAAAACTATGCTATATAATTTTCAAACACAATAAGCTATGTCATCTAACAATTGGGGTCTTATCGATATGATGGTTCATTACTTGTATTATTTTTTTCTCACAACTACAATGAGCTATGTAACTTGTAATAATAAAGTATGTCAACATTGTTGATCATGAAAAAATAATCATAGAGCAAGTTATGTTTTAAAAGGAGGTTAAGTGAGAGCTCCAACATGTAGTGGTGAAGAAATACCAGTGTTCGCAACATTCCAGAGTGGATGTGAATTTTGATGAAGACCAATAAGACTGATCTCAGATCTCACTTATATGTAAATTCTAATTTGGGTTTTTTGTGACGATGAAGTGTAATAACTATAGGGGGGACTTGGAATAAGTCTTATAATAGTATATAGGTAAGATTAGTTTGTTGGTTTTTGAATTTTGTTGAGATATTTTCTCAACAATAATTTCTTGGTTTAGAAATTGTCGGATCTCATAAGGCACTATTTATGTGTTAGGTATCTGGGTGATGCAATACATGAAACTATTATTTTCTTGTTACTGACACACGCACACAAAACACACATATATTATTTCATTTGGAAAATATTTAAGGATTTTCCTTCATGTATTTAAATCCCTCCATCTTGGGTTCATGGAGGAAATTTTCCTCGCCTGCAAATCTTACATTCACATACAATTTATCAATTTTAAATGCATGAAGCAATTTAGCCTCTTTTATTCCCTCCAATTCCTCTTGGTTTGTAGATCTCACTGTAATCTCCTTTATGACAAAATGTTTACATATCTTTTAGAATGACATATTTAAATTTTTTCCTCTTGTAAAGTTTTGGAATGGAGCTCCTTCATCCCCTTCTATCTCTCTCGAAGATATTTCCTTATGCTTCAACAATGTATATAGATCCACAATTTCCTTGCATTTATTACCATATCAACTCTTCCTCTTTCGGGACATTCTTAGTTTAAATTTTTCACCCTCATTGGTAAATCCTTTACTATCACTCAATACTCCTTTTAGCTTGTCTCATTCACTATCTCTCGTGATTGGGTGACATTCATCCTCCACATTTAATTGAAGAACTTAGAATTTTTCTTCAAGGCCAACCATTTTATCCCTCTATGTCAATAAAATTTCATATTAATTTATAGAAAATTAATTTTATATAGCTATATCCATTATCTTCACATTTGCAACTCCCTTCCTTGGAAATCGACAAGGAATCACATTCCTTTTATTCTCACATGTATGTTAAAATTTACTTAATTTGTTAAAGTCTCCTTGTCTCTATTTCTTAGATAAAATTTTTCTTTCTCTTCCTCTTTCATGGAAAATACCAATTGTTGCCCATATTTATAATAAAAAATACCTACATTCAAAAAAACTTTGTCATTTTTAAAATTTGAAGGCTCTCTACACCTACTTAATGTCTCCAAAACCACACTTTCTGTCAACTTCTATTTATGTTTCTCGAAACTCTTCATGTAGTCCATGAGACTCTCAAATACTATATCTTGAACCTCTTCCTTACCCTCTTCTCCAAAGAATGTTCCTTTTTCTAATTCGCAATAGTGAAATTCCTCCTCTCCATAGTCAGATACTATAATTTCTCCATTTCTAAATTGAGCACTAAACATGTGCCTTATCTTCTTGACATATAGATTCCTAACATTCCATTATATCATTTTGTTTAGTTATGATCCTAACCTTCCCCCCTCCTTATCCATCTTTTTTAGAAAAATATTTATCACATTGAGTGTGTCTTTTAATTCAATGATCTCTTTGTCAAATTCCTCTTAGCTCATATTTCTTTTGTCAATGGTATCTCCTCTCGAATCTTTCTCCATTCTATTGTGGCTTTCACTAAAATCATTAATATGGCCAGCAATTGTCATCTCCTTCTCCTTATCTATGATCTTATTCATGGTCATTGTTAGATACAAAAAATCCGAAAGAATACACCTCACCAATATTCCCTCATATGGATTGGGCTTTTGGTATCATCGGTTCACATGCTCAAGAACCTCTTGATCTTCCTATACACCTCTGGTTATTTCACTTTACTCACCTCTCAATAAATTCACTTTTTTTGTTCACCTTTATTTTAGGAATTCTTTTTTCCTCTGCCTCTCCCAACCTCCACTGGAACAAATTATCTTTTTATAGCCTCTCTGTTGTAAGGGTTATTCTCCACAACTTCTTATCTCCTTTTCTCCTACTTGCAATAATCAAACAATTTAGATAGAATAAATAAGAAAAACACAAGAAACATTTGAATTCACTTGTCAAGTCTCTTAAATATGCATATCTTCAAAATTCTACATTTTTTGTTTCAAAAAATATCCCAGCTATACTTATTGGATTTTATTTCTTTTATATAGCCCCAAATCCTATGGTTATATCCATAGCCTTATCAACATGATATATATTTATGTTTTTTCTTTCATCCCTTTTCCCGATATTATTCTCTACCACTAGTACTTAAAAATTGAAGTAATTAAACTTCAAGAGTATATATTCATATCTCAAAGGTTGTAAAGGATAATTGTTGAACAAGTTTTGAATGAATGGGTGTAACCCTCTTTCTACTCTAATGGAAAATATTTTGAATCTCACTCTAAAGAGAAGAAATGAATTTAATAATGCAATCAAGAATAGACATCATATGAGGAAATAGTATTTTCCTTACTACCTTTATACCAGCTATTTAATTTTTTTGGGGATTATTTCGAAGTTTATGAAAAAATTTGTGCAGTGCCTTTGGACTACTACAAAAAGTGTTTTGAGAGACTTACGTGAAAGTCAATATTTTTGAATCAAGAATTTCATTGTGGATGAATTCAACCTAGTAGGAAATTTGGATTCAAACATTGGTGGGGATGAGGAAAAAAAAGTGTCGAAATCATTTTATATTTTGAGTCTTGGATCAATAGTTATCGCTATGAGGTCACAAAAATAGTTTATTCTATAAAATTCAAAAATATAGTAAATGTATGTGGAAATTGTATATGAAGCAAAGGATATTGTGTGGCTAAGGAAAAAAAATGAATATTTGTATGAGAAACAAGTGAACTCTACAACTATTGGGGATGATAATAATTATGAAAAAAGGTTATCCAAGAATCCTAAGATCCATGATCAAACAAAGCATATCAACATAGAGTATAATCTAATTTAATATAATTTAGATGCCAAAAGTGCTAATTTAATAAATTTTGCCACAAGCGATCAAATCCCTAACATCTTCAACTAATCACTTGTTGGAGAAAAGTTTGAGAAATTCATATTGATGCTTGGACCCACCAAAAAACCCTTGAATTTAGAAGGGAAATGTGAAACAGATAATCTCCAAGATTTTGTATAGCTGTAAATACTTTCAAGTAGAATTTTGAAACATTAGAAATTTCGTATGGGAGATAAAAATAAAGTTCCATCTCGCTATACATTAAATAATTATTCATACTATTTGAAATAAATAAATTCCTATGGAGTTAATATTTGGCCTAACACTAGAGAGCATCGGAATAGCCTGAAGGACTGAACTGCAGAGAAGGGGATTTATCTCCTTGGTAATGTGTAAGATAAAGGAGAAGGATAACTAGTAGCTTTATATTGCTGTTTTATTGACTTAGAAATCTCCTGTGTGACATAAATTATTCCTAGGCACCCATCTTCATGCTTCAAAACCTCAACTCTAGATGGCGTGATATTGATATATTTGGAGTAGTAGTGTTTACAATTAGATGGAACATGCAATTCCTATAGCTATTTGGTGTCAATATTGATGAAGATGGGTGCTACCTTTTAAATTGTTCATGATATGTTTACTATCTTCTTTTTCGTTGAATAACGGTGTGTGTATTTTTCAATGTTCTACATTGTGTGAGAAATATGTTTTCCCCTTCATGTATATATTTTCATTATATTTTTCATGATCTATTTTCAATTGCATGCTTGTTGGAATATATAAAATGAAATGAATGTTGAAAATAAATTCAAGAATCCATGTTCTAAAGGTACCTTTGGATTTCCTTATCCTATATTTCAAAGCATCAAAAGATAAAATTTGTGGCAATGTGGCCTAACATGGATTTCACTACATCAAATTATGGTACCAAAGCTTTGGCTCCACCATCAAGCCTATATTTTTACATATTGGTATATTTTTGTCAAAATTAAGATTTACAAAGTTTCAATCTATGCTAAATTGGGTGCAAATAGTGAAATTGGAAAGAAACCCCATATTCCAAATGAG
This sequence comes from Pinus albicaulis, assembly GCA_034641835.2. NCBI lineage: Eukaryota > Viridiplantae > Streptophyta > Pinopsida > Pinales > Pinaceae > Pinus > Pinus albicaulis. The sequence goes on along the minus strand of CM076581.1, from coordinate 313,439,701 downwards.
ATCCTACATTTAATGGTTATAGATAGTTGATGGTGACCCTACATAAATTTTATTTTAAAAATTACATATACCAATTAATGGGAATTATTAGTCATAATTCCGAAATGAATCATTTAGATTCACTATATATTTGGTTAAAATTTTATAAGAACATTTTTTATTAATTCTTCTAAAGAAATTTGTTCTAGACATTGAAAAAATGTACTTGAGAGAACACAAAAGACTGCAATTTGTTCAAAGAAAATTGAAAAGAACAAGTTTTTGTAATACTACCAAAAAGAAAAAAACAAATTGTTTTCTAGGACCATTGAAGGAAAAATTTTCCATGTTCAACAAGTAAAAGAGTTTTAGGGACATTGATGAAATATATTTTCTATAAGTTATCAAAAGTGTACCAAAATAATTTTGGTTAATCTAAGAAAATATATTTTTGAAGAATTTTGCAAAACCACCAAAATTGTTTAAAAATTAGATGAGTGTCAAATTCTCATATTTTTTATATGTATTCAATACTTCATGATAGATATAGTTTATACTTCATCTTCAACCTCCAAAGGTTCTAAAAAAATGTTGAAGTATTATAATTCAACATGAGTTTCCATCTCTCTATCTTGGGTTAAGATTCCTTTACTCCTGCACGATAACATATTTGTGTCTCATCTCCATGAGTTTCTTTCTTGTAACCTCTTCTTCCTATCATCCTGAATCATAATATTTCCATGATAGGATTTTTGAGCTTGAAAATGAAATTCACTCATGACAAGACAGCATCAGTGTCAAAATCATTGCTATGTTGTTCAAATGTTGAATGTGATGGGATAATATGCAAGGGTTGAGGGAAGAGGCCTACTTGAGTGAAGTGCACAAAGTTAGGAGGTAGAGAGTGAGGGTGTAGACACTATGATTTCAAAATTTGTAGTGGAAAGCGAGAGGCAAGACATGAATTGTTCATTCTGAAATTCTAGGATGCAAGGATATCAATATTAGGCATTATGAGTGTCTAATGCTCAGTGCTTGAGGGCTAGGATCAATGTATTGCACAATTGAAGACTACAAGGGTTGAAGGATGGAACCACTACCCTAAAATTATGTAATGGAGGAAATATTTTTTTAGGGCATTGAAAATTTGAGTAGTGTAGGAGACAAGAGTAACAAGACTGGGCACTATGACTGCACAATGCACCATCGCCAAGGAAGATGCTTAAGAGAATACGTATTTGGGCACTTCAACGGTCTATAAAAATCCCCAATAGGAACTAAGAATTCTCAGTGCATAATTCATCGCAGGATTGACAAGGATTTTTCATTTGAGAAAGTGTAACAAGCAAGAAGGAGTGATTGTGCTATGAGGTTTCTCAATGCACAGTTGAATGATTTTGTCCTATAGGATTATGTACTGTGCAGCTAGAGGATGTAAGGACATCATCACCGAATCTCAGCAGTTCATAGTGCACAATACACTTGGTTGAGGGTTGCAGATCGATCATCTATTCTGCAAGTTGTGAGGACAAAGAAAAATTCAAAACTGACTAAGAGTGGGATCACTGAAAGAACAAAGTAAGATTAAGAGAATAAAAATAATATAGGACATGATCACACACACCTATACAATCAAGCACATGAAAAAATTATGTATGTTACCTAAAATCAACATGTATATAGTGAAATAACAATAAACTAACACATATATCCAAGTGCGACACTTAATATGTACATTTACAACACAAGTGTCAAATGCAAGAAAAATGTGTGGTATGCCATAATAATTTATTGAGAATATGTTCTAATGATAAATAACATCAACCAGTTCAAGAGAGTGATTTGGATTCCTCTAGAGGGTGTGCCATGGTGCTTTTAGGATGAGTGAAAATAAGCAAAAGAAACACCTACAAGAGTAAAAGTAACACATCAAAACACAAAGAAAAATCAACGGACATGTGCAACAATGAAAGAAGGAAAATGAGAAACCTAAAAAATATAGAGAAACCAAAAAATGCATGTGTAAGAGAAAAAGAAAACAAAAGCGACACTAAAGAAAAATCGACAGTTGAGAAACTCTCCTAAAAGATGGGGCATTTGAAACAATGAGTGAGAGAATGTTCCTTATACTCCAACAATGCGTAGACCTTAAAAGAAAGAGATGAATATAAGGATGATATTTTGAGTAGATTCTTTATATATGGGAATAGACATAAAATTATGATGAGGATTTGTGAATGTGATTAGTGCATATTTGGAAATAAGGAGCCAAGGGTGAATTGAATGGCATGAAAAAATACACTCTCACGGTCAACCAAGAGTGTGCAATCACTATCTATAAAGGATGCCATCACATTGTCACTATCTAAAAGCATTGTATAGACTATGTCTCTAGGATTTGTGCAAGCACTAGAATGAAGGACTGCAAAAAAATTGTCATCAAGGATTTCACAACCACTATCTCTAGAGAATATGGATTCATTGTTATTAGGCACTCTAGATTCACTTTCATAAAGAACTACACAATGCTTTGCTTCCAAGGATACACAGTGACTACTAGGCTTTCTTAGAATAACTTCATTATGTAGGCATCATAGTATAAACATATAAAATAAGGTCACTTCGACACTTAGAATTATTAAAGGGATATTTGAACTCTTCAATAGAATGACGAAGCATGGCCTTAATGGCTTAAAATTAAATACGGCATGAGCATAATGAGGGTTAAAATTTGGATGTAGGAATAAATTTGGAGGGTGTTTGTAATAGTGACAAGAAGTAGATAGTTGATAAATCACCAAATTGTTCCTTTCTCCTAAAAAATATATGGTAAATATGACTGGAGATGGATGAATTTAGTGAGTAGTTAATCCATGGTCACTTGACCATGTTTTAATTCAAGAAATTCATTAGCTTTATCCTCAAAATATATTTACGTCACATAATTTTATTTGAAATTATTTTCAAAACATTTCTAACAAACAATTTTATCCTCCATATTATGTAGAGTCTGTATCTCTTCTCACCACAGGGATTCTTTACCTTTCTTCAGGAAAGTGGCCAATCTCGATTTTAGACTGCTAGGATACTCATCTACCTAAAATTATTTATTTATATTTAGTAGCCTTGCCTTAGTTGCCTCCTCTAATTCACCATCGTATATGGGAGGTCCAGTCACTTTAAACTCTCCCTGCATTTCTACCTTTTGTTTCTTTACATAATTAGGTACTCTTAGTGGAATTTTGACTAAAGTTTCATCATTTTTATTTTAATTTACGGTGTAATAACCTCACTCTCCATCCTCTCAAATTTTCCCTTTAGTGAGACTCTCTATCCTCCTCATCTATAGCTACTCTTACTATTTTAATATTTGCATTATCAGTTAATATCTTTTTAGTATTTCTTTCTCAACACTAACTTTCAACAAATTTTGATTGTCTACTTTAATACTAGTTAATTTTAGTTTCATACCTTCCATAATAACCATTAGTTCAATAACCCACATGGTGTAGAGCAGTCGGTGATGGGGTGTACTATTAAGGCACTCCGTCTGCAAGGTCCTCGGTTCGAAACCCATGGGTGGGATGGGAGGAAAAAAAATGGAAAGATTAGGATTACTCTAAACTACCAAAAAAAAAAAACCATCAGTACAACTATTTGCACTGATGGATCGCCACCTAGTTGCACCCAAATTTATTCATTTTCATCAGGAGGTCTTGCAGATGGTTCTACAATGACTATTCTTTTCCTTCCTCCTTCTTGTGTAAAAAAATAAAAAAGTACTTTTTGAAATTCTACCTATGGTTTGGCTGCTAGGCATCATTACCGTAACTGATGCCTCTAATATCATGTGTAACTTACCTCTAGACATGCACTTGAAAAAATATCTACACTCTTAAATTATAAAATGCATGTTCTCTTTGTATTTATAATATTTCCTATAAGTGATCTTTGAGACTTAGGGATATATAAGCTTCACATTGAAGACTATTACATATTTTCAAATAATAACATGAATACATAATTAATTATTCTTTGTGTTTGTTTTTATTTCCCATTAAGGTAATATAAATATATGTATAAAGGGGTTATAAAAGTATAGTTCTATACCTTGTATCTTTCATTCATGATACCAACAATGCTTGTATTAAAACCAAGTAACTATTAAGTTGGAATAAAACACACAATTTACAAAATTTAAGGATTTCAAGTTACAACAAATCATTCACAAGATAAACATACTCTATGTGCTAACAGTGAGGTCTACATCATTAACACCAAACATTATTTGACCCTTGAAGCAACAATGATCAAGATATATTAGTCACACTGTTATACATGTTGAATTTTTGAAGGGGAGTAGGGGGGCACTAAGATGTGTCCATGTGAGAAGGTAATAGGTGGATGACCCAAATCTCTCCTTGAAATCGAATTGCTAGAAAAATTTGAGGCTACAAACACTATTATTTACTACCCTTTCTAGCTATCAGTTCTGGTTACATCTCCATGTCATTCAAATTCTCTGTTGTATCCTAGGGTTTCAACCTACATCGATGTTGTTTTGGTTTTCCCTTGGTCTGTTTTCTCTCTCAGATATTGTATCTCACATTACAATAAGCCTCATAACTTCCCTATAATAGGTAATCTATAACCATCCTTCTGAAGGATTTTTCATCACACAGTTGATGAGGATTACTAATTTTATAATGTTTCCTCTATTTATTTTTTTCAATTATCCCCCATTTACTTCTTCAATTTTGTTGCAGGAATAGAGGTTTTCGAAGGGTTTTTCGTTCCTGACCAATTTTTCTTAGGTTCCTTTCGTACATCTCCTCGATTCATTTTTTTCCTTCAGAGAAGGTATTTTGGCTTTAAAATTACCTCTAAGTGATAATTTCAACATTTGTGGCTACAAATTGCATCACTCACCCTAATTATTTTGGGTACTTTCTTTTGTTCTTCAATTCACTTAAGATTTTTGTTATGCAATAGTTGGGTATATGGATTTTCTTCCTCTTCTATATTAGAGAACTTTTGATGTCTAAAATTGGCCTCATAAGAAAAATGTAGAACCAAAATAAAATTTATAAGAACCAATAGGATTAAATATTATGATATCAACCATGGGGGACTATTCAAAATTTTTGGGCTAAAAAATAAAAATTTTAAAAAATAATAAAATAATAAAACTACTTTTTGAACTTGTATTTTCAATTTATCTCCCTAACGCTTTTACTCAAATATCGAGTGGGATTACTCGTTGGATGCAAAATTTAATTCCTCATCCAAGGATTACCCATGTTTCATTCTTTTGATGCACAATGCTACACGAAAAATAAGAAATCCATGAAAAAATGTAATTGCAATCATGTTTTTCATATATTTCTGTCACACCTCCTATTTTACTTCCCAAAAAAAAAAAATTCCATTCATTTGTTCAAGTTAAATTCTAGCAAGGGATTATGCTATTACCTTACAGATCTGGTCTGATCAGAATTGTTTTCTCAATTTTAAATTATTCCCATGTATCAAGTATATCCCATTACACGTGAATACATTTGACTTGTAACCCATGTGGGAATGAAATAAAATTGTAACACCCATAACCATAATTATCATAACACCGAATGGGTTTGTATATATATATATATCCACCCACTCTATATGTCCCACTTTTGATTGTAAATGTTTGACATAATCGTATATCTAAGGGACATAGATGGAAATCGATTTGGGTTCACATGTTAACCACATTTGTATTTGGCAATGGGTCCATATGAAAACACTTAGACTTCTAGATGTATTACTCCATGTCTTCACTTGTGGATGGAGTATAACTCATGATGACATTAATTTGACCTATGTTTATAGCTCTATGTACATAGTATTCATGTCGACTTAATTTTCCTCTCGTACTTGTTTCTATCTCCAATTGATTTTTTGTGTGTTGGCTTCCACGTATTACAAGTTTGTGAGTTGATTTCTCGTAGATGTATTCTCGTAGATGTATTTGGAGACGGAAATGCAGTTCCACATAGCTCACATATAAATTTTAGTTTTCGCCACATAGATTGTAACGGGTCTCTGTCCATTTGGGGTCACGTGAATTCGTTCCACGTCGCTCTGAGTTACTCCCGTCACCCTACCTTGTCGCCCAAGCAATGCTACGACACTGCCAGTAAAATTTGACATTCAATGGCATTACCCATTAGGTTAAATATTTAATGCAGGAGGTACTTGGCTCATTAACACTTCGATCCGTGGCTTCTTGCATCAGATCTTGCCAGTTGGACGACGCTGATTCATTTGTGGCTTTAGGGTTTATCGATAAATTCGGATATAATTTCACATGTTAATTTGTTCAGGGTTCTTTTTTCATTTTTCTTTCTGCGCGTTCTGGTTTGTTCATGACAGAGAAAATTTGGTGCCATAACCACTGAACGGAATTCGGCCCCGTCTATGGCGTATCTCCGCGCTAACATGACCACTTCAGGTATGAAATTGTCGTAGGGTGAAATCATCTGGTTCTTACTGTTTAACATGGTTTCATTCTTCTGATTAAATTTTAATCTCCCTTTTTTTTTCAAGCCCTTGCTACGATTATGGGACTTATATTAACCATATGCCATTGTTTTGTGGCAATTTAACTTGCATTTAACAATTTGTTGAGATTTCGTCGCGTCTCACCTTTTTACTATGCTGGTTTGCAGAGAATTTGTTGTTTCGCTTTCCAGGCGTTAGATGGTGTGTGTTGAATCCATGCAATTGGCATTTGCTTCTACGAATTCTCAAGAGCTCGTTCTGACCGACTGCTCTTGGGTTCAGAGGTTATCCTCTCCTTATACTCATCGATGGTTCCTCGAGGTTTATGACTCTGGTGCTAGAGCAACGCTCTGGTTCGTTTCTCTTCTTGACCTGTGTAGGTCGAAACTCATACTGTTTGGGAATATTGTTTCGTTATTCGTTTTTGAACATCAACCTTAAATTTGTATTTATTGATAACAATTTCCTGTTCATATGTTACATGCTATGGATGGATTGGAATCTCTCCCTTACCACGTACTACCATTTTCCCAGTCATCGTTTTATCCTTGCGTATCTTATTCCTCCTCATCACGTTTGGAATTATAATTAATTTGGGGTTCTTGACTCTTGCAGGTAACATAAGACTTAAGTCTTACTCCCTTATATTGACACCGTGAGTAGTCGATGCCTTTGACATTAACGTTGGCTCCATTTCACACTTGTAGGTCGGTATTCACCCAACACTAGATAGAGGAAATCTGTATGGTTATACAATACTTGTTAGACAACTTAAAATTTGTATTAATAAAGTTGTACAAGTTTTTTCAATTATGACTATTAAGTCTCAACACTGAATACTTATTTATATCTTCTCTAGTGGCATTTTGAGATGGTTCTCAAGCCACAGGGTTTGAATCATTTCAATTTTTGTATATATGTACTTCTGTCGTTATACCCTCTTTAAAATATTATGGGTTCTGTTATTCTTTTATTTGACTTTAATCTGGTTAACTACTTACTGATAGTAGTTTATTCACCTTCTGTGTATTTTATTGTCTTGTAACATTCAGATCATGTATTTGTTTATGAACCTCGAAATACTTTAATCGATAATGTACTGCTCTTTCTCTGTGTTGAAGTCAAATTGCCTGTATTCTAATACTCCTCATTTTTATTATGGTGATCAGAAATTGTTCTGTCTATATCATTATTGTATTAGGAAGGCTTTCTTGTACCACTTCTGTGTATGTGATTCTCAAATCACACTAGTTGGCAGTTTTGATAGTAACAGTCTCCCAGTCTCTTCTGCTATGGTGAAATGGTATTGAATATTAATAGTTCTGTTCTATACCTTTGGTTACTAATTTGCCCAAATTTATTTACAGGTATTGTATGAATATTTAATTCCATACTTATGTCTAAAAGATCATAACATGTACAATAATCTACTATAGACCCTTTTATTTGATAGACTATAATACTTATAGCTGATGTAAATCTGCATTGTTGCTTATTTACTTAGCTTCATTCAGCTAATAGTATTATCCCCTAATGTAGGGATGATTCCATTATGTACTAATAAGAAGTTTCATGCCAATGGATATTTGTTCCCTTCTAACGTATAATAATTTTATTATCTACAGCCATAACTTCTTGTTGGGCTTCTATTTTCTTATGAATGATATATTGACCTTCAAGTCAGTCTATGAAATCTTCTCTTTCTCATTCAATACACAGCGATTGAATTTATGGTAAATCTCTGTTCTTAGGACTGGACTAAATAATTACTTATGTACTCTATATATTCGTTTTCTCACTGTTTCATTTCTTCCAGAAACAGATTAAAGTTACAGTTTGGTGAACTATGAATTACTAAGATTCCCTGGCATTTAACTTAAGTATTAATTTAAAAAATTTGGAGAATGTCTCCTTAATTTAACTAATCATACTCATAGTTGCATACTAATAGATCAGAAGTGTCTCACAGCTGAATCATCTGTGAAGGAAATATGTATCCCTAGATTTAAACCAACCTTGGTTTAGAGTTTCCGTGGAATTCTACTTTACAGATTTTCTTGCCTACAACTATACAGAATTATGAAGGTACATTCCTAATGATTAATTCTGTTGAATGTAGTATTAAAATTTTAACATAAAATCAAACAATTATATGTAGCCAATTCATACCACAGAAGTAGAAACACGAAATAAATTTAAATGCATACCACTCATGCAGTCGACCAACCTCCCAACCTTAGAGTCCTTCTGTCTCCCAGAACTCACCCCCGAGCTGAGATCACCTCCACCACAGACCAACCACTAATCTGTTTAGGAGCAACTTATTTAAGCTATTGTTCCCCAAAGCATGTTTCTAATTCTGCGTCCAGAATAGCATGATCCTTTTCTTCCTGTTTGCCTAGGCTTCCCATTTTAGAGATTCTTTAAAGCTGTTTTATGCTTTTCCTCAGCTTTTCCAGCTTTTTACCTCTTCCCAACTACTTTCCTCATCATTGGGGAAATTTAGATTCTTCCTCAAAAATCTAAATTAGAAATAATTTCTTTCAAGGACTTTTGAAAGATTTTGGGGAATTAGTTGCCTTATACATCCTCATGGATTTAGCAAGTGATCTCATAAATCTCATTTTGGTCAATCTGCACAATTCATTTTATTCATTTCCTCAAATTAAATATTTAATTACATTCACAAATCACTTATCCTTTGGGGTCCACTCCCCTTAGGATTAAAGTTCAAATGTCTAGCTTTGAAATTCAAACACATAAATTGGGGGTGTTACATATTCCCCCTCTAAAAATAAACACCGTCCTTAGTGTTGTTATTCAACTACTAGAGCTCATTTTTCAAACAAAAATGGATATCTTTCCATCATTTCAGCTTCTCTTTCCCAGGTAGCTTCCTTAGCAGTAAATTGCTTCCACTACACCTTTACTCTTGCTACTGTTCTGTTTCTCAATTCAATTTCTTCCTGCTCCAATATTTGAAGCGGTTCTAGCAGAAACTCCCCTTCTGGTTCCACCTGTACAACATTCCAATCAACTATGTGAGAAGCATCATGCACATATCTTTTTAATAACGAAACATGAAACACATCATGAACTCTAACATGGGGTGGTAAGGCCAGTTTGTAAGCCACTAGTCCCACCCTTTCTAATACTTCCAGCATAAAGAGTGCTCTTTTTGGGTTTAATACGCAAGTACACATGCTACCCCACTTTAAACTCTCGGTGCACTCTTCTCTTATCAGCATAGTTCTTCTGGCGATCTTGTGCTGTCTTGATGTTTCTTTTTATCTGTTTGACAATTCTTTCCATCTCTTGTAAAGCATCTGGTCCCAACATTAATTTATCTTCTGGCTGACTCCAGCTCAAAGGGGTACGACACTTCCTTCCATACAGTGCCTCAAATGGACTCATTTTGATGGAGGATTGGTAGCTGTTATTATAGGCAAATTCAGCTAAATGCAAGTAATCTTCCCACTTTGATGGTCTATCCATAACATCCATTCTTAGCATGTCCTCCAAAATTTGATTAGTTATTTCCGTTTGACCATCTGTCTAAGGGTGGTAAGCAGTACTAAAATTCAATTTAGTACCCATCCCTCCAAATAACCCTTTCCAAAAAGCTGCTATAAACTTAGAACCTCGGTCAGAAACAATCACCTTTGGAACCCCATGGAGTCTTACTACCTCCTTTAAGAACACATTCGCTACTTGAGCTGTTTCGAAAGTAGATTTTACTAGTATAAAATGTGCAGCTTTTGTTAAAGTGTCTACTACTACCATTATTGAATCATGTTGGTTTTTGGTTTTGGGTAATACTGTTATGAAATCCATGGAAACTGTCTCCCATTTCCATTCTGCAACCGACAAAGCGTTTAAAAGCCCAGCAGGATGTTGATGCTCAACTTTGACTAGTTGACATTCCATGCATCTACTTAAATATTCTGCTACATCTTTCTTCATTCCTGGCCAGAACAACTTCTTTTTCAGGGCTGTTAACATTTTCTGATATCCTGGATGTCCTGCATATGGCTGTTTGTGGTATTCATCCAAAATTTCCCTTTTTAAGGACTCTACATTGGGAATATACAATCTGTTCTTATAGCAGATCAACCCTTTTTGGTTTTGAGTGAAATCAGTTTTCTCCTTTTTCTGTAATTTCACCAGGAGTGTTTCATAATTTGGATCTTGGTTTGCTGCCTCTTTCACCAAATCTTCTACATAAATCTGAGCACTACTTCCAATGCTATTGATATTCTGACAAGCATTTCTTCTCAATGCATCAGCAATTTTATTTTCTTTGCCTCTGATATGTCTTATGTCCATATCAAATTCACTTAGAAAAGACAGCCATCTGGCTTGTCTAGCATTCAAATCAATTTGGGAAAAGAAATATTTGAGAGTAATATGATCAGTCATCAACGTAAAAAAATTTCCAAGAAGATAGTGCCGCCACATTTTCAAAGCATGGATAATAGCTGCTAATTCTAAATCATAGGCACTATAATTCTGTTCATGTATCTTTAGTTCCCTAGATTCATAGGCAATAACTGAATTTTCCTGCAAAATAACTCCTCCCAATCCCTCTCTACAGGCATCCGTACATACAACAAATTATTTATCAGGATCTGCAATCTTCAAGATAGGGGCGGTAGTAAGTTTTAGTTTTAATTGGTCAAAACTGTTTTGGCATTTTTCGGTCCACTCAAATTTGACACCCTTCCTTTGCAATGATGTTATGGGGTGTGCTATGGCAGAAAACCTCTCCACAAATCTGCGATAATAGCCTGCAATCCCCATGAAAGATCTCACTGTTGAAACATCAGTTGGTACATGCCATTCTTTTATAGCCTTTATCTTTTCAGGGTCAACAGCAAGGCCTTGTTCAGAAATAATATGACCCAAATATTGGATCTTATCTTTATAAAATTCACATTTGCTAAACTTGGCATATAGCTGGTTTTCCTTCAGAGTTTGCAATACTATCCTCAAGTGTTCTTTATGTTCCTCCTCAGTTTTTGAATAGACTAAGATATCATCTATAAACACAAGGACAAATTTATCCAAGTACTTGTTTAACACACTATTGATTAGGCACATAAATGTGGTAGGGGCATTTGTTAAACCAAAAGGTAGGACTACAAATTTGTAGTGACCATGCCTGGTTCGAAAGGCTGTTTTGCTGATGTCTTCTTCTTTAATTCTAAGCTGGTGATAACCAGTCCTTAGATCAATCCTCAAAAATACTGAAGCTCCTCTCACTTGATCAAAAAGATCATCAATTCGAGGCAAAGGGTATCTATTTTTAATGGTCAACTTGTTCAATTGATGATAATCAATGCACATCCGAAAAGTTCCATCTTTCTTTTTCACGAACAGCACTGGTGCTCCCCAAGGAGACACAGTCGGTCTGATATAACCTTTATCTAACAGTTCTTGCAATTGCATTTTCAGTTCCATCAGTTCAGGGGGACTCATTCGATAAGGGGCTCGGGAAACAGGTACTGCTCCCGGCACCAGATCGATGGAAAAGTCAATCTCTCTTTTGGGGGGAAGATGAGGGATCTCATCTGGAAAGACTTCCTTAAACTCTCTTACCACTGGCACAGCATCCAGCAATCTCTCTTTGGGTTTCTGTTCTATTTCTTCCACATGTACTGCATAAACTTGGTATCCTTTCCTAGTTGTTCGTTTTAATTGCAGTGCTGATATTTGTCTTACAGAGATAGGTTTTGGTTTCCCTTTAAGAATAAAAGGTTTCCCTTCCTCATCTACACAATGCAAAGTCTTATCCCAACAGTTCATTAAAGAATTCTTCTTTTCCAGCCAGTCCATTCCTATCAGCAGGTCATATGAACCTAAGGGCAGAATGTTCAAATTTACTTCTGTGTGAAAATCATTTAATTTTATTGCTGTCCGGGGCAATTTATGTGTTACCTTCCTCTTGGTTCCAGTGGCCAGCTGAACCAACCATGACTGTTGAAATTTTTCAGGTTTCAAATTACATTTTTCTGCAATTTTAGGATTAATGTAACTTAAGGAAGCACTCGGATCAATCAAAATAGTAACAGATAGATTAGAAAGCTTACCCTCCATTTCCACCATGGTAGCTTGATGTTCTGCTTGTCGATTTTCCAAGGCTGCACTGATAGTTGGTATATTTCTGGCTATGTCATTTACTGTAGTGGCTTCTCGATCTCTCATAATCATCTGAATGTTTCGATGGGGACAATCTCTCAACAGATGGGGTTCTCCACATCCCCAGCATTTCAGAGGTTCTCTCATTTTCACTGTGCCCTCCTTCCTACTGTCTCCATCTATTTGTTTTGAGGCCACTTGGGACTGAGCAGTTTGACTTTCTTTGGGCTTATTAAACTTTTTCCGCTGATGATCTCTGCCAAAATTCTCCAAATAGGCTGGTTTTTGTTTCCTCCCTTTGAACTCATTCTTATTTACCCAACTTTTCCCTTGTTTAGTTTTTCCTTTGAACTGTTGGTAACATAATCTGGCTTTTCTAACAGCTTCGTCCATTGTTTTTGGGTTGTCAAACTCGATTTTCTCTTTGTACACAGCAGGCAAGCAATTCAGAAACCTTTGTACTTTTGCCTTTTCTTCCCTTATGTAGGGTACATATCTCAGCAGATTTGTAAACTTAGTAACAAACTCATCAATAGTGAGTTGTCCCAGTCTAAGTTCATGAAATTCTTTGGCTTTATCATCATAGTAACGTTCATTTAGGTAGCAGTTTTTGAACTTAACCTAGAAATCTTCCCAAGTAACTGTCTTTTCATCAATGGCATGCACCATTTTTGTCTCCTCCCACCACAAGGTAGCCTTACCTTGTAGCTGGTAGATGGATAATCTGGCCTTCAGATTGCTTTCATATTCATAGACCTAGAAGTACTTCATCATGTTCAACAACCAGGCTTTAGCATCTTCCTCCTTCTCCCCATCATAGGAGGGAGGTTTGATATTTTGGAATTCCCCTTGTAATTCCTTCTTTTGCTTATATTGATGCCTAACAGCATCATCATCCTCAGACTCATCAGTCTTCCTCTTTCCGGAACCTTCGCCTTCTTGGTTGTTCCGTGAAGTTAACTCTCTGATGAGATTTTCCTGCTCCTTGCTGGCTAATGACAACCTGTCATTCTGGCTTCCCATCTTAGCCATTTCTCGTTGCAATCTATGCAACATAGCCATCACCGGAGTGTTGGGATCTGGTGTACTATACTCATCATGTAGATCTACATAAATTTCTTCACCTTTTGCCATTTGAGCACCACTGTACACTACACCACAGAAATCAGTAAAAAATAAAAATATAATAAATTTTTTTTTCTTTTTTCACAGAAATCAATTTATACAGTGAACACACAGCAACAGTGAGCACAATGTCACCAGCCCAGTTTTATAACTTGGGCTCTGATACCATCTGTCACACCTCCTATTTTACTTCCCAAAAAAAAAAAATTCCATTCATTTGTTCAAGTTAAATTCTAGCAAGGGATTATGCTATTACCTTACAGATCTGGTCTGATCAGAATTGTTTTCTCAATTTTGAATTATTCCCATGTATCAAGTATATCCCATGACACATGAATACATTTGACTTGAATCCCATGTGGGAATAAAATAAAATTGTAACACCCATAACCATAATTATCATAACACCGAATGGGTTTGTATATATATATATATATATATATATATATCAACCCACTCTATATGTCCCACTTTTGATTGTAAATGTTTGACATAATCGTATATCTAAGGGACATAGATGGAAATCGATTTGGGTTCACATGTTAACCATGTTTGTATTTGGCAATGGGTCCATATGATAACACTTAGACTTCTAGATGTATTTATCCACGTCTTCACTTGTGGATGGCGTATAATTCATGATGACATTAATTTGACCTATGTTTATAGCTCTGCGTACATAGTATTCATGTCGACTTAATTTTCCTCTCGTACTTGTTTCTATCTCCAATTGAGTTTGTGTGTGTTGGCTTCCACGTGTTACAAGTTTGTGAGTTGATTTCTCGTAGATGTATTCTCGTAGATGTATTTGGAGATGGAAATGCAGTTCCACGTAGCTCACATATAAATTTATTTTTTGCCACATAGATTGTAACGGGTCTCTGTCGATTTGGAGTCACGTGAATTCATTCCACATCGCTCTGAGTTACTCCCGTCACCCTACCTTGTCGCCCAAGCAATGCTACGACACTGCCAGTCCAATTTGACATTCAATGGCATTACCCGTTAGGTTAAATATTTAATGCAGGAGGTACTTGGCTCATTAACACTTCTATACGTGGCTTCTTGCATCACATCTTGCTAGTTGGACGACGCCGATTCATTTGTGGCTTTAGGGTTTATCGATAAATCCGGATATAATTTCACATGTTAATTTGTTCAGGGTTCTTTTTTCATTTTTCTTTCTGCGCGTTCTGGTTTGTTCATGACAGAGAAAATTTGGTGCCATAACCACTGAACGGAATTCGATCCCGTCTGTGGCGTATCTCCGCGCTAACATGACCACTTCAGGTATGAAATTGTCGTAGGGTGGAATCGTCTAGTTCTTACTATTTAACATGGTTTCATTCTTCTAATTAAATTTTACTCTCCCTTTTTTTTTCAAGCCCTTGCTACGATTATGGGACTTAGATGAACCATATGCCATCATTTTGTGCCAGGTTGACTTGCATTTAACAATTTGTTGAGATTTCCTCACGTCTCACCTTTTTACTATGCTGGTTTGCAGAGAATTTGTTGTTTCGCTTTCCAGGCGTTAGATGGTGCGTGTTGAATCCATGCAATTGGAATTTTCTTCTGCGAATTCTCAAGAGCTCGTTCTGACTGACTGATCTTGGGTTCAGAGGTCATCCTCTCCTTACACTCATCGATGGTTCCTCGGGGTTTATGACTTTGGCGCTAGAGTGACGCATTGGTTCGTTTCTCTTCTTGACCTATGTAGGTCGAAACTCATACTATTTGGGAATATTGTTTCATTATTCGTTTTTGAACATCAACCTTAAATTTGTATTTATTGATAACAATTTCCTGTTCATACATTACAAGCTATGGATGGATTGGAATCTCTCCCTTACCAGGTACTACCATTTTCCCAGTCATCGTTTTATCCTTGCGTATATTATTCCTCCTCATCACGTTTGGCATTATAATTAATTTGGGGTTCTTGACTCTTGCTGGTAACATAAGACTTACGTCTTACTCCCTTATATTGACACCATGAGTAGTCGCTGCCTTTGACATTAACGTTGGCTCCGTTTCACACTTGCAGGTCGGTATTCACCGAACACTGGATAGAGGAAATCCGTATGGTTATACAATACTTGTTAGACAACTTAAAATTTGTATTAATAAAGTTGTACAAGTTTTTCAATTATGACTATTAAGTCTCAACAGTGAATACTTATTTATATCTGCTCCAGTGGCATTTTGAGATGGTTCTCAGGCCACAGGGTTTGAATCATTTCAATTTTTGTATATATGTACTTCTGTCGTTATACCCTCATTAAAATCTTATGGGTTCTGTTATTCTTTTTTTTTACTTGAATCTGGTTAACTACTTACTGATAGTAGTTTATTCACCTTCTGTGTATTTTATTGTTTTGTAACGTTTAGATCATGTATTCATTTATGAACCTCGAAATACTTTAATGGATAATGCACTGCTCTTTCTCCGTGTTGAAGTCAAATTGCTTGTATTCTTATACTCCTCATTTTTATTATGGTGATCAGAAATGGTTCTGTCTATATCATTGTTGTATTAGGAAGGCTTTCTTGTACCACGTCTGTGTATGTGATTCTCAAATCACACTAGTTGGCAGTTTTGATAGTAACAGTCTCCCAGTCTCTTTTGCTATGGTGAAATGGTACTGAATATTAATAGTTATGTTCTATTCCTTTGGTTACTAATTTGCCCAAATTTATTTACAGGTATTGTATGAATATTTAATTCCATACTTATGTCTAAAAGATCATAGCATGTACAATAATCTACTATAGACCCTTTTATTTGATAGACTATAATACTTATAGCTGATGTAAATCTGCATTGTTGCTTATTTACTTAGCTTCTTTCAGCTAATAGTATTATCCCCTAATGTAGGGATGATTCCATTATGTACAAATAAGCAGTTTCATGCCAATGGATATTTTTTCCCTTCTAACGTATAATAATTTTATTATCTGCAGCCATAACTTGTTGTTGGGCTTCTGTTTTCTTATGAATGATATATTGACCTTCAAGTCAGTCTATGAAATCTTCTCTTTCTCATTCAATACACAGTGATTGAATTTATGGTAAATCTCTGTTCTTAGGACTGAACTAAATAATTACTTCTGTACTCTATGCATTCGTTTTCTCACTGTTTCATTTCTTCCAGAAATAGATTAAAGTTACAGTTTGGTGAACTATGAATTACTAAGATTCCCCGGCATTTAACTTAAGTATTAATTTAAAAAATTTGGAGAATGTCTCCTTAATTTAACTAATCATACTCATAGTTGCATACTAATAGATCAGAAGTGTCTCACAGCTAAATCATCTGTGAAGGAAATATGTATCCCCAGATTTAAACCAACCTTGGTTTAGAGTTTCTGTGGAATTCTACTTTACAGATTTTCTTACCTACAGCTATACCGAATTATGAAATTACATTCCTAATGATTAATTCTGTTGAATGTAGCATTAAAATTTTAACATAAAATCAAACAATTATATGTAGCCAATTCATACCACAAAAGTAGAAACACCAAATAAATTTAAATGCATACCACTCATGCAGTCGACCAACCTCCCAACCTTAGAGTCCTTCTGTCTCCTAGAACGCACCCTTGAGCTGAGATCACCTCCACCACAGACAAACCACTAATCTGTTTAGGAGCAGCTTATTTAAGCTATTGCTCCCCAAAGCATGTTTCTAATTCTGCGTCTAGAATAGCAGGATGCTTTTCTTCCTGTTTGGCTAGGATTTCCATTTTAGGGATTCTTTAAAGATGTTTTATGCTTTTCCTCATCTTTTCCAGATTTTTACCTCTTCCCCAACTACTTTCCTCATCATTGGGGAAATTTCGATTCTTCCTCAAAAATCTAAATTAGAAATAATTTCTTTCAAGGATTTTTGAAAGATTTTGGGGAATTAGTTACCTTATCCATCCTCATGGATTTAGCAAGTGATCTCATAAATCTCATTTTGGTCAATCTGCACAATTCATTTTATTCATTTCCTCAAATTAAATATTTAATTACATTCACAAATCACTTATCCTTTGGTGTCCACTTCCCTTAGGATTAAAGTTCAAATGTCTAGCTTTGAAATTCAAACACATAAATTGGGGGTGTTACAATTTCTCATGTTTCTTGTAACATGGTCCATCGAAAATATGCAACATGAGTATTCCTTATATGAGGAATCAAATTCATGGATTTCTAAAGGGTTTCTAAAATTTTCCTTCATGGATTTTTTAATTTTGGATTCAAGTTTTGTCTGAAGAAACGAATCCGGCCACTCTCATAAGGAATCGCTTATTCCTATTTTTCCATTAGATTCTTCTATTTCACATTTAAACCAATTTTCTCAGAGTTAACACCTACTATTTTTTTAGTTACTATGGTTATGTTGTCATTTAATTTGGTCACCAAACCCTTTAATAATTATTACCCAACTTTTTCCTTCATTTCTATAAGTTTTCTTAATGGATTTCTTACGAATAACCCTTTGGCAACTTAACATCAGTATTACCTTGAGTTATTCTAGTTATCAACAGTTAAAAACTTACATCCCTTTTTTGTTTAAAAAAAATAAATCTACACTCAGTTTTATTGATTAAACAAAGTTATATTTTTTAATCTTCATGCTTGTTACAGTACTAATCGTAAATCTCTTCTAACAAGTATTGTAAGTCACATCGATCTAGGGATCTCTCACAATGTAAAATTTCTGAGTAAATTTCTTGGTCCAATTTCTAGGCTTTTTGTAGAAATTAAATATGGCATGATAAGAGAATATCTCTCCTCATTCTTTTAGCTCATGCTTTCCTCCTGTACCAATTTATTATCTATTTAACTTCTTTTTCTATGTACACTATGCCCATTCCATGTACCATTATGTTCACTAAACTATTTTTTTGTATTACAGGTTTATCCTAATATGAGGATTTTCACTATCCTATTATGAGCATAGCCATTCTATTTACCACTACAATTGGGCATAGTTTAGTTTTTCTCTATATAGTAGTTTTGACCTTATGTGTTCTAACACTCAACTCTACATATGTATATAAACCTAGAGATAATGCTTACATGGTAAATTTAGATTTGGTTTACGATTTGGTTAAGAGAATATCTCAACTCCCATATTAATATTTAGAGTTAGTTGGACCTCGATCCAACTATATATTTGTATAATATTTGTGAATGAATGTAGTGTGAAAATTAGTTTCTAGTGTGAAATATGGTTTTGTACTTGGTATCAGTGCCTGTGTGGGCCTTGGCCTTAGCCCCTCCTAGGCCTAGGGAAATAAAGGGTAGATAGAGTAGATAGTGTGTTCTAATGTTTATTTTGATATTACATTAATTTGATATATTTTTTGCCTTTAAGTTGCACACATGTGAATGTTACAAGCCTATGAGGAAGAGCGAATTGGAGTGGTTTCCATTTTTAGTGGAGGAAAAAACTCTGATACATTTGGGCATTTCCGTAATTTAGCTTCCCTTAGAATTTTTTTTGGTTTAATTCAACTCTATTAATCCTATATCGCAAACAATCCATCAATACGATGATAATTTTTCTCCTTTGTCTGCATATTTCATCAAACGATGATAATATTTTTCCCTTTGTCTTAAAAGGATCCCTCACTAGCACATGTTGCCATTGTCAAGATGCTTAATGGAGAAACGACTGAATCTCTCATAGCATATGCGTCGGCCTATGCCCCTTTGAAAGTTTCCAAAACAGAAAGTTCATCCCTGACATTGTGTTCATCAAATACTGCTCAAACTCCATCATCTCGCCCCTTTTTCCCAGGCCCAAGTATTGAAAGTAGAGGTGCAACCGTAGCTAAGGGAGAGAAGATCATGGAAATCTTTGGAAAAGAGCTACTTCGAGGATCCACTCCTATAAGCTCTCAAAGTTCAAAGATAGACAATTTATTGACAATGTAGTCTAGGTATATATGAATTGGAAAAGCCTTCTCTAATGATGCAATTAACTTAGACAAAGATATAAGTGAAACTCAAGGTGGCCAAAATCCCCAAGAAATTAGTGTATTTTTCAATAATATTGAAGGTTTTTAAAGGAGCTACGTGTGGTGATATATATAGTATTTTTTATTTTGTTATTGTAAGTTATATTTGGTGTAGAAACAATGATTGTACAATATAACATAACTCAAAGTGATAGTTCTTGGCACTTTGAAACCCCTGAACATATCTTTCATTTAATTTTGTTTACATACTATTATGTTTTTTTGTTCTTAGTACTTGGAGACTATTGAACAATCACTAAATGTTACAATATGAGATCCATTTGTGTGAAACATTTCAATTTTTTTGATCAATTGTTTAACATATTCAGTATTCTGATCAACTTCCTAAAAACTGACGGACAGTTGAAAGAAAAATATCTGACAGATAGTTATTGGTCCATAATATGGTTCATTACTTGGCAACTCTTATCACAGAATCCCCGATGAGCTGAGTTGCCAATATTTTTGATCTTGTAAATTTAATCAAAGATCATTAGAGGCCATTATGTGTTAAATGAGTTGAAGGGGAAGCTTGAATATTGTGGTGGTGAAAAGAGTGTTGTAGCGAGACTTTAGAGTGGCGATAAGTGCGTAGGAGGACTAGTAAGGCATACAAGACATGTTTATTGTAATTCATTTTTGTAAAAATGTAAATGTAAGAATTAAAGGGGACACTTGGATATAATACTTACATGATAAATTTAAAGTTGGTCTGGGATTTAGTTGACAGAATATCTCAACTCCCATATTCATATTTATAATTAGTTAGATCTCAATCCAAATATATATTTGTATAATATTTATGAATAAATGTAATGTGAAAAATAGTTTCTTGTGTGAAAGATGGTTTTCTACTTATAATAATGTCAATATTAAGTCTTTAATACTCATTTGTATATCTCTAATTTTTATTTAGAGAGATTTTCTCCATAGTGAGTATGTCAAGCTACATGTATTGAAAAACATTATAAACTTTCTTCAAGTAACTCGATTGTCATTGTTTTTAATAAAACACTAGGCTTGGTATTATTTTTTCTAGGTTTTCAATTCTTTGAATTCTCTATGTAGAATGGGGGTTTCATTGCCACCAAGTTATTAGTCCCTGCCTGGACTATAGCGATCGATAGATCGTTGAATTTCAATTAGTTTCCACGTTGAGAGAAATTTTTCCCACACTAATCTTGTTTATCCAAACTTTCTAAACATATATTTTGAACATTCAAATTTTTATGTTAAATTTTATGCCGAGAGAAAGTAGGCCTCTTATTGTCAGCTTATCTCCAAAGTTACGTTTGTTGTTGATCCAAACTTTTTTTATCCAAAGTTTATAATTTCGACAATCTTTTTAACTTTTATCCAAAGTTTATAATTTTATCGTTTATTAGTCTTTGGCTGGTTTTCTTGTTTTATCCAAAGTCTCTACATGGTATTTTGATTTTCTTTGCTTGGTCTTTTGATTTTTATACATGTGCTGGTGTTGTATGTCGTTGAATTTTTTGCAGGTGGTGGGTGGTGGTGTAATATGTAGCTATTGTGCTGTCATCATTCAGGCAGGTGGTGGTGTTGTTTGCAGCTATTTTTCTGTCGTCATTCACAACCGCTATGAACCATGAATCTTCCATGAACTGCCAATTTTCCACCATGAATCTACGACCATGAACCGTGAATCTACCATGAACCATGAACATGGATCTGAAATGTAAGCATGATCCTTTATATTTTCTGAAGGTCAAATCTGTAATTTAAGCATGCTCCTTTATATTTTCTGAAGGTTGAATCTATAATTTATTTTCTGTATTTTATGAAGGTCTAGTTTGAAATGTAAACATCATTGAAATTTTCCCAAACCCTGCTAGTGTTTGATGAAACAAGGCAGTCATTGGTATTTCATTGAACCAAAGCTAGCATGAGTAGATTAAGTAGTTGATTCTGTTAAAGATACATGACCTGTTGATGACCTTGAACCAGAAGCATAAGTAGCATGAGCGTAGGTTACCACAGGCTTCGTGATCCAGGTGCATGACTGAAGCGGTAGCATAGAGAGGATATGATAGCTTAACCAGTGTTTACATTGAACCACATTAGATGAATGGGTTAAGTAGAAATAAAATGAAACCTATTGAATGAATGTATCTATATTTTCCATGCCTTCCTTATCAATGGTCGCCCCCCATTCCTGCTTCGTTAGCTCGGTATTGATCTATGTGACGGTTCTGTTTTAATACCAGAAAACTCAACATGTGCTCTCAAAGGGTGGTTGGGCACATTGACAGTAAGGCTATGGTTTAATTTTTTCCCAGCAATATGACTTGAGTCATTCTTCTTTCGAATCGCTTCATCATCTTTGGCAAGGCTGCCTCTTCTCTCATTGCCAATGTTGTATATTTTCATAGCTGAAGTCTTGGGCAGAAAGTGAGAAAAGGAAAGGATTTTGTCGAATATCAGGCAAATTCGAATAACAAGATGAGTCTGAGCGATAAACCATTTGAAATCTATCCTTTTGGAAACCCAAACCAAGGTCGAGTTGGTTCAACGATGCTCAGAGCTAGCGTAATGACCGGATCTTTGGCCCAACCTTCTCCTTGATGCTCAGAACTTGTGCTCTTATTTGTTCCTCTGTGCTAGTTAATAAGTATTCATATTTGTTTATTGGAAAGGTAATTGGGTTCCTGTGTGCCCAGGAAATTGGCCAATATTGTGGAGTAATAGGACGTTGATTATGAGGTGTTCATAGTGAAATATGAGTAGAGAAATTTAACCCTAAATAATATAGACTTTATGATAGGCCTACCAATTTACAGAGTCGTAGGTGATATCCTGCTACTGAGACCACGAGATAGGCCTCTTGAGGACTTCATTGACAGATACTCCATAGATGGTAGTGGATAGCCGTGGGATAGAGCCATCAAGATTGAGGAGAAATATAGATTGAATAACATGCATAAATGTGCATGTACGGCCTAATTTTCCATCAAAATAGAACTACTATTGCACAAAGTATAAGCAAAAAAGACATCTTGAAACATTTTTTGTTATGAAAGCACCTCCCTTTCATGCATGAGAGTAGATCAAAGAACTTATGATTGTTATAAGATATTTATTTCTTGCTAGTAGCTTAGGCAGACTTATCTGCATGTTATTATATGCATTGAAGGCCTTGCAGGAGACTGGACATGAGAACTGAGTAGGTCCTATGAGAATCAGTGCTGAAGTTTGTATCGATTATTTCCCCTCGGGGACCCTTCCTGCTCGTTATTTCTCTTTATCTGCATGATCATAGCTATAATTGGTCCCATATTCATTATCAGCCTTGAAACTCATAGCAGCCCCAGATTTATTATCATAATTTAACTATTGGTGCTAGGAGGACCGATATGCAAGGCCACCATTACATTATCATTAATCTCTTCATCATGATCATGATGATCCTCCTCGTCTTTTCTATTGTGTCTTTCCAGGTTATCGTCAGTTGGGTTCTTGGGAGGGCTAAGGCTCAGAAGTGGCAGGGCTTCCCTCAAGGGAGGGGAATCACACCTCTCAGGGAACGATCAAGAAGACTGGTCCAAAGCTTGTGGAGTATAATAACGATCAGAATACAAGGCACTAGTTTTTATGATTTATTCAATTCTTTATATGCCCATAAATATCAGTTTTCATCATTTATTCTAGGAAAAATCCATAAACAACATGTGGCAAGCATGAGGATTATAGCCATTAAGAACATGTGGCTAGCATCAGGAGAGCATGGGGATTGCAGCCCATAAAGAACACATGGTGAGCATGAAGAAAGAGATTTATTTTTATTGTTATATATGATACCTATATTCTTATATTGGAAAGAGATTTATTTTATGTTTTAGTATGCTATAGTGTCATTTAACTTACGATCTATATTAAACCTGGATTTGTACATAATACTAAAGCATAAACTTTCTACCTTTCTTATGTGAGAGTACATTCAACTCAAATTTCTCAACTACCTAATTTTGGCTTTTCTCCAATCATATTTATCGATATACGTGGGATATATCCTAGAAGGATTGTTCTTTCTTTCCTGCCATGGGCCATCCACAAGATATAGTTCCCCAGGAAATATCTGAAGGTTTTCCATCCAACAACGTCACCCTCAGTACTATTTTGTAATCACAAGATTCATATCACTGTGTATACAATATGAGCATGGTATCTAGCTATGTGAGCTCTTTTTAGCTGTCACACTGAGTCCTCGGGCATCGATTCCATTTAGATTTCTTCTTGAAAGCCTATAGTTAATTGGGTTGAAGCCTTTGTTAAGTTATTGGTTCTTTGTTCTCTGTCATAAAGGCCAAATTAAACTCTTTTTGGATACATTAAAATGTAGGTTCAATTCTCTTTTTGTCTATTAAAGTTAGGCGTGGGTTGAAGCACCTGTCAAATTATTGGTTTTATGTCATCAATGCCATATTCAACATCTTCTTTTTTTGATAGATTAAAAAGACAAGGTAAATTCTCTGTGTCCATTAAATTCAAGCCTTCATAGTTGGATCGAAACTGGGTGTTATGTCCCTTAAACATCGAATTCATATCAGTGATCGAATTTTATGAAATCATAAATATCCATGGTCCTTTGGATATAATCAATCCCAAATGTTGCATAGTTTATTTATTCAATTATCAATATGCTCATCGGAGATCATAATTTATTTACTCAATTCTTTACTGTCCTCATTAGGGATGAAATTTGATGACACATGAAATTTTCATGGTTCTATCAGTGATCGAATTTGATAACATCATGATAACATCATAGATATCCATGGCCTTTTGCATATGTTCAATCCCAAACATTGCATGTTTTATTTATTCAATTATCAATATCCTCATCAGAGATCATAATTTATTTATTCAATCCCCTTTGTGCTCATAAGGGATTAACTTTGATGACACATGATATTTTCATGGTGCTACCAATGACAATAGCTGGCTGGTAAGGGTAATTGCTTCCAAAAAAAAACTTTTTTTTCTCCACAACATTCATTTAGGAGGGCTAAAATTTGAGTCCTGGCATATCCACCCTTTTGTATGAATGTCTCCTTAATTTTTCCACTTCGTCTGGGTTTGTTTGGGTTTGTAACTCCTACCGTTGTTCCCACCATATGCTCTTTTTGAATATTTGTAGCTTAGAAGATGCATCTTGCTACATGTTAGAATTATTAATTGCTACCAACTGCTCCTTAAACTTTCTTGATTGGGAAGTTTGTCATCAATTTTTTTCCTTCACTATGGTTAAAGTATCTAACCTTACCCATCTTGTTTATGTTACTTTAAGATATATATCTATATGATAAATCTCTAGTTCACTCTTCTATTAAATTTCTTTCGACATATGTTGCCAGAGCAAGTGGAGTAGAGTGGGAGTGTCATTTACCAAAAAATTCTCATAAGTAGAGACTCTAAGGAGCATCTATTCCATTTACATTCAAAAAAATACTATCAATAATTCATTTTTCAAACATGATTCTAGTAATAACAAACAAACATACAAGATTTTATTAGAAAACCACTATCAATAGATAAAGAGTGTTTTGTTAGTCAACACATTTCCCATATACATATATAAAGTCTTGAAATTCAAGAAAAAACACAAAAAGAAGACCTAAAATTAGTGTTTTATTCCTACAACAGATCAACTTAAATCTATTAGTAATTCAATTTATCATTATTTGTTCAGCTTGCTGATGTTCGTCATCACTAGGAGCTTCCAGAGAGTTCATCACCTTCAGAACTCTGGTCCTCTTCATCTTCAAAGGAATAATTGTTGGCTTCATGAAAATTCTTGAATGGCTTTGCACGAGGATGATCTATGTTGTTTTTGCACCCTTGTTCACAGTAATAGCATGGCAGCCTCAGCATTACTGTGGGTTGTGTATCTCTCAGAGACTCTAGACCTTTTCTGTACTGAGATCCATGTTCCCAAATATGCACCTGCACAAAAAAAAGAAAAAGAAAAGCATAAATTTTCTTCATATAATAGGATAAAAAATTTCTTGCAAATTCATGAATTTTATTATACATTAGACTAGCTTAGCATAATTTATCTCTGTTTTTTGCTTGACCTAAATGCTTCAAATTACATAATATGGATTTTAAAATGCACACATATCTTGGATTATGGTCTAAAGAGATGCCATAAAGGTTGCATAAACTCAATATCTATGCATACACATTGTTCTAATATCTATGCATATACAACCAATACCACACCATAATCTGTGCACATATTGTCATGCATACATTGTCAAATAACCTCTGCAACATTTCAACACAGTATATTTCTAGAGAAACATCAAATTAACAATGTAAATCACTGAATATGTTCTGTATGTATTTCATAATTTGATCTACAATAAACATTATGTTAGGGACTTCAAAACTTTATCAAACCATCAAATCTTCAAGTGATGGGCCAAATATTTAAGACATCCTTCATATCTCCTTTGAATATGTCATTAATACATATATTTTAGCCTCCTCCCGTGCTTAGTGCACACTTGTTCGAAACAAGACACAATAAACTCAAGAAATACACACTCAATTGGTCAATATCCTTCTCTTTTTATAACCTTTTTCCCTTACCAACACCAAGATAAAATTCCATGGAAACAAGTTTTTTCTTTTCTGTCCTCACAGGATGTAACGTACCTATCCCATTTGGAAATTTTGTTACAAATCATGTATTAAAAACACAATATGTTTTACCCTAGGTGGTAATGCTCCTGCAAAAAAGGTAGTCAACATTCCTATGTCTCCATGCCCTTAAAGTTGTCAAAACATAGTTAAACTTTGTTCATTTTTTCTCCAACTTCTAACCTATGGTTTCCAACACTAGGGGGGCCTATAAGTCTTTAATAAGTCTTATATAACACCTTACAAACCATAGTAAATATTCTCCAGTCAGCCACCTATGTCTCCTTAGTGGTCTTCTCCTTCAAGCAACTGTCCATCCTTCCACATCTGATCCAAACCTTGTAAAATATTTTTCAACTCATATGCAATAATAATGACACATTTTCAGTCATTAGGACACCTACAATATTTTTCCATACATGAGGAAACATCCTCCATCCATGACCCAACTAGGCACATCAATTTTGTATGCATACTAATGGTATCATAATGTGACCAAACCATAATGATGTGATATGACAAAATTATTCGACTGCTAGCCCTTCAACATTTAGCATTCCCTATAAGATAGTAATAATGACATAGAGCAAAAATATATGTTAGAAAAAATGACTCCAATACTCTAAAAGATATGTTTCTCAATAAAAATGACAGATTTGTACCCATCCAAATAACCGGTGCTGAAAACAACGGATTACAACCCTTGCTTGATGGGCTTCAAATACCTCTACACCTCAATTACGAAGATAGCACATCACTAGCAGCTTTTTTCCACTTCGGGTTATATGATGCTATCCTATGTTAGTGAGATGGTAAAATCAAGGTTGTCTCATCAATGGGAAAACAGAGTAGTGGAAAATAATTCTCATTAAACCATTTATATGGCTCTCTTTTCAATGTGCCTGGGGGAAGACGCACTGATGGAGTGTGGATGACAGTTCGAATGAGTCAGAGTGCCTCTATGTGTTGATGGACTTTGAGGGACTAGGGATTTTTTAGAGAACAGAGCAAGAAGATATGTTACTCTCAGTCCTAAATGTTGCCTTCAGTAATTTAACAATATTCAACAAGAAGGTTTGTTCTTTATTCTTTTTCTTTTACTAGTTTACCATATCATTTTCTCATACTAAATAGTGGTCTTAGCTTTCATCTTTCTGTTAATGTAAATACTTAAATATTTTATTTTACAAACATCTATTGCAGCTGGGAGGAGGAGTGCAAAAACAACGAATGCCTCACAGATTGTCTACAATTAAAAATGTTAATCTAATCTCAGTGGTTCATGGTGGCTTTATGGAAAGATTGTTTCAAGAATGTAATTAATGAACAGTTTATATTAACATTTTTCTAAAGTAACAATTTTACATAATGTTTTGTTACATGGTTCATCTGAACTTAAAAATTTCATATCTCCATCTACTTTAGCTTGTCTACATCCACACTTCTTCCTCTACTGGAAAGAACTACAACTATGACAATTTCTTTCTTATTTAAATATAATTATTTGACTTATTCAAATAACTTAAATCTTACTTTATTCTTCTATAACCATTATTCCTTATGTAAGTGTGCTGATTTATAACTTACCTACTAAAATTGCTTTTATTAATATATTAAGAAATACCGGCATTAAAGGTATCGTATGAGATTTTTCCATTTAGATTATTCTTTTTTTCAGGAATACTTAGTCCACTTTTAATTCAGAGAAGCTATATTTCAACATTTTACCACCAATGACATTTGACCATAACCCACGTAGTTTGTTTTTTTTTTACTTTTATTAATAACAATTTTTCATACAATGTTCGTCTATAATATCATATCAGTATTTTATTTCCTTAATTTATTCATCATATCATTATTCAAGCATATTCTACATCACATCAATATTTTATTTCCTTTATTTATTTATCATGTCAATATAAACAACGTATACATTAGTTCTCTTGCACAACACATTTCACGCAGACTTACACTTTTCTATACATAGGAAAAGTTCCAACTAATCCTTTGAATCATGTATTCATTCATTACATTGTACATAACTCCTAATAGAGTAAAATTACATATTTCTTTCCCATATATATTTGGTTGAGTAATGTCTTTCTCTATCCATATACTGTTTTATTTTTATTTTTAATGAAAATAATCACATGAAAAAAATTATTAGTCATATATGCATTCATTCATGCCCAATTCATTGTCATAAATCGAATCACCTATTACTATGTCTAGATAACGGAATGGGTAAATGAATTCCTTCTAGGTACAAAAAAATCCTATGAACCAATAAAATACAAAGGCATATATGATAAAAGATATCACTCAAATTTAAGACAATATTAATTTATTTATTTCAATCCTTCGAAATAAGGTAAGAAGTAGCACATTCCACTAAATGAATGAGTGTACTGTGTGGTTTCTTCTCCTATTTTTTTCATTGCCCTAATTTTTTTGCACTTATTGGTATTTATTTCTTTCATGTCTGTCTACTTTTACGATCTATCCACATTTTCTTTACTTAGAATTTCTTTTACATTTTATATATATATATATATATATATATATATATATATATATATATATATATATATATATATATTTCTGTGTGTGTGTGTGCATTTATCTCCAGCTATGTTTATCTTTATTTGTACATTTAACATAACATTTCTTTCTTGTTATGTTGTATCTTATCTTTCCACCCAACCTTTTTTTTTCTCTAGTTATGTTGTTTTTTGGTTCTAGTCTTTCTCCTTGGAATATTGGAGCATTATAGAAGGTTAAAATTGTGATTATGATCACTTTCTTCTCTTTTGTGCACAACTATTGTGACCAGTATAAATTTCTTAATTTTTATCCACAACTTGCCCAAAATACTCTCATGTTGTTCCTGTAATATTTCCTTAACAAAACATTGATTTATTATTATAAAGTTTGAGGTGGGGAATTCAAAATCTCCACAGTGTCCATTTTAATATCTACATTACGAGTCTAGCCAAGACTCATCATCAGGACAAAACCTGCCCTGAAGAAAACAGGATGGATGAGATAAATAGAAGCAGGAGAGAAAGTAGTGGAAGAGGAGAAAGAAGTAGCCCACCAAAAAAAAGACCAAAGAAAAATATAGTTATGTATAGTTTATTCAATAAATAAATATTTTAATTAAAATATTATTAATTAAGTTCACTAAATTATTTTTAATTTATTTTAAAAATAATCTAATGTAATTTATTTGTTAGGAAAGGTATCTATTATGTTTTATTATAATACTAATTTTGGTATTTACATAATTATATTAATATCATTGATGATGGTTGTTTAATTAGTAAATAATATTTATGATTGATATAAATTATGATTGATATTAGAATTAATATTATAAATTAATGATAATGTAAATTAATAATTGATATTATAAATATGGTTGATTGTTTAAAGTATATATTATAAAAATTATTATTATTATTATTATATGAATTTTAATATTAATTAGTAAGAATCAACTATTATCAATAATATTTGTTAATTAATACTAATAATAAAGTCACATGATTTTATTTTAATTTTAGATAAAATGAATAGGATTAATGCAAGGGTTAATTTTACGAGATTATTTTCTATAATTAACATCAAGGGGGCTAAAGGAAGGGGTTTGTGCTAGGCAACGGTAAAGAGGGAAACAAGGTGAGATGGAGGGGTGACAGAAAGTATTTAGAGGGGTTATAATGAATAGAGAGGACATGGAGGAGGGAAGAATGAAGGTTCAATGCGGGTGTCTAGGGATATAAAAGGGGGGAGACAGCAGGTGCTAGGGGGTGACCTAGAACAAGGTGGTTGGGGCGGGGGGGCATGGTTAATAGAAGATAGAGCAAAGAGATGGGAAATTCTTTAAGAGTAGGGAAATAAGGGAACCAAATTTTTTCTAACCTCCAAACCACTATCCCCATTGAGGTTTTGGGGGTGTTTTATGATTTGTAGTGCCTCCCAGATTTTCCTTTTCAAATGGTGATTTTCAATGGAAATCACTCTGGCATATTCGAGGCACGGGGGGGGGGGGTGGCGGGGGGTAATAGATGGGAGAGAAAATATATGGGAAATACTTTAAGAGCGGGGAAATAAGGGAACCCAATTTTTTATAACCTCCAAACCATTGTCTGTATTGAGGTTTTTGGGGTGTTTTATGATTTCTAGTGCCTCAAAGATTTTCCTTTGGAAATGGTGCTTTTCACTAGCAATCACCCTGGCATATTCGAGGCATATATGGTGGAAATTATTATTAGAGTGATCAGCCAAAGCTGAGGTTCAGTTTCTTCCATTTTTTATGTCGGTGAAATGCTCTTTAAGCTTGATTTTGAAAGACCTTCCTGTTTCTCCAATATAACATTCGCCACATCAACAATTTATTTCGTACATATGCTTTTTCTGGAGGAGATCATTGTTCTCATTGACATATTTCATTCTTTTTTTATTGTCATTAGAGGCTTAAAAGAGGTTCCTAAATATTTTTTAGCCAGAACCTTGGACAACTTCTCAATGATTCCCTGAATGTAAGGGAGGTATGATTTTGTGTTGAGGGAATCATCCAGAATATTTGTTTTATTTTTGGATCTGGCTCTTTGAATGGCCTTGATGAGTTTTTTGTTTTTATATCCCATATTTATGAATTCATTTCTTAAATATTTAGTTTATTCTTCAACATGATTGTTCAAATCCTAAAAGCTCGTGTGAAAAGAGTCATTAGCACCTGCATCTTCTGGGAGGGACGGTGGTATGAATTCACATGGAGGTAATTATCAATGTGTGCCTTCTTTCTGAATATTTTATGTCTAATGGATCCATATTTATTTCTAATGAGAAGAATTTCAACTAATGGAATGCAATTATTATCTTCATCTTCCATTATAAACTAGATATCCTCGGGATATGCTATTAAGGTGGTTTTGGAACCTTTTAATCTCTTCATCCCCATGAGGCCAATCGACACTAGTGTGATCCACAAATATAATCCAAAATTTTGGTTTTAATGGCTATGATTCTCGGGATTTTTTTTCAAATATTTTCATGAAGAGATTAACCACTACGAGGGACAGCGGATATCCCATAGCTATTCTTGATGTTTGTTCAAAAATTTCACCTTGGAATGTGAAGAAAGTTAAGCGTAGATAGATTTCACCGAGCTTTGTAGTCTAGGAATTAAAAACTTCTTTAACAACCTTGACTGCTTCATCTAATGGGATTTTTGTAAAGAGTTGGACCACGTCAAATCTTACAATCTTCTCACCAGGTTCAAGACTAGATTTTTTAATGAAAACCACATAATTTTTAGAGTCTTTGATGAAAAAGCTGGTTTTGTCAACTAGAGGTGCTAAGGTGCTAGCCTTAAATTTGGCTAATTCATAAGTAGGATCACTGATAGTGTTTACAAAAGGCCTGAGGGGGCCACCAAATTTTTAATCTTAGGAGGACCATAGATATGAGGACTGATTTCACTAACCAGGGATAGACGCTTTTTCATTTTTTCATCAAATTTAGACTCCTTAATCTGTTGTTTGACAGTTTTTATAATCTTGGTGATCAGGTTTTCTTTGAGTTTTTTATAGCTACCACTGTTATAGAAGTAGTCTCTCAGTTTATTAATTTATTCTTATTTTTCCATTGCCATCATTTCCCCTCCTTTGTTTTCTTTAAGGATGACAATGATATCATTCTACCTTAGGTTTTTAATGGCCTTTAATTGTTATTTATTCAAATTTATTTTAGGAGGTATTGCTCTCCTAAGGATGACGACACATTCCTACCTCATTAACTCTTTTATTCTTCCTCTAAGGTTTTAATTCGATCTTTGATGTTACAAAAGATCTCTTTTCTTGGAATCCGATGAGGGGTTAAGGCAAAATTGTGCCCTTTTCCTAGAACCTTTGCGTCTTCGTTATTCGAAATATAAGAAGAGATGTTAACAAAATTATTTTTATTGTTTAAAAAATCATAAACAGCCAATTCATTATTGTTAGAGATGATCGAATGTTGAAAATCATTTTGTGGCCTCAGTGCACTTCTGACCTGCTATTCTGCGCTCCTTTCAGGTGATGTGTTGATGGATATACAATATGTTGTCGTTATGCTCAGAATCTGCGTTTTCACATAACATTGTTCTGCATCATTGAATATCACAGAATTTTGTCTCTCCTTGCCCCATGTAGTGTTTACGCTTTGGTTTCATTATTAATGAGAGCAACAGAACCTCGTTTCCTGATGTCAAGGTTATGCAACGAAGAAAGTTGATTGTTTCTATGAATAGTTGCTGCCCCTACTCACATATCTTCGATCACTGTTTCCATGGTTCCAACATACAAAGAAGTCACATTGGTGATGGGCTTCGAAGTGTGGGAGAGTTTGGATAGTTGGACAGTGACCGCGGTGGCATTGTTCGAGGTGTGATCCATGATCTACTTCTGACTAGCCTATGTATCACAGGTTTGATAATTTTTTTAGTGTGAGGAGTGATTTTGGAGGTGGACAAAGAGGCTTATGAAATGCTGCTAGATGTGGATGTGTTGTGATATGAGGCTAGGGAGTGGGAGAAAGAGGGTGTGATTCTTCTCACCATTTCATCAGCCCAATGATTTGTCCCACAGGATTTGAAGGGATTCTTAGGCTCTCATGCTCGTGAATTCACAAAGAAATTTGAGTTTTTTTTCTTTTAGATTGTAATTTTTTTAGCTTGTTTTCTTGTCTAATCGAAATTGTGATACCTTCTTCTTTTTATTTAAGCACTACAGATGCATTGATGACACTCCAAATATCTCCTCCAATGTTCTAGCAAGTTTTAGATGATTTTTATAGGCTAATGTTGTAAGACAATCCAAAGTGTATCTATTTCTTCGAATTTCATTATGGATTAGGTATTTAATGAGCCGGTCAAATGCTCTGTGTGTGTGATAGTTGTGTAACCTATGTTTGACAAAGGTGAAGGAAGGTGTAAGATTTAGATCACCGCACTACTTCGCGAAAAATAGAGAAACCTCTCTTCTTCAGATTTTAACCCTTGCTTTTTCGAGATTACGTGTATCAATACAGGTTTCAATTCCATATAGGGTACCAATGATAGTTTGAAGTTTTCTGTGGTGTGATTCTGAAGGTGTGGAATTCTGAATCTCCACAGTATCCATTTTTACGTCTACGTTTCGAGTCTAACCAAGACTCATCATCAAGACCAAACCTGCAACGAAGAGAGAAGGATGGATGAGATAAATAAAAGCATGAAAGGAGTGAAAGAGGAGAAAGAAGTGGCCGACCAGAAAATTTTTCTATATAAGCCAAATAAACATAGTCTTGGCCCAACATCCAATGTTTTCAACTTCAATATCTACAAGTAACATAAGTCAATAAATTTTGCAACAAGGGATTACAAAATAAATTAGACCTTGCAAATGTCTTTCTAAATACTCAGAACAAAATTTTTAAAGAAAAAATGAAAACAAAAAACAAAAAATCTAAATTATTTCCCCTCTAATTTTAGCATAAATCAACCTAGTCCACTCAATATCAGATATACATGGTGTGTGCATTCTTTAAGCATCCTAATTGTTAAATCAAAGGTTCAATTCCCTTCCATATTTCATTGAAACATAAATTGAACTATATTAAATAATAAACGATAATAATACATATTGAGTAAAATATAAATAACTTTTATATTTATCAAACAATAAAATATATATATATATATATATATATATATATATATATATATATATATATATATATATATAATTTTAAACATCTATTTAATGATATTAAATAAATGAAAGTGGTATAAATTGAAGAGAAATAACCTAAGCCACAACAACATGAGGAGAGCCAATTATTACTTCTAGTAGGAGCTTAGCTTTATTACTTCTGATGGAACTTAGCTAAATTGATGGTTGTTGTTATTTTTTTTCTAAATTATAACAATATTTATTTATTGAAATTGAAAACATTATAATATAAAATTATACTTGTATTTATAATTTTTTTTTAATTTTAAAATATAAAATATAAAAAGATGTTTATTTAAAAAAATTACCATATTTAAAATCATTTGTATAACTGATTAAAAGGAAATTTTTGTAAATATCTTATTTATAAATTAAAAAAAGGATAATATTAAAACAATATATGAAAAAGAAGAAAAAGTTATTTTAAGGTTTAGGTGGTTAAAGATAGCTTATTAGACAAACTGCTTCTTTATATGCTCTTGTATTCTGTCATTTTCCTGTGAAATTTCACCATAAACTCTCCCAAATTCTGGACAAAGTCTTTATATATATATGGTGATTCTGTTTTGAAATTGAAAAAATAAGTAAAAGTTTACACTTTTATATATTTGATTTCTCTTAATCAATAATAAATTGAAACTTAAAAATAATTTATAATAAATATAAATAGATGTACAAATCAAACTAGGGTATCGTTAACTATATTGTTAAAAAAATAATATTATATAGTTCAATTTGGTGGAGATTTTTCCAAATAATATTGGAAACAATATATTGAAATACTATGAAATAAAAAACTTTTATTCCATAATTTAGCAAAAAATCTTTTATTCCATAATTTAGCGAAAACTTATTCCAGGTAAAAACATTTCTTTATAACACATTTCTTTATAACTTATATAACATATAAGCGGAGGAATGCACATTGAACGAAAAAACGCATTGTGATGTTAATATGAGATTCTAATTTAATGGGAATGGAGCGTTTGGTAGGGTGTTACGACGACATGAAGGACATGTATTAGATGAGTATATAATTTTCAAAGATGTACTATGATAGAAAAGGACAATACGAATTGCAATACATGTAAAAGTAGAGTTTGATGATCCAGTGAAATGAATTAAAAAAAATAAGAATTTGAGTAGGATGTGTTTCCGGATAAGTAACTAATTTTTAAAGAATTTTAATAAGAGAAGTTCATGTATGAATCTAGCTGAATTCATATCATACTATCAATCTTTCCTTTCAAACAGTTTATACATATTATTTAAATAAGTAAAACTAATAAAGAAGTTGGGACAAATCGCGGTGCAAAATAAGGTTTTTTCATCGATTAACACTTTTCAAAATTTCTCATATGCAATTATAACTCTTCGGCCACTCAAATTGATAAAACCTAGTGAAATTCAATAATTCTTTATATACAAATATAAATCCTACCACCTTTGAAATTATTTAAAAGTAATCAAATTCAATATATCAAATGTGAGGAGATATAACCTAAAGGATAGAAACTCTCTATGCGGCTCTTTATCACTTCTTGTCTAGCCTTAGATGAGTTTTTGTGAATGCTTGTCTGCCTAATTAGCATTTACCTATTGGTTGTTGTGCTATTATACGTTAAGCAGCAAGGCCTAAAAAAAGAAAGCATTAGGGGAATGCCACAAACCTTGAGTAGTTTGAGGACGCGGAGATTTTCGAAGATTTTGTGAATCAGCGGAAACTTGTGGATATCTTGGGGTGGAAAATGTTGGAATTTCTTAATGATTCCAAACTACACAGAGAGTAAAAAATCTCTCTTTCTAACAAAGAGAAATTATTTAGAAATTGCTGACAGAGATGGAAAAAAAAAAAAAAAAATCATTAAATTTAAAGGATTGTTACAAAGATGCCAGAGAGCTACTGTTCTCGCATTTAAAAAAATTACAACTGTTTTACAAACTGCGTTGAAATCCGCTCTCTATCCCTTTTAAAAAAAACGCACACATGGTGCTCAGCTCTTTTTTTTTGTTTCTGCCTTCTGGTTTTTTTTGGTTCAAAAATTACATTACATAGTCCTTCCCTTTGTTTTATACTCTGCATTACAATGCACACTAGCCTTGAAAAAAAACTACACGCTCTTCTTTCATATATATATATATATATATATATTAAAAATCTTATATGTATTTTTAAGTTTAAAACATAAACTTCATCAAAACTTATGTTGGCGCATTAAAACAAATGCAACATCAACCTAAAGTCTTAAAATCTAAAACATTAATACAAAATATTTTTTGCGGATATCAACAAATGAGTCAATTTTTTTTTCATAAATCATCGCATCTAATTTGCTCCAAGTTGACTGGGTCTCAAACCATGTGATAAAATTTCTGTCGGCTGTTGGTGGAGCCCGCGGTAGATTTTGAACAATCTTCAAGCAGATTTGACAAAGCCTTATTGCATCGCAATCCATATGATTTGGTTAGTGGGTAGTTCAGGTGATGAACTTAATATCTTGTTCATGTGATATGCGATATGAAATATCAGCAATATCGCATCGCAAATGAAACAACGAGACTTGTGATGGTGTGGAAAGGTAATGCAATATGCGAAACTGCGATGTGTGTTCTAAGTTTAGTGGTTGCTGGTGGTTAATGGTGGTTAGTGATGTGGTTTAAATAGAGGGTTCATAGGATGGTTCTTACTGCACAAATTCATAGCTACGGTATTAAAAAAAATGGATTTGCAGGTGTATTCAAGGTGATGTTTCAATGCTTGATGGTGTGCCGACAAAACACTCAAAAAAAAGTTGCAATCCTTCTGTCCTTCAGCTCTGCACCATTTGCAGTTGGATTTAAAATTCAACACTCCCTCTTATATTCAACTATTGAATTATCTTGTATACCCAAACATTTTCTCAAATAATTAAAAATATTCTGCCCTAATGGTTTTATCAAAATGTGAGCAAACTGCTCCTCTCTTCTACAATGTTGCAAAATAGTTTCACCATTCTTCACTAGCTCCCTAATGTAGTGATACTTGGCATCAATATGTTTCATTCTCTTGTCAAAAACTGAATTTTTTTATGAATCTATAACAGATATATTATCACAATAATTTTTTGTGTCTTTATATGTTCATAACACAAGCTCCTTAACATTCTCCTCATCCATACTACTTAACATGTTGTTGTTGTAGCTGCCACCTACTCTGCCTCTGCTATTGATAAAGCCCCAATTGGTTGTTTCTTAGAATCCCATGAGATGGCTCGTGAACCCATATGAGAAACATATCCAGAGGTGTTTTTCCTGTCATCAATACTTCCAACTCAATAATTGTCAGTATATCCAATCAATTCAGAATTTTCTGAAGTGGTGTATAAAATATCATATATTTTTGTTCCTTTCACATGCCTCTGAATTATTTTTGTTGCTTACCAATTTTCCTCATTTGGCCTTTCCATAAATCTAGAAACTAAACTCACAACATGCATAATATCCATCCTAGTTTTAGTCAAATACATAAGGCTGCCAACTATGCTCTTATACAAACTTGGATCAAAATCCTTGCTGATGTCTTCTTTGCTCAGTTTCAATCCTGCCACTTTAGGAGTAATTTCTGCCTTGCAATTCTACATATTAAATATTTCCAAAACTTCATTTACATATTTAGCTTGAGAGATAAAAATTGTATTTTCATTTTTCTCTACTTCTATTCCTAAAAATTATTTCAGCAATCCCATATCAGTCATTTCAAATTTATCCTTCATGACTGATTTAAAATTCTCAATGAGGTAAGCATCATTACCTGTAAAGATCACATCATCAACGTATAAAAAAACAATGAGAATCTTATTATCTTTCTCCTTGATGTATAATGTGGGTTCTCCTTCACATTTCTCAAACCGATTTTCTAGTAGATAGGCATCTATCCTACTGTACCATGCTCTTGGTGCTTGTTTAAGCCCATATAGATATTTCTTCAATTGGAAAACTTTATGCTCTTGGCCTTCTTTCTCATAGCCCATAGGTTGTTCAACATAAACCTCTTCCATCAATACTCCACTTGGGAATCTTGATCTCACATCCATTTTGTAAACCTTCCACTTGTGTTATGCTGCTATGGACAACACTGCTCTTACTATTTCCATTCTTGCAACCGGTACAAAATTTTCATCATAGTCTCTTCCATGTTGCTGCTTGTAGCCGTTGAAAACAAGTTGGGCCTTGTGCCTTTCAATATTACCTTCAAAATTTCTCTTGGTTTTATAAACCCATTTTACTCCAATTACTTCTTTGCCTTATGGGAGATCAACCAATTCCCATGTCTTGCTTTTCACTATGGCATTTGTCTCTTCATCCATAGCATCTATCAATATCTTATTTTTTATAGCTTCTTCAAAATGAATAGGATCCTCTACATGACAATACAATGTAAATAAAAAGTTCATACCTTCATTCGCTAGCTCTTGCTCGTAAATTTCATTCAGACTTTTGAATCTGGTTCCTCTTTCACTTGGTGTACTTGTGTTTGTAGAAGCACTCAAATCTACTCCTTCTGATGTGCTTAGAGAAGCATTGCTATCACTTCTCAAAGGAGTTTTTATTCCTTCTTTTGGTGTCCCTTCTTGTCCTTGTGTTAGGTAGAGGTGGTGCTACATATAAGGGATGTATTTCAGCCATCTCTTCCTCATTATCATCACGAGACAAACAAGTTTTTACATTCACTGTTTTCTCAATGCTTCCATCCAAAGCTTCTTCCTCAATAAACTCTATATCTATGCTTATAACAAAATTCTTAGTGGATGGGTTATATAATCTATATGCCTTTGATTCTTCACTTTATCCAATAAATATGCACTTCTCCCCCTTACTGTCCAGCTTCTTCCTCAGCTAATCTGGAATGTCTGCATAAGCCATACAACCAAAAACTCTCATGTGGGTGACATGTTGTTTTATGCCACGCCATGCTTCTTTCGGAACTCTGTTCATTGCAACTTTGGTTGGACATCTATTCAAGATATACACTTCACAATTGATAGCTTCATTCCAATACTCATTTGGAAAATGTTTTTCCTTCAACATACTTCTGACCATGTCCATGATTGTCCTATTCTTCCTTTCTGCAACTCCATTTTGCTGCGGTGTGTACCTTGCTGTAAATTTCTTGTGTATTCAATTTTCTCTGCAAAAATGTAGAAATTATTTTGAGATATACTCTCCTCCTATGTTAGTTCTTAAGACTTTGATATGTTTTCCACTTTTTTTTCTCTACAAGATCCTTAAAGTGATAGAATTTCTCAAACACTTCACTTTTATATTTCTAGAAATACACCCAAGTTTTTCTTGTGTAATCATCAATAAAATTCCATATATAGTGGATGCTTTGTAATGATGGTGTTTTCAATGGTCCACAGAAATCTGAATGAAAAATTTCTAAGAGTGTCTTTTCCCTTATGCTCTAAATTCCTGATGGAAAGCTTTCTCTATGTTGTTTGCCCAAGATGTAGCCTTCACATAGGCTATCCGGTTCCTCAATCAATGGTAATCCATTTAGCATAAATTTCCTATGCAACAAATTTAGACCTCCAAAGTTGAGATGTCCAAATCTCAAGTGCCATAACCATTTTCCATTTATTTCTTCTCTTTGGAATGTCTCTTGTGTCACTGCTGCCATTTCAACTCCTTTCTTCAAATATGCTCTCATCTTGAGAGGGAACATTTTGTTCATTGTCATCTTCACTTGTGCAATGCATTTCTTGCTTGGTGGTTTATCCATGATCGAGTATACATCATATTCAAAGAAAACATTGTACCCCTTTTGAATGAGCTTTCCAATGCTCAAGAGGTTACACTTCATACCAGGCACATAGTATACATCTGATATGGATTTTCCTTCTCCTTTCATTGTCAAAACACTTACTCTTCCTTTTCTCATGACATATACCTTACTGTATGTCCCCAATGTTACTTGAACCATTACATTTTCATCTAACACGAAAAACATAGAAATGTTTCCAGTCATATGGTTGCTACATCCTGAATCTAGAAACCATATATCTTCATTCTTTTTCTCAGCCATATTACACGCTAAAAACAACTTCTCTTGACTGATATTTTCTTTTGTAAAATTAACACTGGGTCTACTACACATTTCAATCTGTTTTTTCCATTGAAAATTTTAAGTGTGGAATTTTATCTTAAAGTTTAGAAACCTTGGCGAATCTTACTTGTCCCTAATATCCAAATTTTAAAATATTTGATGATAATTTTGTAGAAATATTTAGATTTATAATTATTTTGTATTATAAAATATATAATATTGACGATTTTTACTATAAAATAATTTTATACTATAAAATTTGGGCAAATTCATTTTTAGAAAAATGGAATTTGGAGATTTTTTTATTTTTATTTTTTGTAAAAAGTATGGAATATTAGCCCACCTGTGAATATTAGCCCCTAAAAGTTTTCTCAATTTCTTCTTACATTCATTGGCATAATGACCATACTTCTTAAAGTAATGACATTGGACTTGGGATTTATCATACCTTTGTCCATGTGCTTGATTTTTTCCTCCTTGTTGGCTGCTACCTTGGCCTTGGTTTTGATTTTGATTGCCACCCCTTCTACTTGTATTTACAGGGATGCTTCTTCCTCTTCTGTTTTGGCTTTTGCCTCTTCCTTTTCCTCTGTAGTTTCCTCTGCCTTGACCTCTTCCTCTTACAAAGGACATTTGGGTCTTGAAGGCATGCTCCAAATATGCGTTTTTTGTTCTTCCCAATATTTGTTCATGTGTCACCACTGATGCATGTAGTTCATCAACTGTAAATTTTGAGAGATCCTTTGTTTCTTCAATGGTTGTAACTATTACATCAAAACTTCAGGGTAAGCTCCTTAACACTTCCTCCACTATTCTTCTCTCTTCTACTGTCTCTCCATGAGATCTCATTTGGGTGACCAACCCAATCAGTAGAGTGAAGAATAAGTCTATTGTATCAGACTCTTTCATGAAAATAACTTCAAAATCCCTTCTCATTAATTGAAGCTCTGTTGTCTTTACCTTCTCCATACCTTTCTAGGATATCTAGAGGATATCCAAGGCATCCTTGGACCTCTTAGCTGCTACAATCCTTGGAAACACACTTTCATGCAGTGCTTGATAGAGATAGAAGAGGGTTTTTGAGTCCTTCCTATTGCTCTTCAGCAAATTCTTCTCCTCCTCTGTTAAGGCATTGAAAGAATTTTCATCTGTTGGTTCTTCCATACCATCTTCAATAAGCTCCCATAATTCTTTAGAGGCAAACAGAGCTCTCATTGTGATTGTCCAATAGTCATAATTCTTCCCATTTAACTGTGCCAGTTGATTATTTCGTATACGCGTGCTTCTGCTGGCTCCTGCCATGTTTGGCTCACTGACCTATGCTATAAACTTGACTGTCATTTTAAATAAACCTTCTCACTGCTTGAGAGTTAAAATCTGTCTTTTAAGTGACTTCTCTATACTGCACCTTTTTTTTAAACAAAAAAAAAAACTCTTCTTTGTAAACACTTGCTCTTTACTGAGCCTTCACACTACTGGTCAAAAGCTGCAACAAAACCTTCTTCCTTCTACTTCTTTGACAAATTCAAAGAGCCTGGACTAACTCTGATACCATGTTGGAATTTTTGAATGATTCCAAATTATAACACCCCTAGTTTATGTGTTTTTAAAACTAGACATTTAAACTCTAATCCTAAGGGGAGTGGACCCCAAAGGACAAGTATTTTGTGAATGTAATTAAATATTTAATTTGGAGGAAATGAAGAAAAGGATTTTGTGCAGATTGACCAAAAGAAGAAATTTGAGATCACTTGCTAAATCCATGAGGATGGATGAAGGAAAATACTTCCCCACAATCTTTCAAAAATCCTTGAAAGAAATTATTTCTAATTTAGATTTTTGAGGAAAAATCTAAATTCCCCAATGATGAGGAAAATAGTTGGGAAGAGGTAAAGAATGCTGGAAAAGCTGAGGAAAAGCATAAAACAGCTTAAAAAAAAATAAAAATCCCTAAATAGGGAAGCCTAGGCAAACAGGAAGAAAAGCATCCTGATATTCTGGACGCAGAATTAGAAACAGGCTTTGGGGAATAACAGATTAATTAAGCTTCTCTTATACAGATTATAGGTTGATCTGTACTAGGAGGGATCTCAGCTCGGGGGTGAATTCTGAAGATAAACGAATTCTAAGGTTGGGTGGATTGGTCATCTAATTAAGTGGTATGCACAGTTCAGTTTTAATCTGATGTTCTGAATTATAGATGTAAATTTTTATGTTGCATGGAAAGTATTGTATATACATGCTGTGTGTGATACTATTCCATACATTTAACAGAAAATTCAGTAAA
Source organism: Pinus albicaulis (assembly GCA_034641835.2). Taxonomy (NCBI): domain Eukaryota; kingdom Viridiplantae; phylum Streptophyta; class Pinopsida; order Pinales; family Pinaceae; genus Pinus; species Pinus albicaulis. Next base: position 313,397,100 of record CM076581.1, on the reverse strand, counting down.
ATTCTGTACAGTTGTAGGAATCACATGTATAGGAAAGAATTCATCAAAATCTCTAAACCATAACTGGTTTAAATTTGAGAATACATATTTCCCAAAAGAAATTTAATGATTTAACTTTAATCTGCTTCTGGTTTAGTAATTAATTATCGCATGTATACATAGTGAAAAGTAGCATGAGATGCATGTTACAATGGCTAAAAGTAGAATCAGATGAGTTGTAAGTTGAGTTAGAAATAAATTGGTTGAACCTGACATAAGGGCTATAGTAAATATTTCAACCATGCACAATGGAAGTAGAACAGAAACACATTTCAGTATGTAATCATCCATTTTTATTAGTCAAAATGTCATGAGAAATAATTGTGTAAGTGTCCACAGTAAATTAAAAATGAGACGAATATCTAAGATTTACTATAAGAGAATTCTCAGATCACACTTATAGTTATCACGACCAAAATGGGTGAATTATATCATTATATCTATCCCGGTAGTAGAACGGAGATAAACCTCAGACCATTAAATTATTGTGTATATATAGACACTACCAGGACATGCAATAAACTTTCTACAGAGTGGTACATAAATGAATGAGAATCAAGTCATGATGAAAAAAATAAGTTAGACCTGATTGATATATGTAACAAGATAGTTCCTCAATTACATGCATAGAACTACTGTGCAATTCTGTTTACATACAAAATATATTACTCGGGATTATTCAAACTACCCATTAACAGAAATTGTGAACTGGACTGAAGGGTTAGCTTAATAGACTGATGAAATAAACTGGGAATATTATGCCAGGAGAATAAAACCATAGAATACATTCAGTTATATTAGATTAACAACAACAGAAGCTATATTCTCTTTGAACAGGAAACTCTATACATCGGTAACAAATTTAGCAGACGATACTATACTAGAAGAAGAGTTCTAGCAATTAAATATTACAAAAAAAAAAATTGGAACACGATCCGTATAGATTTTAATTGACGAGGAACTACCATTACTAGACATAACGTTTCCATCGAAATTCACATTGAAAATCAGATAGAGAACTGAGTTATATACATATATGTACACATATAAATCTATATGACAATGAAGTCGGTTCCAGAAATGAAAAAAAATAGATTCTCTCCCCTCGGAGGAGAAGTCAACCAAAGTTATTACTCAAAAATTATTACAAACTTATAACCCTGATATCCAAAATTCTCCGGTAGGAGATAAGGAATTTAAATAGGATAAACTAAATTATCGTTCCCTCTGAGGAATTTGTACGAGACACCAACCTGTGAGTAAGAGGGAAGCGAGATTACTAGTCGAGCTAAACGCATATAAGCCAAATGGTTAGCAGAGAGTGCGATAGTCGTCATATACCTGCAACGAATAAGAGATAGAGTACGTGAGGGAAAATAAACAAGAATAATAATTACAACCTGAACAGGAGGTTAAACCACAAAAATGAAAACAAACATTTACAGCTTACCTGACAATGTATTCAGGGAGCTTGGGCAATGGAGACACTGGAACAAACAAATACACCAGGCTATTAACACTTGAGAAAAATTGAAATTTAGAAATGCAGAAGAAATAGCAATGGAAATTTCATGTCACCGGAAAGCAATGAGATGGAAATACCTTCTCGGAAGAACCTTGCAACGTCTCCAAACCACGTTGAGGGAGTTAGATACGCCTGAACGCCCAGGTCATCAACGCTTACTGTAACTCATCGAAGCGAGAGCGAGCATGAAACTAAGGCAAACTCAAATTTCATATACACCATCTGATAAGCACGATAATTGAAGTGAAATAAAAGGAGAGCTGTATAAGAAAAAAATAAAAATTGGTTGACTAAGTTTCAATCTATCCTAATCGTTAAATTCCAACTCTGAACTTATATACATACTGATATAATTAAAACGCAGAGATAGGAGGATTGGAAGGTCGAACTAGATGAATGATATACATTAAAAGTCATTACCTGGGTTGAAGAGTGCGACGTCATAGTTCTCACATAGCTCCAGGAGGTGTGAGGAGCGACACCTATGAAGGATTCCTCTGGCGTAGTAGGAGAACAAAATGATAAAACAAACTCTGGAACAGCTCTGTGGAAAACCCTCAATACGATAGGCGAAAATGCAGTCATATGTTGAACGCAAAAGTTTTATACGCCTTTGAAACCATAATTCTAGACAATCACCACCATACACGTGGCTAGAGATGCCCAATTCTGAGCACTGAAAGGTAGTAAGTCTCATAATTCCACAATAATCCAAAAAGGTTAACTCTTAATGTTCAATTTTAATGCAGCGTACCATCCAACTAGAATTGATACGAGCAATAAAAGGTGAAGTACTCCATATCACGTTGGCAGATTTGGCCAGTAGCATAGAACAAGAACAAAGTAAACCGGAATTGATAACAAAACCCTAGCGTACTACAAAGTGTCGACGTGTGAAATCGAGCCATGAAGAGAAGGTATGAAATCCTCAAATAAAATTGAATGGCATCGAAACTAGAAATGAGGTGGTAGCACGTCGAGTTGATTTCGTGAACGAGGCATAAGAGTATAAGTGTCAAGCGCCACCATAGAGTTCAGTGAGAACGATATGGTAGGGCTGCAAAGTCCGAAGAGAAAAACCCCTTACAGAATGTAGTTATATTGTTAAGAACAATACATTGATATTACCCATACCGATTTGGACGGTACCCTATTATATTAGGGAGAGGTACAATAGGGGGTTATTATATAAAAATTAAAGTTAAGTAGGTATGTGTGATACCTATATACATGTTGAAGTTCTAAGAAGTCAAACGACTAATATACACCTAAGAGTAGATGATCATACATATCGATATGAATTAGCACAAGAGGGTGGGGGTGATTGTAGGCCCAAGTGTATGAAAAACGATTGTACCATAAACTCAAGATGAATGTTAGGCACTCAGAAGTACTCATAACACCCTTACAAACAGAACTTAAGGGCTGATTTAAAGGTATTGAAAATAATAAAATGGAGTGTGAAAATGAAAATAAAAAGAGTATTACAGGGATGTAACTAAACTTGCAATTGAGATGGAAGCTAGTATATATTGACTGGGGTATAGTAAGTATGTGGAAATGAAATGTGTATTAAACAGCTAGAAATCTAAGTGTGATGGTATAACAATTCTGTGGAAATTATTCTTATAGGATACTGGAGAAAAAAAAAAAATTATGTGGGAAAGTGAAGGGGAGGTGTGAGAAATGGTATCAGAGCCCAAGTTATAAAACTGGGCTGGTGACATTGTGCTCGCTGTGACTGTGTGTTCTCTGTATAAATTGATTTCTGTAGAAAAAAAAAATTATGTTTTTTTTTTATTTCCACTGATCTGTGTTGTGTAGTGTACAGTGGTGCCGAAATGGCAGAGGGCGTCGAAATTTATGTTGATCTGCATGATGAAGATAGTGCACCAGATCCTAATGCGCCCATGATGGCTATGTTGCGAAGGTTGCAACAAGAATTGGCTGAGATAAAAAGCCAGAATGACAGATTTTCATTAGCCAGTGAGGAGCAGGAAAAGCTCATCAGAGAATTAACTTCGCGGAATAGCCAAGAAGGCGAGGGTTCCAGAAAGAGGAAGACTGATGAGTCTGAGGATGATGATACTATTAGGTATCAGTATAAACAGAAAAAGGAATTACAGGGGCAATTCCAAAAGATCAAGCCTCCCTCCTATGATGGGAAGAAGGAGGAAGATGCTGAAGCCTGGTTGTTGAACATGATTAAGGACTTCCAGGTTTATGAATATGAAAGCAATCTGAAGGCCAGATTATCTGTCTATCAACTACAAGGTAAGGCTACCTTGTGGTGGGAGGAGACGAAAATGATCCATGCAATCGACGAAAAGACAATTACTTGGGAGGATTTCCAAGTTAAGTTCAAAAACCGCTACCTGAATGAACGCTACTATGATGATAAAGCCAAGGAATTTCACGAAATTAGACTGGGACAACTCACTATTGATGATTTTGTTACTAAGTTTACAAATCTGTTGAGATATGTACCGTACATAAGGGAAGAAAAGGCAAAGGTACAAAGGTTTCTGAACTGTTTTCTTGCTGTATACAAAGAGAAGATCGAGTTTGATAACCCAAAAACAATGGACGAAGCTGTTAGAAAAACAAGATTGTGATACCAAGAGTTCAAAAGCAAAACTAAACCTGGAAAAAACTGGGTCAATAAGAGTGAATTCAAAGGGAAGAAACAGAAACCAGCCTATTTGAAGAATTTTGGCAAAGATCATCAGCGGAAAAAATTCAATAAACCCAAAGAAAGTCAAACTGCTCAATCTCAAGTGGCTTCAAAACAAATAGATGGAGACAGTAAAAAGGAAGGGACAGTCAAAATGAAGGAACCCTTGAAATGTTGGGGATGTGGAGAACCCCATCTCCTGATATAGCAAGAAATATACCTACCATCAGCGCAACCTTGGAAAATCGACAAGCAGACCATCAAGCTACCATGGTCGAAATGGAGGGTAAGATTTCTGGCCAATCTGTCACTGTTTTGATTGATCCAGGTGCTTATTTGAGTTACATTAGTCCAAAAATTGTAGAAAAATGTAATCCTAAACCTGAAAAATTTCAGCAGTCATGGTTGGTTCAACTGGCTACTGGAACCAAGAGGAAAGTAACACATAAATTGCCCCTAACAGAAATGAAATTAAATGATTTTCAAACAAAAGTAAACCTGAACATTCTGCCTTTAGGTTCATATGAAGTGCTGATAGGAATGGACTGGCTGGAAAAGAAGAAAGCCCTGATAAACTGCTGGGATAAGACCCTGCATTGTATGGATGAGGAAGGGAAACCTTTTGTTTTTAAAGGAAAACAAAAACCTGTCTTTGTAAGACAAATATCAGCCCTGCAATTAAAACGAATAGCTAGAAAAGTATACCAAGTTTATGCAGTACATGTAGAAGGAATAGAACAGAAAACTGAAGAAAATCTGCTGGATGCATTGCCAGTAGTAAGGGAGTTTAAAGAAGTTTTTCCAGAAGAAATCCCTCATCTTCCCCCGAAAAGAGAAATTGACTTCACAATCGATCTGGTGCCAGGAGCAACACCTGTCTCCCGAGCCCCTTATCGAATGAGTCCCCCTAAATTCATAGAATTGAAAATGCAATTGCAAGAGTTGCTGGATAAAGGTTACATTAGACCGAGTGTGTCTCCTTGCGGAGCCCCGGTGCTGTTTGTGAAAAATAAAGATGGAACATTTAGGATGTGCATTGATTATCGTCAATTGAATAAGCTGACCATTAAAATCATATACCCCTTGCCCCGAATTGATGATATGTTCGACTAGGTTAGAGGGGCTTCATTTTTTTCGAAAATTGACCTAAGGACGGGTTATCACCAGCTTAGAATTAAAGAAGAAGACATCAGCAAAACATCCTTTCAAACTAGGTATGGTCACTACGAATTTGTAGTCCTACCTTTTGGCTTGACAAATGCCCCTGCCACATTTATGTGCTTAATGAACAGCGTGTTAAATAAGTACATGGATAAATTTGTCCTTGTGTTGATAGATGATATTTTAGTCTACTCAAGAAATGAGGAGGAACATCAAGAGCACTTGAGGATGGTACTGCAAACTTTGAAAGAAAACGAGCTATATGCAAAGTTCAGTAAATGTGAATTTTATAAAGACAAGATTCAATACTTGGGGCATATTATTTCTGAACAAGGGCTGGCTGTTGATCCTGACAAGATAAAAGCTATTAAAGAATGGCCTGTACCAACTGATGTTTCAGTAGTAAGATCATTCATGGGAATTGTAGGCTATTATCGCAGATTTGTGGAGAGATTTTCTGCCATAGCATATCCCATAACTTCCCTGCAAAGGAAGGGTGTCAAATTTGAGTGGACTGAAAAGTGCCAAAACAGTTTTGAACAATTGAAGTTGAAACTCACTACAACTCCTATACTGAAAATTGCAGATCCAGATAAAGAATTGGTGGCATGTACAGATGCATGTAGAGAGGGGTTGGGAGGAGTTCTGTTGTAGGACAATGCGGTTATTGCATATGAGTCTAGGAAACTGAAGATACATGAACAGAACTATAGTGCCTATGATTTGGAGTTAGCTGTTGTTATTCATGCCTTGAAAATGTGGCGACATTATCTCCTTGGAAAAAAATTTATATTGATGACTGATCATATTAGTCTTAAATACTTATTTTCCCAAACTGATCTGAATGCGAGACAGGCTAGATGGCTGTCCTTTCTAAGTGAATTTGACATGGATATAAAACATATTAGAGGGAAAGAAAATAAAATTGTTGATGCTTTAAGTAGAAATTCTTTTCAAATTATAGGCAGTAGTGGAAGTAGTGCCCAGTTTGATTTAGAAGAGTTAGTGAAATAGGCGGCAGACCAGGATCCCAATTATGAGAATATACAAGTGAAAATCTGGAAGAAGGAGATGGTTGATTTCACTCAAAACTATAAAGGATTGGTTTGTTATAAAAACATATTGTATATTCCAAAGGTAGAACTTTAAAAAGGGAGATTTTAGATGAATATCACAAACAACCATACACAGGACATCCAGGATATCAGAAAATGTTAACAGCTTTGAAAAAGAAGTTGTTTTGGCCAGGAATGAAGCAAGATGTAGCAGAATATTTAACTAGATGCATGGAATGTCAACTAGTCAAAGTTGAGCATCAACATCCTGCTGGCCTTTTAAACCCTTTGCCGATTGCAGAGTGGAAATGGGACACAGTTTCCATGTATTTCATAACAAGATTACCAAAAACCAAATACCAGCATGATTCGGTGATGGTGGTAGTGGACACTTTAACAAAAGCTGCACATTTTATACCAATGAAATCTACCTTTGGGACAGCTCAAGTAGCAAATGTGTTCCTGAACGAGGTAGTAAGACTCCATGGAGTTCTGAAGGTGATTGTGTCTGACCGAGATGCTAAGTTTACAGCAGCTTTTTGGAAAGGGCTATTTGGAGGGATAGGTACCAAGTTGAATTTTAGTACTGCTTACCACCCTCAGACAGATGGTCAAATGGAGAGAACTAATCAAATTCTGGAGGACATGCTGAGAATGTATGTGATGGATAGGCCAACAAAGTGGGAAGATTATTTTCACTTAGCTGAATTTTCCTATAACAACAGCTACCAATCCTCCATTAAAATGAGTCTGTTTGAGGCACTGTATGGAAGAAAATGTCGTACTCCTTTGAGCTGGAGCCAGCCAGAAGATAAAATAATGTTGGGACCAGATGCTTTACAGGAAATGGAAATAATTGTTAAACAGATACAAAGAAACATCAAGACAGCGCAAGATCACCAGAAAAACTATGCTGATAAGAAACGGGTGCACCAAGAATTTAAAGTGGGAGAGCATGTGTATTTGAGCATTAAACCAAAAAAGAGTACACTTTATGCTGGAAGTTGTGCAAAACTAGCTCCTAGATATTGTGGTCCTTTTGAAGTATTAGAAAGAGTGGGACCAGTAGCTTACAAGCTGGCCTTACCACCCCATGTTAGAGTCCATGATGTGTTTCATGTTTCGTTATTAAAGAGATATGTACATGATGCTTCTCACATAGTTGATTGGAATGTTGTACAGGTGGAACCAGAAGGGGAGTTTCTTCCAGAACCGCTTCAAATATTGGAGCGGGAAGAAATTGAATTGAGAAATCGAACAGTAGCAAGAGTAAAGGTGAAGTGGAAGCACTTTACTGCTGAAGAAGCTACCTCGGAAAGACAAGCTGAAATGATGGAAAGATATCCATTTTTGTTTGAAAAATGAACTCTAGTAGTTAAATAACAACACCGAGGATGGTTTTTGCTTTTAGAGGGGGAATATGTAACACCCCTAGTTTATGTGTTTTTAAAACTAGACATTTGAACTCTGATCCTAAGGGGAGTGGACCCCAAAGGACAAGTATTTTGTGAATGTACTTAAATATTTAATTTGGAGGAAATGAAGAAAAGGATTTTGTGTAGATTGACCAAAAGAAGAAATTTGAGATCACTTTCTAAATCCATGAGGATGGATGAAGGCAAATACTTCCCCACAATCTTTCAAAAATACTTGAAAGAAATTATTTCTAATTTAGATTTTTGAGGAAAAATCTAAATTCCCCAATGATGAGGAAAATAGTTGGGAAGAGGTAAAGAAAGCTGGAAAAGCTGGGGAAAAGTATAAAATAGCTTTAAAAAAAAAAGAAAAATCCCTAAATAGGGAAGCCTAGGCAAACAGGAAGAAAAACATCCTGATATTCTGGACACAGAATTAGAAATGGGCTTTGGGGAATAACAGCTTAAATAAACTGCTCTTATACAAATTAGAGGTTGATCTGTAATAGGAGGGATCTTAGCTCGGGGGTGAATTCTAAAGATAAACGAATTCTAAGGTTGGGTGGATTGGTCATCTAATTAAGTGGTATGCACAGTTCAATTTTAATTTGATGTTATGAATTGTAGATGTAAATTTTTATGTTGCATGGAAAGTATTGTATATACATGCTGTGTGTGATACTATTCCATACATTTAACAGAAACTTCAACATATTTAGCCTTCAATTCTGTACAGTTGTAGGAATCGCATGTATAGGAAAGAATTCATCAGAATCTCTAAACCATAACTGGTTTAAATTTGAGAATACATATTTCCCAAAAGAAATTTAATGATTTAACTTTAATCTGCTTCTGGTTTAGTAATTAATTATCGCATGTATACATAGTGAAAAGTAGCATGAGATGCATGTTACAATGGCTAAAAGTAGAATCAGATGAGTTGTAAGTTGAGTTAGAAATAAATTGGCTGAACCTGACATAAGGGCTATAGTAAATATGTCAACCATGCACAATGGAAGTAGAACAGAAACACATTTCAGTATGTAATCATCCATTTTTATCAGTCAAAATGTCATGAGAAATAATTGTGTAAGTGTCCACAGTAAATTAAAAATGAGACGAATATCTAAGATTTACTATAAGAGAATTCTCAGATCACACTTATAGTTATCATGACCAAAATGGGTGAATTATATCATTATATCTATCCTGGTAGTAGAAGAAAGATAAACCTCAGACCATTAAATTACTGTGTATATATAGACAGTACCAGGACATGTAATAAAATTTCTACAGAGTGGTACATAAATGAATGAGAATCAAGTCATGATGAAAAAAATAAGTTAGACCTGATTGATATATGTAACAAGATAGTTCCTCAGATACATGCATAGAACTACTGTGCAATTCTGTTTACATACAAAATATATTACTCGAGATTATTCAAACTACCCATTAACAAAAATTGTGAACCAGACTGAAGGGTCGGCTTAATAGACTGATGAAAGAAACTGGGAATATTATGCCAGGAGAATAAAACCATAGAATACATTCAGTTATATTATATTAACAACAACAGAAGCTATATTCTCTTTGAACAGGAAACTCTATACATTGGCAACAAATTTTGGCAGACGATACTATACTAGAAGAAGAGTTCCAGCAATTAAATATTATAAACAAAAATTTTGGAACATGGTCCGTATAGATTTTAATTGACGAGGAACTACCATTACTAGACATAACGTTTCCATCGAAATTCACACTGAAAATCAGATAGAGAACTAAGTTATATACATATATGTACACATATAAATCTATATGACAGTGAAGTCGGTTCCCGAATTGAAAACAAATAAATTCTCTCCCCTCGGAGGAGAAGTCAACCAAAGTTATTACTCAAATTATCGTTCCCTCTGAGGAATTTGTACGAGACACCAACCTGTCAGTAAGAGGGAAGTGAGATTAATAGTCGAGCTAAACGCATATAAGCCAAATGGTTAGCAGAGAGTGCGATAGTCATCATATAACTGCAATGAATAAGAGATAGAGTACGTGAGGGAAAATAAACAAGAATAATAATTACAACCTGAGCGGGAGGTTAAACCAAAAAAGCGAAAAAAAAACATTTACAGCTTACATGACAATGTATTCAGGGAGCTTGGGCAATGGAGACACTGGAACAAACAAATACGCCAGGCTATTAAAACTTGAGAAAAATCGAAATTTAGAAATGCAGAAGAAATAGCAGTGGAAATGTTATGTCACTAGAAAGCAATGAGATGGAAATACCTTCTCGGCAGAACCTTGCAACGTCTCCAAACCACGTTGAGGGAGTCAAATACGCGTGAACGCCTAGGTCATCAACGCTTACTGTAACTCATCGAAGCGAGAGCGAGCATGAAATTAAGGCAAACTCAAATTTCATATACACCATCCGATAAGCACGGTAATTGAAGTGAAAGCAAAGGAGAGCTGTATAAAAAAAAAAAAAAATGGTTGACTAAGTTTTAATCTATCCTAATCATTAAACACCAACTCTGAACTTATATACATACTGATATAATTAAAATGTTGAGATAGGAGGATTGGAAGGTCGAACTGGATGAACGATATCCATTAAAAGTCGTTACCTGGGTTGAAGAGTGCGATGCAATAGTTCTCACATAGCTCCAGGAGGTGTGAGGAGCGACACATATGAACGATTCCTCTGGCGTAGTAGGAGAACAAAATGATAAAACAAACTCTGGAACAACTCTGTGGAAAACCCTCAATACGATAGGCGAAAATGTAGTCATATGTTGAACGCAAAATTTTTATACGCCTTTGAAACCCTAATCCCGGACAATCACCACCATACACGTGGCTGGAGATGCCCAATTCCGAGCACTGAAAGGTAGTAGGTCTCGTAATTCCACAAGAATCCAAAAAGGTTAAGTCTTAATGTTTAATTTTAATGCAGCGTACCATCCAACTGGAATTAATACGAGCAATAAAGGGTGAAGTACTCCATATCACGTTGGCAGATTTGGCCAGTAGCATAGAACAAGAGCAAAGTAAACCGGAATTGATAACAAAACCCTAGCATACTACAAAGTGTCAACGTGCGAAATCGAGCCATGAAGACAAGGTATGAAATCCTCAAATCAAATTGAATGGCATCGAAACTAGAAATGAGGTGGTAGCACGTCGATTTGATTTCGTGAACGAGACATAAGAGTATAAGTGTCAAGCGCCACCATAGATTTCAGTGAGAACGATATGGTAGGGCTGCAAAGTCCGAAGAGAAAAACCCCTTACAGAATGTAGTTATATTGTTAAGAACAATACAATGATATTACCCTTACCAAGTTGGACGGTACCCTATTATATTAGGGAGAGGTACAATAGGGGGTTATTATATAAAAATTAAAGTTAAGTAGGTATGTGTGATACCTATATACATGTTGAAGTTCTAAGAAGTCAAATGACTAATATATACCTAAGAGTAGATGATCATACATATCGATATGAATTAGCACAAGAGGGTGGGGGTGATTGTAGGCCCAAGTGTATGAAAAACGATTGTACCATAAACTCAAGATGAATGTTAGGCTCTCAGAAGTACTCATAACACCCTTACAAATAGAACTTAAGGGTTTATTTAAAGGTATTGAAAATAATAAAATGGAGTGTGAAAATGAAAATAAAAAGAGTAGTACAGGGATGTAACTAAACTTGCAATTGAGATGGAAGCTAGTATATATTGACTGGGGTATAGTAAGTATGTGGAAATGAAATGTGTATTAAACAGCTAGAAATCTAGGTGTGATGGTATAACAATTCTGTGGAAATTATTCTTATAGCATACTCGAGAAAAAAAAAGAAAATTGTGTTGGAAAGTGAAGGGGAGGTGTGACACAAACACACACAGAGAACAAAATCTCTCCTTCTAACAGAGAGAAATCATTTAAAAACGGTTGATAGAGATGCAAAAAAAAAAATATTTCATCAAACTTGAAGGGTTTTTACAAAGACACCACAGAGATGTTGTTCTCACATTTAAAAAAAAATTACAACTCCATCACACACAGTGTTGAAATCTTCTCTCTGTCCCCTTTTAAAAAAAACGCACATATAGTCCTCTCTTGTTTTTTTTGCTTCTGCCTTTGGCCATACTCTGCATTGCAATGCACATTGTGCTTAAAAAAAACTACACGCTGCTATTTTATATATATATTATAGACGTAGAATGTTTATAATATATATATTATAAATCTTATATGTATTCTTAAATTTAAAATCTAAACTTCATCAAAAATTATGTTGTCGCATTAAAACAAATGCAACACTAACCTAAAGTCTTAAAATCTAAAACATTAAAAAAAATGTTTCTCGCGGATCTCAAGAAATGAGTCAAAACTACTTTTTATAAATCATCGCATCTAATTTTCTCCAAGTTGACTAGGTCTCAGACCATGCAATCAAATTTCTCGTGGAGCCCGCAGTGGATTTCAAACAATCTTCAAGCGGATGTGACAAACCCTTATCGCATCGCAATCCATATGACTTCGTTTGTGGGCAGTTCAGGTGATGAACTTAATATCTTGTGCATTCAATATGCAATATGCGATATCGGCAATATCAAATCGCAAGTAAAACAACGAGACTTGTGATGGTGCAGAAAGGTAATGCAATATGTGAAACTGTGACGTGTGTTCTGCGTTCTATGGTTGGTGGTGGTTAATGGTGGTTGGTGTTGTGGTTTAAATAGAGGGATGGCAGTACAATTCTTACTACAGAAATTCATGCTACAGTCTTAAAAAAAATGGTTTTGCGGGTGTATTCAAGGTGAGGTTTCAATGCTCGGTGGTGCGTAGACAAAGCACTCAAAATAACATTGTAGAGTACTTCTGTCCTTCGGCTCTACAGCGTTTGCAGTTGGATTTAAAATTCAATAAAAAAGAAGCTGGTAGCACGCATTTTTCTGAACACTTTCTCCTCTAGACTTTGCAAGTAGCGCATGCAGATGTGTTCGATCTTTCTGCACTAAATGAAGTGGCATAGCCCATATTCACAAAAAAAGGGAAGGAATTATGTTTTATCAGAACATTCTTGTCATTAATTTTCCAAAAAAACATTATATTACGATATCATTAACATGGTATTTCTTCTCTTTCGATTTTATGATGCAATTAATGAAAAGAGAAATGTAACGGTGGATGTGAGGCATACCAAGAATGACTAATACATGGATGACCACGAACACCCTGAAGTCAGAGTAATAAAGTCCATCTATTTGATATTTGTTATTAACGACGAAGGCTCTGGCACTACCTTTCATGTTGATTATTATTTTTGGAGTTGTTAGTATCGGTATTCACCTGAAAAAACTGATATGACATTTTGATTCGTGTTATTTAAATTGGTTTTTTGATTGTATATATAGATTTAGTATTCTGAAAAATCTTTACGGCACTTTTATTGTCCAGACGTTATTCATCAAACTTGTTATTTTAATAAATTCCTGAATGATTTTAAAGAAATTAGACGGAAAAATCGACAAAAAAAAAGTTCCAATTATTTTTTTTTTTAAATGATAAAGTTTTCTTTCAAGATAGTTTTTAAAACTTGGGAAGACTTATTATTGTCACATAAATTTGAGAATTTATTAAAATTTTAAAGAAAAAAAAATATTTTTAGAATATAATTTAATGCAAATAAATAATTTTAAGTCTTATTGCACCAAGAGGCGCATTCTACAACTCAGTATATTCCTGATGTGTAAGTATGTTGGAAGCCAAAATGACAAAAACTAAAGAAAATTTTAAAAATAAAAAATCTCAATAATGTCGGCTTAAACAATAATTTAGAAAACCATATAAATAAACAATTAAAAATTCATTAAAGTAAAATAAATTTATCAAAATATGAAGAGGTTTACAAACACTAAAAAACATATGGTAAATAAATAAAAATATAAATAAATTAGAGTTATGTTAAATAAATTAAAGGCCTATAGGCCAAATACCATGGGCCAAATATCATATTTATAAAACAGGTATGGTAAATAAATAAATATAAAAGAAGTATAAAAAGGTAAGGTAAATAAATAAAAATATGCCAAATAGGATTAGAAATCAACATCTAATTATATATGAAGTCTATGATCCAAATACAATGGACTAAATTGTTATTAATAGTATGCATAAAAAAAATTATTTCACAAAGAAGCGTATTCTACAAACTAGTATAACCCCGATGTGTAAGTACGTTGAAAGCCAAAATAAAAAAAAAAACTAAATAAAATTTTAAAAATAAAATCTCAATAATGTCGGCTTAAACAATGATTTAGAAAACCATATAAATAAACAATTAAAAATTCATTAAAAAAATATAAATTTATGAAAATATGAAGAGGTTTATGAACACTAAAAAAAGATATGGTAAATAAATAAAAATATAAATAAATTAGAGGTACGGTAAATAAACTGGCTATGGGCCAAATACCATATTTATAAAACAGGTACAGGTACAGTAAATAAATAAATATAAAAGAGGTATAAAAAGGTAAGGTAAATAAATAAAAATATATCAAATAAGATTAGAAATCAACATCTAATTATATATGAAGTCTATGACCCAAATACCATGGACTAAATTATTATTAATAGCATGGAAAAAAAACATTATTGTGCCAAGAAGCGCATATGTCTAAGTATGTCGGAAGCCATAATAACCAAAACTAAAGAAAATTTTAAAAATAAAATCCCAATAATGTCGGCTTAAACAATAATTTAGAAAATGATATAAATAAACAATTAAAAATTCATTAAAAATAAATAAATAAATTTATTAAAAATAAATAAACTGATCAAAATATGAAGAGATTTACAATATCCTAAATAAATAAAAATATAAATAAATTAGAGGTATGGTAAATAAACTAAAAGGCAATGGGCCAAATACCATGGGACACGTAACATGGGCCAAATACCATATTTATTTTTTAATGAATTTTTAATTGTTTATTTATATGGTTTTCTAAATTATTGTTTAAGTTTTTCACTTGAAAAAGAGGTTTTCACCTTAAGAAATTTGATCTCTTTTGACGCTTAATAGATCCAAAGTTAAATGGATCTAGGTTGGTTTAGTACAACGGTAAAAAATAAATCTGGTCAACAAAATTACATTACATCAAACCTCAATAACCCATAACTATAAAAAGATAGAAGATAAAAACTGTTGTAACCCAAACCAGATACGATATCCTTTGCTAGACTAATAACTTATAAAAAAATTGCTGAGGCTCTGGTTTATCCTGCCAATTCAAATCTAATGTTTACGGTCCATTCTATTGCCTCCAATAATGAGGACGGAAATCTCAAGGAAGTAACAAAGAAACACTTGTGATTGGCACATGTGGCAATCCGTTGATGTGTCCTTCCCCGGTGGTAAATTGAAGGTGCGTTCCGACAGCATATTTTGAATGTACATGAAATAAATTGTGAGAAAACACATAAAATACTTAAAAAGTCGTAATTTTCAAACATAATGGCGCCCACTTAATTTGAATCAGTGGAAGGTTATTTGTCCGTTTTTCATTCATTGGATTGACGGTGAAGGCCCTGTCTTATGTCTTTTATTTCCACACGAATTTACTATTTTATTATTGATAGTAAAATAAATAATTGTGGGCGCCGACTATAAGAGAATAATTATCGGTAATGGTGAATCAATTGGCTTCACTGCCCTTCCAATTAGAACAATAATTCACATCATATCGTTAAATTACAACAATAATTCACATTATATAATAACAAGTTTCATTTAAGCCGGACGATGAAAATTGTGATGAATATGGTAGAGCAACGAAAATGAATTACAATACGTGGGTTTATTCTCGATCTACCTTTGTTCATGTTTGGGGTTATCGTGTACTCAGCGTTGTGAATAAGAAAATTGCAACATAATATATCCGCAGGAATATGTAGTTACATACAATTTGAAGGAAAATAAATTACAGAAAATCATTACTTATAGTAGAACTTTTATGCTGGCCCTTTTCCATTTTATTCCTGGAAAGTTGATCTCCCAAAATCCCAAAAACTTAAGGTTATGGTGTACAATGAAAAAATGTACTTGGGAAATTTATGACCTAAAATTTACTCATTCAATGCTTATGTAGTGTAATACTTAAAAACCTGGAGCTCTTTTAACATAAATTTGAGAAAGATGATGACATACATGTGCATTACCATGAATTAATGTTAGGCTATAGTAAAATTAATGTTAATCTCATAATTAGTAGAAATGAATTTAGACATTAATTCTTCACAATATCTATATGCATAATCATATATAAGAAATAAAACATAACATAATAACATGAAAAAATGTTATACATCTACTAAAAGAGCATTATACATTTAGTCAATTTATAGACATAAGGCTCTTTAAATTTCTTACCCATAAAACATTTAATCTTTCCACAAGCAACTACTAATTCACTGTTCATATTATACATACTCTCCCTTTGGGTACATTGGTTTTATTCAATGATTGACATCGTTATCACATAGATAGTAGTATTAATATGTTATGTTTGATCTCTGACATATGTGTCTTTGATGGAAATCCTCCATCACTTCATCTTCTCAAAACTAAGGATTGCATTCATTAGATTTCTCTGAAATTGATTTTTTTTCTATCTATTTCAATAATCCCAAAATTTTGTGGTTCAACTTTAATTACGTGTTCCTTAATGTCTATCATCAAAATGAAGGGGCCAATAAGCTCTTAGCACAAACGTTGAGGCTAGCTCATAAACATCTTGACATTTAAGTGTGTATTGCGCAAATGCTTTCATTTTCATTTACAATTTATGGAACAATATCTTTGCTCCTAATATAAATGTCTAAGCTTTCTCTAGGTTTAATTAAAGCCTTATCTCCCTAATAGATGCCCTATATATCTCTACCAATGCTTGTAATTTTTAGAGGATTTTTTTTACTTTTTCTACACTCAATCACAATTAGTGAATTTGAGCTTATGCCTAACAAAAATATAAATATATAATAAAATTATTCATTGATTTTTGATATTTCAACCAAATTTTCTTTTATTTTGGAGTAAACTATTAGTTAATCAACCTCAATCTACAAGTCCATAATGTTTGAATAGATTTTCTCTAAGTTCCTTTCCCTATATTAGTAATTCGTATTGTATGTTGTTGTGCACTTATATACCTCACTCTATCTCAACATGTTGTAATGGTTTGAGATATCCATATAGTGTATTAACTAGTTAATGGCCCCATTAGTCTCATTTTTTTTTAATCTATATACCTATGATGTGCTGTAGGTGGCGTTTATAATTTATCCTTTTAATCTTTGAAGAATCTAGTGGGTGTGATTTCTCATAATTTTACTTGTAGTTTGTTCATCTCCAACTTTTTATCCAACCTCAAACCTAGATTTATATATATTAATGAACATACCTACTTAAAACATGTTTTGGTTGCCTCAAGTTCATCCATCATGGCATCTTTGATGTGATGCAAGGTATCAAATTTGGCATAGTGGTCTCTCTATGTTTGTAGATAGTCATTTTCCTTCTTAATGCAAATCCAAGATCTTCTATTTTCAACAAGTTTTTTTTTTTTCAACCTTTCTTAACATATTATGAATCAAAATCAAAAGTTGTGGTTTGAAACATTTCTAAAAAGAATATGAATGGAATTCAATTTGTTAATGAGGACATGATGACATGTATTAGCATGAATTGTTGTGAAGGAAAACGAGATGTAAGCCTCATCCTTAGTAATGGAAAACCAATATGACTTTTAATAACTACGCTATTTGATTTTAGTGGTAGCTCCTTGTGTGGAAATTATAGTGTGTATTCATTCTCTAACATCAAACATGATGCATTACATAAGACCAAATTTGTTGGAAAACCACCATCATTTCTTATCCATACTTAACATTCTTGGTAAGATACAAATCATAGATAAATTAGTAAATCGTTGTCTATCGTTAAGTCGTCAAGGATACTTAGGGATATTAGAATCGTATGCATGGTTGTTAGTTGTTACCCTTTTATGAGTTTCCTCTATCTTGGGAATATAGCATATCGACATATTAACAATCTTCTTATTGGGGAGGAGAAAATTAATGGTTCCTTTAAGTTACCAATATGATCTATCGAGTCCTTTTAATCTCCTCTACATATCTTGTAAATGTGTATTTGACTTCTGAGTAGACCCTCTTAAGCATATTTTCATGGAGGTATATTGAGTTAGACATGTGGCTTGAATGTAAATTTGAATTTTCGTTTCAGAGCTTTTGTGTATTATCCCACATGCGCAATACAAGTAGGATACACAAGACTTAAATACGTGGTGAGTTTAAATATGGGTTGAGGTTTCTTTTTTTGGTAAATATTAATTTATGTTATTATCGAAAGACAAATTAATTACATAAGAGATTTCTTCTGAAAACTATCTTGACTATATGAGCTCATGGGTAGACAAAAATCCTCTTTCGGAAAACAAAATTATGAACCTTTATAGGCTTTGAAAATAATCTAGATAATAGGTTGTTCTTCAATGTAGACTTTCTTGTTTCCGACCACCCTTTACCAAAAGATATAATATGACCAAAACTAAAGATATGAACTCTCATGATTTCAAAATTTTAAATTAGAAGAGAGAAACCAAAGTACTTAAATACTAGTAAGAATATGAGAGAGCTAATCAAGGATGATATTTGACGAACCTAGAGAGTTAGCTTTTTTGGAGTTGACTACTTGGGAGACCGAATTGACATTGATGGAAATGATGGGAAGTACATTGGTAGCAATATCCACTTCTTCGTGGCCATTGGTTTAATTTTATGAATCTGTTGTAATGTACTATTCCGCTCAATTCAATATTGCTACAATGTCATTCAAATTGTAGTGGATTTCCCTCATTATATGCTTGAGTTCTTCCTGGACTGCAAAATTTTTGTAGTTATCAATTCTTTTATCTTTGATAAGAAAAATCAACATTGTTTTGATATGTCAATGGTGGTTTATGGAGTGTAAGAAGTGCAGGAATATTTTCATTAATTTAACGGGGTCCCACCCCCATTTTAGAAAATTTCCATTCATATATGAATTAGTAAAATATTTTCAATCCCAATTTTTTTTACTTCAAGGCTTAGTATTTCCTTCCAAAATTCAAATGGTGTGAAGTCAAAAAAATTGGTCACGAATTTCGATATGAAAATAGAGTGATTTTTCGTTGATGATGACCGAACTGCTTCGCCTCTTCGTGTCATCTTCCACATCCTTGGAGCCATAATTAACTTGGATTCATCAAATACAACAACTACGATACATCATGAGGAATTATTTTTAGATAGTGAGGGACAGTGTTATATTGGACATGGGTAGTGACATTATAACCTGTAGTATGGCAAGGCAGAGATAATTGAATATGTATACGAAGATCGGGCCGAGAAACAAAGGATAAACGTTACTTGCAAGAACTAACTCAACGAAAATAAATGCGATCAATAAAGAGACCTAAGGGCTCTCCTTAGGTTGAAAAAATGTAGATTGAAACGAGAGAATAAAATGGTGTCTGTGGAGGAGAAACCAATTAAATATTCTCTCAAATCTAGATAGATAATGTCCCCTCATACCATACTCCACATACAAGTAGTCGGTAGTTAAGTAAAACCCTAATTAACTCTTCGTTTTGTAGGGAATTCAGGGACATAACGACCACCAAATGAAAAGGTAGGCCAACCCCCATATTGTGCAAGAAGAGTACAAAAGAATTGAGTATCTCACCCCCTGAGAAACACTAGATCCAGAAAAATATGACAGATAATACTATGGTAACGATATAAGAGCAATGCGTCAGACCTAGGTATGATTTGAAAACCCATCAATGAAAACACCCACCGTGGACGAAACAAAATTCTATAACCCAACGAGGGAAAATGAATAGAAGATTAGGAAACATACAATAGGTAAAATGAGGAACAAAAAATAAGCACACCATGAAATGGAAAGAAAATAAAAATAAAAACACATCCCCAATTCAAGACTTAGTTAAATTACTGAGAGGAAAATATTATTGACCAAAACAAGACCCATCGACCTCTTCCACCCCATTTTCATCGTGAAGGATGTATACATTTTTATTTGCATGGAAATCTTGGTATAAATTACAAAGACAAGCTCATGGGAGGGAAACAACACTAGTAATGTGTCCCAAAGATACCTGAGACTCCAAAAAAACCAACCATAACACATTACAAGTCCATTATTTAGCCAAATTTCCCTTTCAAGTAAATCTCTTGTGATAGGCAGTCGACCATGAGAGGATGTCACTATGCTCACAATTACAAATGGAATGAGCATGTTTCCCTATACCCGAGAATGGGTTATGATGAATTCTATAGGTATAACATCTAAACCCCAATGTTTTAAACTATGAATTATTGTACCTAATACACATGTCTAACACATGTCAACATGCGAACGAAGTAGGTGAGGCTGTTGTGTTTAATGAGGAGCACCAGAGGTCAAAGTGAGTGGAGGACATGCATGTGGAATAAATACATGTATAACAACTTGTGCCTACTAGAAAGCAGTGTTTCCCATCATCAGAGAATTCCCTTAGTGAACACCCCCATCAGGAAGGAATTGTTATCTGTTGAATTGTTTTGATGGATGAATTGTATGATCTATATGAATCCATCATTTTTTTCATTTCATCCAATGAATCATTAATTTTAGGACCTTCTTTCCAACAAACCCAGTTGGCAAGTTATCGTGACACCTTATTTCCTTCCCTCCGAGTATGTTGTTGGATAACATAATCAAAATTTGATAACAAGGTTTTCATATTAGTCACCATTTCCTGTAATCACCAACTATGGATAAATATGTTTCACGATTAGCCTAGTATTAATTTCATGATATCTTTTATGACAAGTTGGGAATCTCGATGTAGCTGGATAAATATATATCTATTTTTCACCATGATTTGGAGCCCATATTCGATAGCTCCTAACTGAGACATATCGTTCTTAGTAATCCCATAATATTGAGCAAAAATATGAAAATGATTTGAGTTGCAATCCCATAGCATACCTTTGATACATGTTGGACTTCAGTTTCCCTTAGACGCACCATAAAAAAAAAGAAAAAAAAAGTTTTGCAGAGGAGGAATGAAATAATTCGGAGATGGGGTTCAAGAGGGTTTATTATTGGAATAATTTCCACAACATTGTTTTTGTTGGATACCCATAACATTTATTATAATACCCTATGTATCATCCATGTTTATTAATTTTACTAATGGAGGGAATATTATTTATATTACCGTGACGTTTGATAAATAATGACTCTAATTACTTGTAGGTTTCATTTCTTTCCCTCAAACAAATGTAGATTTCTCTCTTTGCATATAACCAAGAGGGAGAATCTGATGGCAAGAATCCATACTTCTGTTATCCATGGGTTTTTTAAATTCTGCTCATAATAGTATTCCAACCACATGTTTACTATGAAATTGATTGGTAGTGAGTATATAAATATTTGTTTGATAAAACACCACAAGTTGTCAACTAAACGACACTGCAAGAGTAAGTGGGATGTTGTTTCTCCCCCCTATGAGTAGAGGAAACATTTTTATGGACCCTCAAACATTTAGATCTGAGTCACTCCCATGTTAGTAAATGGTCCCATGATATCAACCAAATAAATATTTTAACTTTGGGCCAACCACTCTTCTACCATAAATGTTTCCAGAGTTGTGAGTGATTTTGAGATTGATTTTCCAGAAGCATGGAGTATATGTCCATGACTAAGAATGCCTCTAAAGAAATAGTGACCCATCTTGGGATATCCCATTTTTAAGATATACAAATTTGATGGTTTTATAGAATCCTGCAATATTCTTCTCATTTTCTATTACCCTATATTCACACTTGTGGTGCTAGTCAATGATCCTGAGTCTCCCACCATCGCCAATTTTTTTCTTCATCATCCTATTTCCAAACATCCGGAACATGATAATATCCTTGTGATTATGTAAGGTAATTGATTGTTATAAAGAGGTAATTAAATCTCAGAATAGGATATGGTTTCTATGATTACTGCTAGAAGCTAGTGGAACAACCATTGCAAATTTCCTAGAACTCCTTTTTCTTGAACAAACATTTGGTTTTCTAAGCCCAGATCCATAGTCCTTGCCCTTTATTCACTCCATCAAATTGCAGATGAGATGCCTATGTGTGTAAGGCTATATATTTTTGTGACCAAATTTCCTTCCAGATTTGGGGTCCCCCATGTACTCTAAGTAGAGTCAACTCATGCCATCCCACCAAAGCCCACTTATGTTTGTTAGGTGAACCTTTCCATAGGAATTTGAGACATAAATATTTTAAATGGTTCATTGTCATAATTTTAATAGGAATTGTATAGATTTGGTAATTTATAAGAGCTTCTAACATTTCTCTCATGAGAATCAATGGACTAGGGAAATTCCGATCTAGAGGTCTAATTATTTATTTTGTGGCATATCCTATAAATTAAATCCATGCAAGAGGAAATTATGTTGTTATATACTACTAGGGAAACTACAAGCCATTTATAGGGAATGAATCACATATTAACACCAACCATTTTACCATGAAGTAGTTAACCTATCCTGGGATAGCTAGAAAATAAAAGGTTATTTTTTCAACATTAATTTCCATAACGAAGGAATTCATAAAAATTTTAAGGATCTTACAGATCCTTTTGAACTCCTTAGTAGTCAATAGTCCAAAAAGAATCACATCATCCAAAAACTATAAATGTAAGATTGGAAGGTCTTTTACAAATAGCTGGAGACTATAAATATACCTTGAATCACTATAATTTTGGAATGTTATGCCTAGATATTCCATAACAAAAATAAAAAGAAGAGGCAATAGGGGGTCCCGTTGCCTCAAGCCTCATGAGAAAGTAAAATTTTTTGAGGGACACCCATAAATTTAAATTGAAGAAGAAACATGTTGGTGTAAATATTTCGGGAATATTTACAAAAAATGGTTCACTTAAGTCACCGGTGACAAGTAAGCTTAAGAACAATATATGGTTTTTTACACTTCAGATCTAAAACAATAAAACAAGAAAACCTATGGTAAAAATATTGTATGTGATCCAAAAAGGAAAATAACAAGAAATATTTGATGTAATAACCTAACAGAGAAAAAAAAATTAAATGAATAATATTTTATTAATAACACTTGGTGAAGTAGATCTACAACGAGGTTTTGTAAGATCCCCCTCTGTGGGATGTGTCTTTTTATGTCCTTGTGCTTCAATGATATATTCTCTCTCTCAATGTGTGAAAACCCCAAAACAAAATATGGAACTCAAGTGGAAGCTTGGATGCTAGAAGATGATATTGGTGACAACGATAGTGATCATGGTGAAAAATGAATGGAAAACTCTCTTATTTATAAAAAATTATTGGGTTGATCTCGAAAATGAGAGACAATAAAATAGTATTAACCAAATCAATATCTAATTTTTAGGAATATTTTATTGTGTTTTTTCGAGTGTAAAAAATATTGAAAATGATCAAATATCTTTAATTTTGAATAATTAAGAAATAAAATTATTTATTAATTATTTCACGAGAATTAAGAAAGGTGTGAAATTGAAATAATTATTAAACAATTATTTAACAATTATTCAAAAAATAGAATTAAGAAATAATAAATAAAGAACGATTTATTTGATTATTTCTAGGCGATTTAGTCAAATGTGACAAGGAATAGTGATCAAATAATGATTCAATAACTATTCCTAGAGAAAATTAAATAAATAACGATTTATTCCATTATTCTCATGGCGTTTTTTAATTTTAATGATGAATAATTTAATAAAAATAGTTTACTAAATTATTTCCCATGGTGAAAGTGATTTTATAATGGTAAAATTTATCCTACATGGTGTATTTTGATCCACCTAGTTAGAAATGGGTAGCTGATAGTTTTTTTGTGATGACCGATTCCGCCCCAACATATCAATGTTAGGATAAAATCGTACAAGTGAAATAAATTATAGGTTATAGTTCCACGACACACCAAAGGGGGGAGAGAGAGAGAGAGAGAGAGAGAGAGAGAGAGAGAGATAATTGATGCAATGCAAATAAGGACAAAGGAATGGAGGGGGCGAGACCTACTAATCTGATATAAGTCTAATTTTTATTTTGGAGTACATGATCTCAAATAAGGAAAGGGAGGCGTAGCAATACCCGTGGATATAACTGAGTATAACTTATAATGGTGAGCTCAACAACGTAGGACTGAGCTAGAAAGTACATGAAATAGGATACATGATATGTTGGCATCAAAGGGAAAGAATGTGATACAATAATACAATGAGTCCCTTATAGACAATGTGCCAGGAAAAACGTAGTTCGGAGATAGATAGAATAACATTTGAGTACATGATACATAATTCCCCTCAAGTCGACATGGTGAGGGGGTATCACAACAAAAGAAGCCCTAATGAATAAGAATGGGCTCTAAATATATGAATGGATCATATGAAGGAAAGATGCACATTGTGGGTGTCGTAAGCCATTGAAGCCGAACCCATCAAATATGCAAAACTGAATCTGAGGTTGGATCATAATTAGTTGAAATCTAGGCATGTGAGGGGGTTCCTAAAGGGTCGCCCCCTCATGAGGTTTCTAACATCTCACACACACTCTAGAAAATTGGTACAATCTTTTGGATTACTTGAGCATCAAGTGTATAATTCCCAATCGAGTGATAATGATTTGGAGTCCATCATGTCAAAAACATCCAAGTCAAAGAGAAACAAGGATTACCTTTTATTTTCCTGAGGAATCAAACAGTGATGAAAGCGGGAACCATGGTGCACCACCCTCTAGACCACTCTCTTGGAATAAATGTCTTGAAGTCAAAAGAAGAAGGCCCACTAGATTTGAGGCAATGAAAAATACTAAAAAAAAGCACGATGGATCATAGTAAAGTTGTTGATGGAATATCACCGTGGATGATGATGGAGGTAAATAAGTTGAGTGAAATACTGACAAATTCCCTTTTCATAGCATAATATGCATGGTTGACCTCGCAGTCACTGACTCAATTCAAGAGGGGATGGTCAATTACTCAAACAGAGGCTTTTCATAGATGAAGCAAAATAGATGGAGAAAAAATATGAGAAAATGGGATGAATGTGATGGAAATATGGATGGAACACTACAACTAGACCCAATGGGACTAAGAATAGACTCCATGAATGTCATGGTGACTCATCTCAGATGCTGTTAACAATGGTGACTCGATGATGCTTTTACATGGGGGAAGCCTATATCGTACCATAAAAACATGACTAAATAATGTTTATTTATGGAAAAAATAGATATATAAGTTAAGAAGTTCCAAGGAAAAGTGGTACCAAAGTACAAGCAGATCATATGAATAAATTTGGTTTTAATTGGCGACCAAGTGAAACCTGATGGACAAAATTATTTCCTAGTGAAGTGTCAAACGACCAAAAGTAAATGGAGACCCGTTAGAGGACTTGGTGAGATATTTCCAATTATTCTACTCGTTCATCAAACAAAATTTTGGTTTAATAGTAATGGGAAATGGAAAAAAATATCATTTTTCCTATAAAATGTCTTATTTCCTCCAAATACAATCCATTTATAGTGAACTATTAAATCATTTTTACAGGAGAAGAAAGCCCTAAACCATGGGGAGATTGTAGAATAAAAATCGACCATCAGAATCTACATCTACGAGGTGGAGGTAGGTGGCTTGACCTTACTACTTAAGTTTTTTGGATTAGATTTTCAGATTAGTGATCCAGATTTCTTCAGATACCAGAATTAATTAAGATATTTTACTTTTGTGATGTTAATATAATTTCACTTAAAATACCATAAACAATACATATGTGAATTCTTAAATAAGAGGAAACATAATCACAATGAACAAATCAAGAACACAACACCTTCCTAACATAGTTCACCCATTTTGGGTTACATCTATGGGCCTAGTGTCAAGAGAGTGGAGGTCATTTCATTAATTGCTACAAATAATGATGATGTACATGGCATGTTCTTTGTCATAAAAATGAAAAATACCCTCAACAAGAGTGGCACATCTCTACATGAGGAATTCTCTCTATAGGAACTCTCACTCAAATAGGTTTTCCTTTAGCATGGCAAGCTAATGAATTCTCACAATAATGTGGCAACAAGCAACCCTCAACATCTTGTTAAACAAGGATCTCAACAATAAGACAACATCTTAGCAAAAAAAAAGGAAGCATAAGATAACTGCATCATGTACATCCACTTTCGAAGATGGCCAAAAATTTCAACGCTCGGCTGCTGAAATGGACTACACCATTGAATCCATGATGATGAGAGGCATAAAAATGACTATCAAATTGTCCAATTCTGACACCGTCAAATTATGGGCCTTTGACAATATTTTAGATTCCTCATGATTCAATAAATATTCCTCTCCAGTGGTTAACTAGAGATTTTCTACTCAGATTACATATTTTATCTCGCCATAACGATCCTTGTGAAATTCTGAGAAAAATGAGTATAAAGTTCGCGAGATTCCAACAATGGAAAAATTTAACCTCCAAGGGAATATTTTAGATTCCTTAAGATTTTTCAAAGATTCCTCACTATAAGGCACCTACAATTCTACGGATCGGATGGCAACTATGACTTCACCATCGAGCTCCCTGCAAATTTTTGAGAAAAATAACTATAAATTTGATAACATTCTGTCAGTGTAAAGATTTACCTCACAATGAATATTTTATGCGTCAATTGATTCCCTTATGTCAAGGTTCTGCATCTCTAACTGGGCATGGTTCCACCTCCTGTAACTATGTCATTGTTCCACACTTCCTGGTTCCACTCTGGAGTGCCCCCTGAAGTTGACCTCCAAGTTCCTCCAATCTTCCTATGTTCCCTCTCGTTGCTGGGTCGAATGAGAAGTATGGTTGAAATATGGGTTTGATTGGCGAATAATGCTAGAATTTCGTTGGCCTAATGGTAATAAGCTCAAATTCATGTGGGTAAGTTGGGGATTCAAGCCTCGCCAACCCGTCATATAGCTTTGGTGTCTTATTTTTATATCCCAACATATTAGGTTTTGGCTAGTGGTTTCAATACAGTTTTGGAATGGCAGTTATGATGACATTTACAATTGGGGGTGAGGGTTAATGTTTTGTTGGTGGTAATTTTTTTATATCTATCACTTGTTGTGAGACTGCTCGGTGGGGGTTATCCATATGAACCGAGTGGGTTCAAGCCCCGCCCATCTCGGCCTTATTGTTTCTATGTTACATGTCTGGTGGGAAGTGTCGGCACCACGTCGCCCCGACACAACCTTGGCCTTTTTACATATGCAACAACTCTGGTGGTAGCCAAATTTGACCACCTACCACAACATATTAGATGTGATGTGTTTTTGGGTCTTGGCGGCGGTGGCGGCCCGCCAACCCAACGCTATATATATATATATATATATATATATATATATATATATATATAATATAACATATTGATTTTTTCCATTTTTGTCAATTTTGGGGGTTCATAAACAAATTATTCGTTCTGCAATTTCACCCGCCCTTGGATGTCAGATTCCATACCCCGTCCCAAGTTAATTTGTAGAATCCTTAAGCCTGCCACTTGTCCTTATTGACCAAAAATTTAACCACTCCTATCTCGTCCATACGAGATAGGATTTGAGTGATGTTCACACCATTCAAATCAACGCAATGAGAACTAATTTTTGGTTCTAGTTTGGAAGGAATATGACCACTTTTATTTTTGAGCTATCGTAAGTTATCTTTGAATTTTGAGCATATCTAGAGTCACCTGGATCATTCCTCCCCACTAAGGATATTTTCGTCCAGCAAAAGCATGAACATAATCTGCAATTGTTGTGTACATTGTTTGTACCACAAGTGTCCTGACAAGTTTCTATTCCTTCTCCTTCACCTTTATTCTTCTGAGCCATATGTGATGAGTTGACACCTGCATCCTCTACAAACCTATACTATAACATTTTCAAATTACACACCCAATTACATGACGAATCATGAACCAAGCATCACATACTTTCCGTGAGCTTATAACATATACTCTGTGGTCAATTTTACATCAAAATGAAAACATAGCCCGAGCTATCAATATAAGGCAAAAACATCATCATTGCATTATAATCAATGGAAAAGCATCATCGTCACTTTTAAATTATGTTGCAACACATGATTTGGAAAGTGAGGCCATCAAAAGCTATCCTGTCTACTAAAACCATCTCTTGCTCAAAAAAGTGCACCAAGAGGTACATGGAAGATTTTCTTATTTAACACCTTCACTAACTTGTTTCTGCATGGGTTCTTTGTCCTTAAGGCATTGCTCAGGATGGAGCCTCCAACATGTGGCTCTTTAATGACCACCTATGTTGCAATGACTGAAATAAGTCCTCTTCCTCTATACCTTCTTAACATGCTTCCTTACCTGATGTGGAGAAGGTTTTTCATGCCTCATCCTATTTTGTGTTTCGATTCTATTCCATTACTCATCAATCACTTTGTTATGTAAAACATAAAAAAATGCATAGCTTTATGTGCCATGATTTTTGTTCATGATTAAAAATATTCTTGTAATCAAAATGAACTCTATAATACTGAGACTTCTTATACCTCTCTTGGTTATCCCTAGTGAAATTATGGCGATGAGAGCTTACCTTAGCTCTTCCTTTGAAATATGTATTGTCATGGGAGAATAGTGATGTGTTCCCATCATCCTATTTCCTCAACAATTTAAAAAATGTCTTGGAAGCTTGTGACACCTTTGAGTATTATCCTTCCTTATATCCCAAACCTGTGAACCGAAATCTTTGAACGACCTCCAATATTTGAGTCATGCCTTGACCATTAATAACAATTCCTCCTCCATTATACCCCATATTTGTAAAGAGCCCCATGCCAATTTCTGTAATGGGTACCTCCACATTTCCAATACAAATAACATCATGTTAAGATGAAGCTGAAGAATTATCAACATTGTTTCCCTCAACTGTCAATTCTGAAATAGCTGACGAGGGCTTCTCTAAGCCTTCCATGCATTTCAACTCCTCCAAGGCATCTTTCATGGCTCATAGCTAAATTTGTAGTATTTGTTTCTCCTCTTTCTCTTCTTGTACTAGCCTCCTTAATTCAACATCCTCTGCCTAAAGGCTTTTTTTGTTGCACTTCAATTCTTCTAGGGCCTCTTCAGCGGTCGTAACTGAAGCTACAATCTACGCTTCTGTTCTTTCTCTTCTCGTAGAATAATCTTCACTTCACTATTCTCTACTTGATCCTCATTTTAATGATGAGAAGACGATGAAGGATATGCATGTTCATTAGAAGGGGTAGATGGAGCATCATCCTCTGCTATTTCTTTCTCCCATTCTTCTATTACCTTCTCATAATATTCATATATTGTGCCCACCATTTCAGACATCCCAAGGAAGGAATCATACATATCTCTGTCATCCTTCATTGTTGTGCGTTCAGTCATTCACACTCACAATTCACCTTGTAGAGAATATTGTTATGATACAAAACTTGATCTAGATTTCTTCAGCTACGAGAATTAACAAAGATATTTTACTTTTGGGATGTTAATATAATTTCACTTAAAAGAGCATAAAACAACCACCTTTGCATTATTAAATAAGAGGAAACTTAATGGTAGTCATAAAATGAATAAAAAAACACATGGATAATGTAGCTTACCCACTGTGGGTTACGTCTTCGGGCCCGGTGTCAAGAGAGTGAATGCCACTTCATTAATTGCTGCAAATGATGATGATGTACATGGCATGTTTTTTTCCATAACAAGGAAAAATATCCTCCACAAGAGTGGTGTGTCTCTCCATGACATGTTCTCCCTATAGGAAATCTCACTCAAATGGGTTTTCCTTCAACATGAAAAGCTAATAAATTCTCACAATAATGTGGCCACAAGAATCCCTAAAAATAGTGTTAAAAAAGGATCTCAACATAAGACATCATCTCAGCAAAACAAAAGGAATCATCACATAGCTACATCATCTACCTATACTTTCAAAGATGGAAGAAAAAAGAAAAGTTCAGGTGTTGAAATGGATTGCAATGAGAGGTGTAAAAATGAATCCCTGGCAATGAGAGGTGTAAAAATGACTATCAACTTGTCCAATTATGACACCCCCAAATTCTGGGCCTTCGAGAATATTTTATATTCCTCATTATTCCACAAAGATACATCTCCACTGGTTTACTAGAGATCTTCTACTCAGATGAAAAATTTGATCTCACCATAATGATCCTTGTGAAATTTTGAGAAAAATGAGTATAAAGTTAGGATTATTCCGACAATGGAAAAATTTAACCTCCAAGGGAATATTTAAGATTCCTCAAGATTCGTCAAAGATTACTCATTGCGGGCACCTATAATTCTTCTCTTCAGAAGGCAAATCTAACTTCACCATTGCACTCCCTGCAAAATTCAGAAAAAAATGACTATACATTTTATAGCATTTTATAACTATAAAAATTTATCTCCAAAGGAATGTTTTAGGCATCAAGGTTCCTCATCTCTAATTGGGAATGGTGCCACCTCCTAGAGATATGTCATGGTTCTTAACTTCATGAATATGATCTCGCGCACTCCCCAAAAAATATTCGGTTGGTGGATAATACAAGAAGATAATTGGCCTAATGGTAATGCACCAAAATTAGCGCGGGTAGGTCAGGGGTTCAAGCCCCACGAACCCCTCATATAGCTTTGTGGACTATTTTTATAACTGCACATTTCATGTTTGGGATGGAAGTTTCATTACGGTTTTGGAGTGGCAGTCATGGTAGCACTTAAAATTGGGGGCGACAGTTAATTGTTTGTTAGTTGTAATTTTGTTTTACCCATCAATTGTTGTGAGACCACCGAGAGGGGGCCAACCATATGGGTCAAGCAGGTTCGAGCCCCATCAGTCTCGATCTTATTGTTTATATGTTACATTTATGGTGGGTGAGGTCCGCACCATGAGCCCCCAACCCAACCATGGCCTTTGTACATATGCAACGACTCTAGTGGTGGTGGTGCTTGACCACCTGACACCACATATTATATGTGATGTGGTTTTGGGCGTTCACGGTGGTGGAAGCCCACCAACCCAAAATTATAAATTTTTTATATATTTTTAATATAACAAATTAATTTTTTCCATTTCTGTTGATTTTGGGGTTTCATAGAAAAATTAGTTGTTCTACAATTTCACCCTCTCTAGGGAGCCATATTCTATGCCCCATCACCAATCAATTTGTAGAAACCATAACTCTGCCACTTGTCCTCATTTACCAAAATTTTGACGTGTTGTATCTCATCCATATGAGCTCAGATTTGAGTGTTGTTCAGAAAGTTGGAATCAGGGTGACGAGCACTAAGATCTGGTTCTGGTTTACAGTAAACCTAACCACTTTTATTTTTGAACTATTTTGATCAATATTTTGACCTTTGACCATGTTTGGAGCCACTTGGATCATTCCTCCCCACTAATGAGCTTTTGGTCCACCAAAAGCGTGAACAAAATCAACAATGGTTGTGTAAATTGTCTACACCATAATTGTCCTGACATGTCACCCTTCCATCTCCTTCACCTTTGTTCTTCGAAGCCATAAGCTATGAGCCAACTCCTGTATCCTTTGCAAATTTGTAGTACAATCATTTCAAATTACATGCTCAATTATATTACCAATCATGACCCAAGCATCCCATCACTAGTACATTTGGCAGAAATTCCGACACTTGGTTCTGACACTTTTGACGAAATATCAGAAATTTCCCCAAATTTTTTCAACTTTTTTAAATCCCACCCGAAACTGTCACTATACCGACATTTACAGGCAAGTGTCACAATACCGAGACTTAGAGGCAAGTGTCGGTCTTGCGACATTTTCAAAATAGTGTCATAATTGTGACGGATTTATGAGGTATGTCATTATTGCCACTTTACAGAGACAAGGTGTCGCTATTGTAGATTTTAGAGGAAGGGGTCGCTATTGCGACGTTTAGAAGAATGTGTCACTATTGTGACAGTTGGTGGCAAATTTTCGCTCTTCCGACGGTGGTGGAAAAGTGTCGCTCTTGCGACGGTTAGGCGATGTGTCACGGTTGGTGGCAATGTGTCGCTCTTGCGATGGTTGGTGGCAGAGTGTCACTCTTGCGACAGTTGGTGAGGTTTTTTTTCCTCTGCATTAGTCCTCAACAAGTGGGTCTTGGTGTTTTTGTCAAAAGAAAATATGGAGAGGGGGGCCATGCCCCGATAGTTCTCTTCGATTGATTAGCCTTCGACGTAGCCCTCGATGAATGAGCCTTGGATGGGTATTAGCCTCCTTTATCCAAATATATATATATATATATGGCACTGGGTAAATAGAAATACTTGCATTACAATAGGATTCTCATAGCGGAAGGTGGACCATAGTGATTCCTAGAGGCGGGGAACCATTGCGAAATTCTCTATCCTATCTTCATTCCACCGCTTGGAACGTCACGCATGCTTGAAGTTTGAATCATTGGTATCCAAATAAATCACTGGCATCTGAATCGACTCTGAGCCACCAAAATCAAGTTCTAATATAGATATGGAACCTGCAACATTTGAATCTACGACATTTGAGTCGCCTGCGTCTGATGAATCTGTCACAACCGAGCGAGCCATAGCATCATCTCCAACATCTCCAGCTGTTAATGCTGTTGAGAATTACATCGATGTTGTTCCAGTCGGTGGTGGTGCCCCTATCTCTGGTGGTTCTGGTGGTGATGGAAATGGTGATTATTATAATGTTCGTTATGTTGTTAACGCCAGTGATTGCCGGTATAGTGCTGGTGTCCGGTGGGATAATCCCACATTCACCGGGCGTATAAGTGTTATTGGTGTTTATATATGAGTTGAGATTTTACATGTTTCTATTATGAGCCCAAGGCTATGCACACTCAATCAATTGGGACTCAGCACATCCGCTCAGCCCCTCCCCTCATGACAAGTATTTGGTTGTGGTTTAGCTTGTGGTTCTTTGCCTCGGTCCTGTGGTGATTAGTTTAGGTGCTGAGCCAGGCGCTCGACAGAGTAAAAAACCCACAATTTTATTAAAGATATAAAAAAATTGTAGAAATCCCACAATTTTATTAAAAATATAAAAAATTTGTAAAAATCCCACAATTTTATTAAAAATATAAACAATTTTATGTTAAATATAAAATTGATATACACTTTTTTATTGGGAGTAAAAATCCCACAATTTTATTAAAAATATAAGCAATTTGTAAAAATCCCACAATTTTGTAAAAAGCCCACAATTTGTAAAAAGCCCACAATTTGTAAAAATCCCACAATTTTGTAAAAAGCCCACAATTTGTAAGAAGCCCACAATTTTGTAAGAAGCCCACAATTTTTAAAAATCCCACAATTTGTAAAAAGCCCACTTTTATTTTCTTTTTTCTTATTGAGCTCCCATTGAGTTCAACATGTCTTGGGTTTTCTACACCATTGAGAGAGATAATTGCTAAATATAATTATTATTTTCTTTATAGGATAATTTGCATGAACGGAAGAAAACATTAGAGGTGGAAAAAAAATTCAAAACGGTGAGAGGGGTGATGGTAGAGTTTATTTCCCTTGCAAAAAATGTTGTATGAGAAATAATGTTAGAGTTTTAATAGCAACAAAAACAATGCATTGTAGGAAATATGGGCACATTGATGGTGGATCGAATGACTATCATCCCGTGGAAATTAATTATCTATCTTCATTATCTATCTTCATTTTGATTATATCGCAAAATTTTATATTATTTTAATATTTTTTATATGCGCACTAATGTTTAATGATTAATGTTTGTAATTTTCATAAAGGCACAGTTGCCCCCCAACTTTTTGTAGATGATCAACTAGATTCCACAGATAAATAATAGTATATTAGATGATGTTGTGCCAGTACAAGAGAATATTGCAGCAAATATTAGTATTGGAAATGATGTTGTACAAGGTGAAGAACATGAAGCGAATGATGAAGTTAATTTGAATGATCCCATGGAGGTAGATCATGATGACAATGATGAGACAGTTCACATTAATGATGGGACAAATCAAATGGTCCAAGACTTGTATGGTGAGTTAGATGATGATGGTGGAGATAGTGACAGTATTTATGATGTACCTCTAATTAAAAGGTCAAGTGAACAACTTTTTGAACACTCAAATGCAACTCTTCTCTCTGCTACATTGTTGCTGGTGAACTTAAAGGTTATGAATAATTTGTCGAACAGATGTATGACACAACTCCTAAGGTATGAAATATGTATATATGATCACATATATGTAAATGTTGATTATTTTCCATTTTTTTAGTTGTAATAAATGTGTAAAATAATAATTCAATACTTGTATATATGTGATTAATAATCTTTACATTAACTAGTTTTTGTTTATGCTATAGATTGCTGGGTGAATATTTGTTACCATCGCCAAATACTTTACCTCGAACATATCTAGATCTACGTGCTATTACGAAACACTTTGGAATGGAATATAACACTATAGATGCATGTCCTAAATATCATATTATATATTACGGACAAAATGCATCGAAAACAGAATGTCTGAAATGTGGTACCAGTAGATGTCGAATAGATCAATTAACCAAAAAGGTCCCTCAAAAGGTTCTTCATCATATTCCCATAATTCCACGTTTCCAGTGAATTTTAAAGTGTGAGAGCATAGCATACTTTATGGATTACCATTCAAAGAATAGAAGTGGAGATGGTGTTCTTCAAATTCCTGCAGATGGTTCTACATTTAGAGAAATCGAGGAAAAATATGTAGATTTTAAAAATGAACCTTGTAATGCCAGGGTTTCATTGCCAGCTGATGGTGTTAATCCATTCGGAGAGCTTAGATCTACTTACTCAATGTGGCCTATTTTCGTTATCAACAATAACATTCCTCCTTGGATATCAATAAAGAGGGAGCACATAATGTAGACTATGATTATTCTAGGTATTTGATACATTATTTTTTTGAATGTAAAATTTTCATTTCTCTCATTGTTTGCATAAATATATATTTTATTTATTTACTTACTTATATATGCATACATCATGGTAGTAATTATTATGTACTATAATTTTGAACAATTAGGTAAGTACCAGGTCAAAGATATGAATGTATATATTGAGCCTCTTATCAATGAGCTAATACAGTAATGGCATGGCATCACTATGTATGAAATCACTAAACCAATCAAGCAGAAGAGATTTCATTGTCGTGGAATGCTTGCATGGACAATTCATGATTCCCCAGGACTAACACATGTTTGTGGTATGTAATATTTCGTTGCACTTTAATATAATACATAATGATCTAAATTAGATATACCATATTGCATGTTTTAAAAATGATCTCATAGTATAATTGTTATTGATCCATCTATTATATGTCTTCAAACAAAGGGTATATTTGCATGTCCAGTTTGTGGGCCTAAGATGAAGTATCGTCATTCACTAGACTTAAGAAAGATGGTGTTTGATGAGTTTAGGAACTTTCTCTCTAGGAACCATAAGTATCGTACTACTGAAAAACATCTTTTCAATGATAAAGAAGAAACTGGATTAAAACCATGAAGAATGACATCTCAGTTGTGGAAGTTGGAATATAACAGAATTAATAATCGTCAAGTAGCTGGTACATAATTTGCGTATATGTGTGTGTGTGTGTGTGTGTGTGTGTGTGTGTGTGTGTGTGTGTGTGTGTGTATATATATATATTATGTAATGTTTGGAATTTTTGTTTCAACTAATGAATTTATTTTATTATATTTTATAATTATTGTTCTGATTTATTTTATTCTTTGATATCAAGGTCATCGTCGCGGTGAAGGTACTAATATTGTACTTCCACCTAGAATGAAATGTTATCCTTCTTAATTCACGAGGTTGCTCTACTATGAGGACCTAAAAATAGCTCATTTGTTTAATACAATGCATGTCAAGAAGAATGTGACAGAAACGTTATGGCGAACAATAGATGGTGCACATGATAGAGATAAAATTAAAAAAAATTGTGTTGACATTGAGAAATTGAATCATGCAATGAAAAGTGTGAACGACAGATAAAATAACAATGGAGGTCGAAATTATAATAATATTCCATGGTTATTAACAAAACAAAAAAGCAATGATGTAAAAGTGGTCGTTAGAAGAATTAAATTTCCAACAGGTTTTGCTTCAAACATAAATAATATCTTAATGAAGAAAGGTGACTTCAGTGGGGTGAAAACACATGATTGGCATACCTTTGTTAAGGTAATTTTTTTGGTATACGTTTTTGTATGTTATTGCTTGAATACATATTTTAAATTTTCCCTTTTTTCTGTTTAATTTGGAAACCAATAATGATTCATTTTTTATTGTTATAGTATGTTCTACCTATATCTTTCCCAAACGAATTCAACAAAAATTCCAAACAAGTTATATATAGTCTTAGTAAATACATGAGGTAAGTAGTTTTGATTTATACGCAAAATCTAATTGCTACAATTTCTTTTCATACTTAATGAAATGATGTATTAATTTACTTGTAATGAAATATATATTATGTTTCAATGAAATAACCTTATGTAATGATTTGCAGATGGTTGTCATTGAAAGAAATCCATCAAGATGAAATAAAGTATTGGAAGAGAGAAATTCCTCGGCTAATGTGTGAAATGCAAAAGTATCTACCTCCAACATTTTTCAATGCACAAGAACAATAATTGATACACCGAGTTGAGGAGATTGAAATGTGTGGACCAGTACACACAAGATCAATGTGGATGGTCGAGAGGCGCCTGAAATCCTTGAAGGCTTTGGTTAGACAAAGAGAACAACCTAAGGGTTCTATGGTTGAGGGATATGTGGTATATGAATCCATGGTGTATATTGGTCATTATCTTCCTATATTAGCTACGCGAGCTATGAAGGCGGTGGATTGCATTTGGGATGTGAACTCCATCAAAAAATTTTAAGTGGAGCACCTATTGGGGAAAGGTAGAATGAAGAAAGTGAGAGGTAAAAGATTTATTATGTATAATACATATAATGTTTCATCTTTTTACATCATGTATATGATCATTATATTCATTTAGGTCTTATTCTTTCATAGTTTATTAATTAATATAATTTACCATGGTTATAAGTAGTATTTATTAATATTGGTGAATTATTGTTTTTTTATTCAGGTGCTCAAGATTATGAGGCACTACTTTTATACATTGCAAACAATCTTGAGTGGATGAGTGAATGGATTGAAACATGTAAAGCATGTAACGACGGTAGGTTATCATGGCAACTACTATCTGAATTGATTAGAGAAGCATATCGTAGTGGAGATGGAAACGTTACGGACAGGGAAATCGATTTAGCATATGGTTTGAAAGATAGAAAGGTAAGCAATTAATTCACCTATTTTATTCATTACTTAT
The DNA here is from genome assembly GCA_034641835.2 of Pinus albicaulis. Taxonomy (NCBI): domain Eukaryota; kingdom Viridiplantae; phylum Streptophyta; class Pinopsida; order Pinales; family Pinaceae; genus Pinus; species Pinus albicaulis. The sequence goes on along the minus strand of CM076581.1, from coordinate 313,359,634 downwards.
TTTATACTATATTTTTAATGTGACAAGAAGTTTGATTTTTCAGATACTTTTCATGTTGTGTAAATTACATGATTAATTATTAATTGGGAATGCATATTTTTCATGTTTGGAATATTGCAGTTGAAACACCACAAGGCTATGTGGTGCAATGGTCGTAAATTTCGCGTTAAACAGTTGGATGATAATAGGAAAACTTCTGATAGTGGGATAACTGCAGTATTCCAGGTCACTAATGTTTCCTCCAAGAGTGAAAGACATCCTCGAGAATCTGAAAATAGATATTATGGGTTTATAGATGATTTAGTTGAGTGTGACTTTAATTCCTTCAAAATAGTTTTGTTCGACGTCAAATGGTATAGGCTACGAATGAATGTACGTGATGATGATATAACACTTATTCAACATGACAATGGATTTCCAATGCTTAAAAAATCATAGTTTGAAGCAAGAAAAGATCGCTATGTTTTTCCAAGCCAATGCAAAAAAGTCTTTTACTCAGAGGTTCCAGGTGAGAACGAATGGCCATTTGCTATTAGATATGATCCAAGAGGAAGGCTAGTAGAGTATACTATAGAGGAAGAAGATGATATTGATCAATAAGAATATGGTGCAGTGGCAGATGAGCAGGAAGATGCATTGACAGAAGAAGAAGATATATTAGAAGATGAACCAGGCATAGGAGATGAGGCAAAAATTATTGATGATAATGTCAATGAAGATACTATTGAAAATGACATAATTTATGATGATGATGATGATGACATGATCGATCATTTCAACACCTTTTCTAAATCCGATGTTGGTATAGATGTCGATCAGTTGGATGAAGATCAAGAAGATATAGAAGAAGAATATTGATAAAGATGTTATGTTCGAGTATGAGCTGGTATGTTATAACTTTATATTTTAATATGTAGGAATTATTGTCTTTAAATAATTGACAAATTATGTAGGTTTGTTGCATGTTGTTTATTATTTCAAACCAATAAATAGTGGCCTTACTATTGTACAAGCTAAACTAAAATTATATGCCATTTTTAAATCAAACCTAAGTTGGCATTTGAAAGGTTTTAATACCTATTTATATGGTGGAGCATTACTACCATAAACTATGGTTTTAATAGGAATTTCAGACAAATTACAAAGGTTTCGGATTAATCATGGTGGGCCTTTCAAAATTTTACATTAATCACTATAGCTACCTTGCATGTATTCAATACTATAGCTCCTTTCCTTTTCTAATCGACTCAAACCCTACTGGATATATGCCTTTGTAGATCAGTACTACAGCTCCTTCCTTTTTCTAATTGACTTAAACCCTACTGGATATACACCTCCTAATACAAAGAACCGCCTATCGTGCAAGAAACTCCAGAAATGAGGCCTTTGCTTCAAAGCACCACCTATCGTGCAAGAAACTCTAGAAAGCAGGCCCTTGCTTCAAAGAACCGCCCATCGTGCAAGAACCCCCAGAAAGCAGGCCCTTCCTCCATCAGCAGGAAAAATGTTATGGCCAAACAAAATTTTGCCAGATTTTGAAAAGTGATTTTACCATTTAGAATGCCCAGGATTTGGAAAAGAGAAATAAATTAGTCTGCTCGTTTTCCTTGAATAGGGCATGCCTGTAGATTTAGTTTTGTTTTTAATAAAATTCAATGCAAGACATAACAAATTCCCCAAACTTCAGTCTCTAACATGCTTTCCATAAAATTTGGCAGTTGATTTCCATCATCACAATTTGGTCTTTATAAGAAGAAAAATTGATCACCATTTCCTACCATTTTCCTTCAACAGTTGTCATTTATGCTAGACTCGCCAACCGATTCTCCAATAATAGCAAGTCCAAAGTCCATAAACAAGTGCTTTTAATTGTAATAGTCAGGTGCTTGTAATTGGGAAGTATCAAGAAATCTAATTTGTGATAATTTATCAGCACAATCACCACCCCAAACATTGGCACAATTTCCATGTGGCATGGATGATACATCTCCCTTGACAGGAGTTACACATTCAGCATAAGGGCTAGATAATTTAGCCATTTGGATATAATTATAGCTAATGCCAAACTTCAATCTCCAACATGCTTAAAACTAGGATGAGATCAAAATCTGGTTACAACTATCATTGAATGTAGACAAGTATGCGAGAACCGATGGTTCATGCATAACACATTTCATTCATGAAAATAGCTACTTCATTAAATCATGCAAGAGCAGATACCTAGACCATGACCTTCAAGGTCTGACACATCCTATTGAGATGAAAAAAATGGAAAGTCTACCCATGACATGTTCAACATGTCAAATTTGAAAACAATTTTGTCAAAATGCTTGTGTTGTGAAAATGGAGAGTATGTTTTATGAATTTCAAACTTTCAATTAATTTAAATTGGTTGGATGTGATAGGCTAGAATCACTACAAGGAAAAGAGCCTCTAGCAGATGTTTTTGAGAAACCCCTTATAAAAATACCCCATACATATGTTTCTAGTGTAGGTTACTAAAGGAGGTTGACTGGTGGATGGTTTTGCGGATAACTACACATCTATGGTTGTATCTTGTGTTCATTTCCACTGTTTGTATCGTACTGATGAAACTAGTAGAAAGTATACTTTAGAGGTCGGATCACTACTATAGCATAATATGATTATGTTGTTGCTTTTCTAGTGTTTTGTTTCAATTTTTTTGTGATTTATACACAACAGACTCAATAATACTGAAATTATGAAGCTGATTTGTTTCGATAATTAATATACCTTTTGAGATTTTCAAATTTCACTACAGATAAACCAGTTTAGTCTCATCACCAACACATATCTTGTTTGGGTGCCTTAATGTGCAATGACATGTTTCCGGGACTTAATTCAATGCAAGGCATATTTGAAACTTTAACTCTGTCTTCCGGTGTCTTATTAGAGATTATTTCAGTTTTCATTTTGTGTTTTCAAGTTAGATATTGTTTTCAAGTTTTTACATTTATAATTTTATTGCAATGTGGCAGACTAATCAAGGCAGTATAGGAACAACCCCAAGACAAGATGATCGTAGAAAGGGGCTAGCAGAAGAACATGTAAAGTTCCAGCATTTCTCTATATTCAGGTATTTTAGTTATTTAAATAATTGAAATAATATTAATTTTTTTGAAATATGCAGATGCCTGGCCATGGTATGCCTCGTGATTCCCTCTATGAGGAAGAGCTTTCTTCATCCCTATCTCCATTTTTGCTGCTGCGAAAAAAGGCACGAAAAGCAAGGTCGGAATTTAATACTTTGATAGACGCACCTCAAACACCTGAAAGAGAAGAGAGGATAGTTCAACTTATGACCCAGCTAGAAACATATCAGGTAATAATAAAAAATCAAAAGGATATTTTTTTTGTTCTACATGAGATGAATTATGATATTTTGATTTTTAATTTTTACATTGACTAAACTAACAAAAACTTATTTTGTATGTAGCATTATCTGACACTTGCTGAACCTGGTGTTGGTGGTATTGGGACACAAGGGAAAGATATTTCCCAATAGCCCTCTTGTACACCTTCTACTCCTTTAGGTGCCAGCCAAGAAACACACCCTGCCCAACTGCAAACCCAACCAACCGCTCAACGTGTTGGCAGTGATGAGGCTGATATGGCCAACTACATTATTGCGTTTCTTGGAGCTACATGTGTCAGCTCCACGGGGACCATTAATGGCACATTGTTGGTGAACTATGAAGGTGTCCCTATAAAGCACGTACAACTCCCAGGTAAGTTTTAATATTTTAACTATTTCATGTACTCTACCTAAAACATATTGTATGATGATTTTTATTTTTAAATTAATGATAATATCTTTTTTCCTGTGTAGGAAAAAATGAGTTCTACAGGGTTTTGGAGAGCCATGCATTGGTAATTTTTTTCCCAACCATACGCACAAGGTGGAATTCCTAGAATTCCAATCAGAAAAAATAACTTCTAGATTATATAGAAGCCCTTTTTCAGGTGGGCACATTTGACAGAACAACGGTGGCTCGGGTAGCTAGAAAATATTTGAAATATACTAGGGACACCTATAGGACGCAATTGCAATTTAACCCTAGAAACGAGCGTCCTCTCATAGTTCCAGAGAGTGAGTGGAGAGCACTCATCCACGACAGAAACTAGGAAAGGGCAAAGAAAGAAGGAAAAATGCCAACTGGACCCACAAGGTAAATTACAACTTTAATTCAATAGCTCTAATTTTCTCTATGTCTACAATAAAAGTGTGCCACGTCATATCTGACTTCAATATTTTTATGATAGGTTTCCTGACACCTCGAAGGCAACCAAAGCTAGGATTGAAAAAAAGGGCCATCACAAGCTTGGCCAGGGTGGCTACTTGAAATTAGCCACAAGAATTGTATGTAGCTAAACATCTTATAATTAATTGTATCGCCTTCCAAATTTTTTGTAATCCTATCAAATAACATTAAAAATACATAATTATATGTAATGTAGGGTGATGACTTCAGAACAAAAACTACAGAGGAAGATAAAAATATCGCTTTCCATTTCGGCTATCAAGCCGTAGTTGAACATCGTAGAAGCTTGGGGCAGTTCCTAAGATCCAGAATGCCTAATAAGGTAAAACGGTAACCTTTCAATATGTTTTTTTTAGTCCATAAATTAAATATCTAACAACTTTGGTTAAATTAGGGGAGCAGCATTGCTGACGAGGAAAATAACCTAGTTGTAGATCCAGATGTAGATGTTCCTCACGTGCAACTTGATCATTGTAGTGGGGACTAGGCCGACAATGCTACTATCAGTGAGGGTCGTGACGGTAATTAATTTCCACTTATAATTTTTTATAATTATACCTTGATGGTTGTCCTTATAACTTTTTTTGTTTAAATGACAGAGAATGTTTCCCTTGAGGATCTTACCACCAGAGAGGAAGACAGGGCAACAGTCCCAACAGCGACAACTGGTGCACCAGGTAAATAATCTCATTGCAAATTTTTTTATTAATATTACGGAACTAGTTCAATGATATTTAAAAACTAACTATTAAAATTTAATATTATCTGTTTTTGTAGGCGATGCCCCATCACTGGATGAGACCAGACATCATGACTACGCAACTAGGTCAGCAGTGTGGGTCGAAAGGCACGAAACAGGAGGAGAGCACAATGATATTGATGATGTAATTAGGAGCTTTAGAAATAGGAAGAAGAAAAAAAATTTGATAATGTAAAATATTGTATTATTATAAGACAAACGTTACCATACTTGGAACATTTTTTACGTTATATAAAAAACTCATTTATCATGCTATTTTTATGTCAAGCACTAATTTCAATGTTTCCTTGCGTACTTTTTGTTGCATTGTTTTTTTATTAGTTATTGAATATTTTTTTTATGCTCATGAAAGTAAAAAATGAAATATAGATTAGGTATTGGGGAATTGAGAGTGATGTGAGGGGGGGGAGGGGCCATAAGAGCTTCCACCTTCACGTGGTTGGCCCTGTTTAGTAGAGAATAATTTATTGGAGCGATTTAATCTTGGAGCAAACCTCCCTCGATCCAACATAGCAACAAAAAAGTCACTGTTGACTTAGTTGCTACTCTTTCAGATCGTGGGAGGCTTGTTCCAAGTTCATGCGACTCCAATAAATTGTTCTTGAAATGAAGAGGAGCTTATTCGGGTATGTTTTGACATTTTCAACATATGTTCTAACATTATCATAAGAATGCATCTTAGAGTAAAAAATACTACATCAATTACTTGTATTTATTGTATAGATAATTATGGATTTTGATTGACTTGGCAGTGCAGGTACAAATCCTCTTGCATCATGAGCAATACAACTTGTCAACCAGGTTCACGTCAAAGATATTTTTGCTTATGCACTTGACCAGGTTCGTAATGTCACATTTTCTAAGTTCCTTTACAGTTCATAATTCAATATTAAGCTTGTTCATGATTATTATCTAGGTTTTTTGTATGTGTTTTTTCATCTATTTGATTATAAGCAACTCTGCATGTTTCCTGTTGTTCACTATGATTTCTCCATTTACCACTCCTAGGATGAATCCAAATTTATTGTTACATAGGTTACTTTATTGTTACTATGATTTCTCCATTTACGATTTCATACGTGACATCATGTAAAGTTGTCAATCTCAGGTTCGTGATGAGCTTTAGTTCTCCAGATTTGGGGCTTTTCTGATATTTTCTCCCTCATGTCATTTCGGCATTACCTCGCTGTTTGAGCATGCCAATTGTCTACCACATTTACCAATTGCAACATGTCAATCTCTAAGTGGTGCCACATTTCCCCTATTTTCGGCCCACTTGACCACCTAAAAAACTCAAATCCACACACCACGTGTCTTTATCATGGAGTGCCACATGTCCTAGATATTTCGGATGCTAACATCATGTCTCTAATGGGTTATGTTAACCAATCACAGTGGTCCATGTGTCCTTGTGCCATGTCACCAGTCTGGAAGAGAGATTTGAGGCTTTTATTTTAATGATTTTTCGATTATAATTTTTTTTCTTCAGGACAGGAAATCCTTTTTGCAATAGATGGGGATTTTCCCATTTCCCTAGAGTCATCTCCTAGGACACCCTTCAAGCCATCATCCAAGAGGAAATTTTCAACTCTCTGTTGTTGCCCTCTTGCCCTTAAATTATGGGCTTCTAGAATACCAGTTAGGGCACTCTTCTAGCCCTTATTTCATTGCTTCATCAGTGTATCAACATCTCCCACAGGCTACCTCTATTTTTTTTTCACTTAAAGGAAGAAAACACTACCCTAGGGTGAGGTTGCTCCTTAGATATCCCTACTGCACTTATGGACCAACCAGTAATATGAACATTTCCCTTACTTATGGAGACACCCCCTATGCTACTGCACATTCAATTCCAGGAGCTACTTGCTAAGGAACACTCCTACACTATGCCTAATGACCCTCCAAACAATCCCTCTAACTATTGTTGTATCAACCTCCCTTTTTGGTCTTTTCGACAAAGGTGACCCTCACACCATCAAGCACATAATGCTATCACAAGACTCAAACCCAATCCTACATATGTTCTCCACAAACTTCTCTTCGAATTCCTTAAAATGTGATTTGTATTTTTTGAAGAACTCAGCCCTAGTTAGGGCACCTACCCCTGCTCAAATCCACCCTTCCTCCCACCTATAAGCCTTCCTCTTTATGTGTTCTTGTTGGAGACAGTTTTGGCCTTATTCTGGCTTGTAAGTACCTCTAATGGCCTTGCTACAGGACAATAGCGCATTTATATTTGTAAATGAAAATGAGCAGACATAACATGGACCTACATTTCCCCAACGAATAAGGTTTAGACTTGGAATTCTCCTCCTAGCCATGATATTCCATGGTGAGTAGAATGGAATGGTTAGAGATGATTTTCTGTTGCACAACAATTTGGGACCTTGCCTAGTCTTGAAATTTCAATGCCATTGGGGCTATGACACCCTCCTACTCCACCTCTTGGGCCTTGTTACTGACTCATACAATAAAATTGATCATATAAACTAACCAATACCTCTACAACCATATTTACAATCTCTTTTGTTCTTGGGAAAAATATACCTCTGGCAGAAACTAAATGATTTATAAGGCTAATTTCTAGTCCTAGAAACATTGTATTCATTTTAGTCCAAAAGTTTCAATCTTGACTCAGTTTGAGCAACCAAATAATATAATTAATCATACATTCTATAATCACATAGAAATTTGATACTTTTAATGTCTTAGCTACACTATATAATACAACTATCTAAAACGTTAAAAATCAGATCGTGTTCTAAAATGCTAAAAATCAGATCCTCTAGATCTTGCTGGCATCTTGTGAAGGATCACCATTCAATTATGCTTTAGGGAAAACTCCATTGGCATGCTGCACTTCTTGGTGACTTGTGTCTTTGAGTTTAGTGTAGGTATGATTACTTCACTCTGGCCTCTACAACATACCTTGTCCCACAGTGTACCCTTCAATACTCTACGTTCTGCTTCAGGACCCTCCTCTTACAGTGAGAATGCTAGGGCTTTGTCTTGAGGTGTGCTAGATTTATGTGAGGGTCATCCATTTGAATCTTCCAAACTCTTGGATGGGCACTCATGCAATCTGACACAACTTCATATTTTCTTTCATGCATATGTGTTCGAGTTTAGAATTATAGATTAGCACATGGTTAATTGCTGCAAAGTGTTGATGGTGGTATTGTACAGTTACAGTAGCAATGACTTTTTGTTCTGAAAGGAAATCCTTGTGTAATCCCTTCTCATTCCTTGACACATATGGATAGAGCGGAGCTATTCTGAGTCAGTTAATTTGATTTGAACCCATGACTAATGCGCTGTTGTTTGCCATAAAATTGCATTATCCTGATAGGTCTATGTGAGATGACCCGTCAACGTGCCTTTATTTCTCATCTTTCAGGTCCAAGCCAGGCATTCAGTGTATTTTTTCTTCCTTTATTTCTCATCTATTCATTTTTACTACTGTTTATATGTACCAAAAGTGCCATTTCCAATGAAGGTAGATGTTACTGAGAATTTTAGGTGCAATTTCTTTAAATTTCTCAAGCTTTTTCCCTGAAAGTTGAACACTTGAGCATGCATTTTATCCTTGCCTCAGCTCTGTGATTCTTGAGCTACCTCACTTAACCCACACTCTCACTCTATGCGTATAGCAACAAGGCACGTCAATGCTTTTCCCCAATTAATTTTAAATTTGGCCCAACTTTAACAATATATATGAGGACCATTACCTTTCTGAAACCTATGATTAAATCACAGTCTAACCCACTTCATGAATTCATCAAAAGGACATGCACCCAGTCCTATACTTAAATGTGGAAGCTCTCCCTCTTTTCCACTTCCTACCGAACCCTTATTATAACCCAAACAACTCTAAAATTCAATTCTCAGCACAGAAGCTTGTATATGTAAACAATGGCTATCAAACCATTGGGGTACCCCGCCTTATGATGCTTAAGTCAACTCTCCGACTTTTGAATAAACTTCAAAATTGACCTCCCCTTCAAAATCACACCTAAGCTTTATAACTCAATCGGAAATAAGCCTATGGCTTACCCTTCACACATAACTATAATATACCTCAACATACAAATTCATTCATACGAGGTTCAGGCTATGATTGACATAATATATATCCACATATATCACGTACCCCTTGGGGTATTGCATGTGAACTATAATATATGAACACATATTACATCCTCCCGCAAAAGGTAAATACCTTATAACAAACGACAGCTTTGGAGTTAACTCCAACCGATACATATATAAACATCTTCGGGGCCCACAACAATGTCCCCATTAACCTTCACGCATCATCGTGATGTGAACATCATCCAATCCATGGATCAAGAGATCCGACGAACATCGCAATTCTTGCACCCCCGCGTATTAACCTTTGGGCCACATAAACACATAACTTACCCTTACGTTATCTTCCATGCATCTTCAGGATGCGACCACCATCTGATCATTTGATCAACAAATCTGACGGTAATCGCAAAACTTTTTGAACAGGACCTCAATGCCCAGAAAAATTGTCAAATTCATGGTTTTCAAAAACTGCCCAAGCAATGTGTCAGCCAGCGACCAATATCGCTCTTTTTTTCCAAATTCTATTTACTGCTTTTGAGTTTTGAGAAAACCACATATGGGTTTGGAAGCCTGATTTCACTCTTACAGTTCATGGTTCCATTCCCTCAATTATTCGTGGTTCCACCTTAACTCCTTTTAATTCGCATCCTTAATACAATCCCCACAGAGGTTTAACAACCCTTTGCATCCATCATTGTTATGCATTCTATCTGACACCGCAACCATAGATTAAAGCGATTCTTTCAACAACATCAAGAAGTTTCTTTTGATTTTAACTTCTCACCCATGGGTTCACTTAACCTCTCCCAGCATCATCGAATTCCATTTGATTCCATGTCCATACAGTCACACATTACTGTGATCTCAACCCGGCCTCATTTCACTGCTTACACAGTATAACCAAACGTCGAGTTAATCACCCAGAACTTCACGGTTCCATAATTAAATAATATAGATTGTAAGTTCTCTTAGAATTCCTTATTCAATACTCATTCGGTCAAACAATTCTACTCCTCGACCTAAAAGGTCCATGGACTTAAATTCAATAGCATTGATCTGAGTTTCTTTTTCATTTTAGAATCAAATCATTACAACATAAATCCTCAGCATATTTGAATTTCTTATGAATAAAAACGTAGGCATTAACCCTTAAGACAGAGTTTGTCACACATTACTCATACAGCTCTCATCGAAGCTCAAGCATACCACACAGAACTAAATCAATTAATATTGGAACAATCATTTCAATTATATATATGTCTTTACTTACAGAACTTCTGGTGTTCGGCCAGATCTTCAATTACAATGGCCTTCTACAACCTACTCCGCCTCCTAAGAACCGCTCCTGAACTCTACTACACTCTACCTCTGAACAGGGCTGATCTCCTACACTATCATTCATACTTACATTTGTACAGAATGGTGACCTGAATCAATTCAGTTCCCTTACAGCTCGACAAAGACTTTTGGACTTCCTAAATTTGGACTCAAACTCTCGAAAAACTAAAACTAACTATTCACCTAACTAACTCAATCATCTTCCCTCATGTCCTCTAGTGGGCTAGAGAACATTTACAACTCCTCACTTATTTTACTCAAAACATTAACAACTACATGAGAATTCAAAGGCATGATATCCCTCTAGACTTAAGAAAATAAAAAGTATTTCTAGAGTCTAATGCCCCTGCATCACTCTGTCTCGCAGAACAGACTAAAAATGTATTGGCAGACATGTTTGTTCAAGTGAATCCTGGCCATATAGAAATACCACCTTTATGGACTCTCCAACAGGATTGCATTTTGTTTGGTTTCAGTTACAGTTGCATTTTGTTCATCAGGGAATACAAACTCTTATCAAATTGCAAGGTGTAATTCCAACCTAACTAAGATGGGGTAGACAACATGCCATGAACATCCAATTCAAAAGTTCTTGTTAGGGTTTAAGTAGCTTACAGTTCTTGTTCATGACATTAGTTTTTGAAATATCAATTTGCTAAACTGTTTTAACCCAATTTTCTCTTGATTTTATGAAAATTGGGTGTTTGGATCTAGAAAATTTAATCTCTATTATTTTTTCTTCTCATAGTATGAATACAATGTTAATATGTAAAACCCATTACAGTAAGTAATCAAGTGTTCACTGGAGAAGCAATAACCAGTATCAATACTCATGCTCTCCTCCTTGGTATGGTAGTTCACTCAAGTCCTCCACCTCCTGCATACATCCTGACCTCTGAATCAATTAATTGTGAGACTATCATGCTAGGATACACCATGTTCAAACTATTTGCCAGAAGAGCAGACAAATTCATCTCCATATGAGCAGAGAGGAAGAAATTTTAGATTTAAGTTTTAGTCATTGCAAATGGAATCACTGCACTTTTAACTATTTTTCAATCTTCTAAAATGCTATTGAGGAAGAAAAAGTAAGTATATTGTTGATCCATGGACACTTGTTAAGCCTTTCAGATAGTTGGAAGAAACCTACTTTTTGAGAGGCTAAAGGTATACCTCTCTTATGCTTGGCGATCTCTATAATTATGACCCTATATGAGATTTAAATGATCATCTCTGGGGTCTATTATATACATTAACATAGTATTCAAGCAAGGGTGTTGACTACCTTACATTCTTTGGACTTCATATTTATGGATGAGAGTTTCTTATTTCAAAATCCATGGGTGGTAAAGGTGGAGGCCCTCTATGGGATCTCCATTTCACTATTTTTTGACAACACTGTACTTCTATTTCACGAATCCAAAAACAAAAGTACATTTTGAGCTCATTCTAGGATGAACATGGTCTTCAAGTCCACCTTGCAAACATAAAAGCATGTAAGTTATCTCTCCTTCTTTTCAAGGATAGCAGGTAGAAATGGTGACATCCCAATCTTTCCTTTGAATGCTATTATTTGGTTCATATTTTAACTTGTTTTCGACATTTGTATCAATGTTGAACATAGGATTTCAACATTAAAAACCTTGGAGAGACGATGTTTCCAACTTCAGTTTTAGAATATTCATGTTGAGTTCTGGTTTATTGAAGTCTTTTCATAATACTTTCTTACACATGACTTTCATTTTCTTCTTGCAGAATTTCTAGGAATGAATGGATATCTTGTGGATTGTTGTAAACAAATTTAGTTCTATTACCATGCTCAAGAGAATTTAATGTTTTTCATTATTGGAGGATAGAGATATACCATAAGAGCTTAGTTCTGTGTTGCAGGCTTTTATTAAGACTTGAATCAGTTAAACTCTTGGACCTACTACAACCCTATATTGAGGCTTGGTTCTATTGAAGCCATCATACTTTGGACCTCTTCATTGCAGTCTCAGGACAGGGATATAGGTACAGGATTTTGACATATTTTATGCGGTAAACATCTATTAAAATATCATATTATCTCATGTTTATGCTTGGACAAAACTTTCAAATTAGCTAAGTCGCTTATTTACTTAAAACTAGCACATTTGGCAGAATTTTTTTTTTAAATATTTTTAACCAATATTGAATGTTATGTACTACATATAGAAATCTGGAGGGGAATGGAGCATTTAGGTTGTACAATGTATTACTTCACTCTTATGATTTATCAATGTTCTGTTGGAAACTAAGTTGATTGCTGGTAGAGTTCTGTTGCGTTATTCTGTTGTAGATTAAGCATGCATTTCATCCCATTTGGTTATTTTGTCATTTCTAAATCCTGAACTCATCAACCCCTTTTGTCAAATTGATAAACCCTACATAAAAAAATGATAACCCTTTCCTCATAAAAAACTGATAAATATTTCCTGATTTTATTGTTTGTATAATTTTGAATCATTAAATTTTGATCTTCAAGTCTATTTGTTACAATAGGTAGCATTCATCAATTAAGAATTACTTACACAGGTAAGAATTACTTACTTAGCTAGAATTAATTACACAAGTAAGAATGAAATATAGGAAGGGATATAACTACAGGGGAGAAGCAAGAGGTTCCTTAGCTTGTCATATGAAAACCAACCATAAAAATGTTCGTCCCGGGACTTAAGAATAAGGTCAATAAAGGAACCTTATTTGGCACAAAACTGACACAGAATCTCGAAAATCTTCTCTAGCTCCCCAAATCAATCATGGTATTGTGGATAAACTATAACCCTATCCTTTTCCCTTGATTTGTCTTATAGTTCATGGATCCTTCTTGAAGCTTATCAATGATTCTTTTACCTTGTTCTTGACCTGCAGCTTCTGAAAATTCAACCTAAAGATCAGGCCAGGACTAGGGAAGGTTATGTAATTTGAATTTATTATAAGAATGGATTCATAATTTTGTATTCTTTGATTTACCGAAATTTGTGTGAATAGACTCTGTAATTTGGGGATTTTGATAGTAGAAGAGTAAGTCGAGAGATTTTTCTCTATGTTCAATAAAACTATGGACTTATTGATAACTGGGTATGTTATTGAAAATCTCCCAAAGGACTCATTGCTTCTATTAGGAAACCTTTGTGTATGATTAGGAAGAGTAAACTATGTGTATTATTCTCTGTCTCCCTTTGAATTTCATATTCTCTGCGAAGGAATTGAATGTGATTTCCCTATATGGAAGTTTGTAGAAGGGAATAGTGGCTATGTTGGGAGGGTGAGATCATGTCCTCGGTATGTAATTTGAACGAATATACCCTGTGTGAAAGAGTTGATTTTGTTCCATGAGCGTAGTAGGATATCCTCTATCTATTAGAAGAATAGAGATAGAACCCCTGTCTATTGAAGCTGTTATCACCCTAGTAATTTTCAGGTTGTGGGATGAGGATTTTTGTAGTTAAGAAAACTAGGGGTAACCAAGAACCTCTTTTAGAATTTAGGATCTAGCCTTCCTGAGTTCCAGAGAGGGATCTCTCCTAAAGATTTAACTTTGTTTTATAATTGGGTTTTAGGCTAGCTATGAGTGGATAGTGGGAATTGTTTTGAAAGAGTGGTCGGAATAAAAAGTGTTTCAAGGTAAACTAGAGGGATATACCAGAAAATTGGGCTATGGAGTCAAATTTGTAGGCAAGTAGAGCTAGGAAATAAGACTTAAAGATGAAAATGTACTAAGAGCGGGGTAGATGACCTTCTAAGGCTTTGAATAGGCTTTGTTGATGGAATGGGTGAAATACAAAAAAAAGGGAACTTAAGAATCCTTAAGTTACATAAAAAGAAGATTAAAGGAGGGGATCAAACTGTGACCTAGAGCAATTGGTAATTCTATAGTCCGGTTATCAAGCAAAAAACGTAATAATGCCAACTAGTTAAAAACAAGGAGCTTTTTATCACTAATCCTGTCTAAATTCTCCTAGTTGATCATTAAAGATAGAAGCACAATAAAATGAATTTATGGAAACTTTTTGAAAGAAAAATAATGAAAACAGGGAAAAGACTAGACTTATCTTGTCAGCACAAGAATCCTTAGTTATGATGTCTTTAATCTCAATCCGAGTCTGCAGCTTTGCTAATTCACTCACACCAACTTCAATATATCCAGCAAAATGACTATAGTAGTCTTAAGAAATTTTATTCCACAAAGAATACTTCAAATGATGAAGTATTTATACACATAATTTTTTTACAAAATATCTCAAAGTTTGAGATAACGTTTCAAGGAAAAATAGGAAATATAACATAAGAAGAGGGACACCAACAAAAAAGTTTGCAAGATGTTCTCTTTTAAAAGGAAATATAGAACTGATTATCTTAGTCGATTTGATTTCATAATGTGCTGGTAGCATTGCTGGCATTGGATGCATTACCTCGTGGAAGCTGACATGTAGAACATTTCTTCTTTTCACTTTCAATTCTGATACTCTTTATCTTTGTTTTTCACAAATTCACTGTTGTAATTGAAAAATGGCTAGTAATAAAAATTTGATTTTATTGATACACTTTGACCCTGATACACTTTGACACTGATTTTTTCACCATAAAATAACAGTAAAATATGATTTCTTCATGTGATTTTCCTTCTCTTTTACCTGTCAAATTCACATCAGATATGTGAATTCTTGCCACTATTGAGCTGTGGGGATCTTTATACTATTTAATTTTCTATAGCTTTCATCAGCTTATGTGTACTTAGAAAAGTTTGGCTTTACTATAAACAAGTGCTTAATTTCATTCTCCAAAAAGAACAAATTCTCAAAATATTGTAGTAGTACTTTTCCACATGGAGATCCTTGTGGAAAAGGCTTTTTAGCTTGCTCCTTAGCATGAGCTGTAATCTTCTAGTCATATTCCTTTTGTGGCATTAATTTTTCATTCAGTGCATTTATATCTGGTAATCCTGCTTCTAGAAGCAAGTCATATTTGGTCTTGAATTTATTGATTGATATGTTCATATTATCACACTTCTCTTCCAAATTATTCATGATGTTTCTCCTTGTTAGGAACTTTTTTATTTCAAGGATAGCCTCTATCCTATTTGGAATTTTCAATTTTGCTAGTTCTTCCCTATTTTTACTGTTCCAGAATGATATGAGCTGAATTTCTTGTGGGGGTTTGTTGCTAAGTTCCTTCTTTGTTTTATCAATTTCTGCTAAGGCAACTTGTAGCAGATCTTTTTGTTCATATATTATTTGAATAGAAGGCCATTGTAAGTGAATTCCTTCGGTGATTTTTGACCACAAATGTTTTTTTATGTAGGCAACCTGTTCAGTATGATTTACCTGCTGTTGAAGAATTTTCACCTATTCTTGTAATCTATCAGCCCTCTGTTCATGTCCTTTGGAAGTGATTAAGGCATCTCTTTTGGGTGTTTCTAGATCTTTGATGGTGCCTTTTAATCTAATTACATCTTGATATTTTATGGACATATCTTTCACAGCTTTGATTATTGCAGTTTCTTCCCCCACTGTGTTTATCTGTGATGAAGAAGTGGCAGAGATTTCTTTAGAAGTAATTGACACTGTATTTGCCAATACTCCTTGCAGTGTCAAATCTTCTGCCAATGTTGAGGGGATTTCCATGCTTACAGTTGGAATAACTGTAGGAACGGAAACCTGCTGAGTTTTGTTCAAATTTTCAATTTCTTGCATAAGATCTTCTATCTGAGTTTTCATATTTTTTATCTGGGCTGTCATTTTCAAAACAAGTTGCATATTTTCCTCTTTCTCCGTCTTTTCCTGAAGTATTTATTTTGTTTGAGGGTACTTTATTTGTGGTAATTTGAGGTGCTTTCTTAAGGCTATAATATCATCATTTTTCTGTCTTATTAACTTCTTGGAAGCTTCAGTATTAGAAGGATCTGCTCCAGACTCAATGACCAAATCTTATAAGGATTTTATTCTCAAATCCTTGGCATGTAAAGATTCTTTATCCAACTTCATTTGAGTTTACAAGTTGGATATAGTCTTTTGGATCATAATTGGACTCATTGTTTTGCTTACTACTATTGAACATAACATTTCTAATGCACTTCTGTGAAATTCTATTTCATCGAGCTCATGGATAGTATCATCATTTACTACAAATTCTGTCTTTTTGTAGCCTGAAGCTGATTTTGGATGTGCTACCACTGGTTGAAGAAAAGACATGATCATTTGGTTGGTTGAGTAATCAAATGCAGTTACTAATCTGTCCTTATCTCCTGGTTTTTCATTGAGAAGCTTAGAATAAACTTCATCATTGATTTCTTCATTTTTCTCTCTGATTAGCTTGAACTTCTTCTGAATATTAGAATCATTTTCTTCAATTTTTTTAGAATAAGAATAGGGGGTTTCTGTATCCATTTCCATTTCAACCATCTCCTTGCCTTTACTCTGTGCTTCTACCTATTTACTTTGAATCTCTCTGAGTGTCTCATTCATAATGATGGTGGCTTCATCATTTGTCTGTTGCTGATTAGTGTCATCCACATCTATTATTTCTTCTGTTTCTAAAGTATTCATTTTGGCCTTTGTGCTGTATATTTTTTTGAATTTGTTTTCAATGATTGTTTCAGCCAAATATCCTTCTTCTTTTCTTGGTCTTTTGTTTGATACTTCTGCTAGTTAATTAACTGTAGCCACCTATACATTATTAAAATTGTTTGTCTGCTATCCTGATCATTATCAATTAAGGCATTGGTCACCCATTCCAACTGATTGGAAATTTTTTCAATAAGTGTCTTATATTCATGGAGAAATGGGGGAAATTTGCTTTTAATTCTGAGATTGCTTATAATACTCTGAGGGTCATAGTTCCAAAAAAAAATTCTTGAAACTTGAAGGCTGATAACTTGTATGATACTTCCTTTAAGGCATCTATGCTATTTACAATGAAAGAGCCAATTTGACTTCTTAATTTAAATTGTGCCTTATTTTTAGATGCTATGAAATTTATTGCATCATCATTCAAAGTCTGCCTTGTATACTCTAAAGAAAAAATCCTTGTAGTCACAAATCTAGCTAATTTGTATGGAGCCAAGAGTGCACCATATATTCTGATCTCTGTGTGATTTTTGTATAAATACCAATCACCCACTTTATAGTTTTCAGACAACTATAAAATCCTTTTGATATCTTCATTTATTCTTGGTGGTTCTGTTTTATCCAATAAATTGATATCAGGTATGATAAATAGGTCATTGAAATCACTATAATTGTACTCACTGCTATTCTTTCTCAGAAGAGAGGTTCAAAATATTACTGATAGTGGCTTGCCTTCCATATCCATTTTCTTTACTGCAAAAGGAAATTTATTTTCTTGAAAGAATAAGAAGAGATGTAACAGACATGAAGTATATTTGAAAACTCCTTCATCAGGAAATTTTATTAGCTGATAATGAATATTGTCAGCAATAAATTTGGCAAAGTCAAAAATCAAGTCTGGTTGCTGTCCAGGAGACAAAGTGGAAAGGAAACCTAAGACAGTAGCATCTTTGAATTCATCATTAACATAACCCAAAATAAATGACAACGTAGAAATCACCTGTCTGGAGCCTTCTGGAAAATCCAAGGTATCATAAGGAGGGTTCACCTTAAGAAGATTGACATGGTTGGGCATGAAATTCTGGAGAATTTGGAACTTTCTAGGGAAATCTAGGTCTAAATACATCTGGGTTAAGTCTTCAATTGACAATGACACTGATTGTGGATTATGGCTTAACTGGAGCATGTCATTGATTGATTCAGCAGTTATAAAAAATAAGACTTCACTATCTTTGTTAGCCATGCACCTTTGATCAAGAATATAATACATTTGACATAACCTTATTAAATCCTGAGCAGGATGGGTGATGGTAACCACATACTTGGGAAAATTACACTCCCATAATGGTATATCATTGGTGTCTTTCTTTTCAAATTTCTCTTGACACCAGTTATGCACTTCTAGAAGATCAAATTCAAGAATGACATCTGCAATTCTGTAATCTAAGTCAATCAAAGGATTTCTTTATTCAATGGTAATAGTAGGTTGCAGAGGTCTAACTATTTCAGTAGAATGAGCAGTTAAAACAGAAGTAGGTTTATCAATTCTGGGAGTTTTTGGATTTTGAAGCTTGCCAGAGGCATGCTTCTATGATTTGGGATCTCCAGTTTTGGGAGTTACTTGTTTTTTGGTCATTTTAAATGAACAGAGCAAGATTAAACAGTTTGCTACGTTCTTTTTTTTAGATACTTGGGTCAATTGAAGAATTTTTCTGTCAATTTGAGACTCTGGGTAGGATTTTAAGAAGACAAATAGGTTTATTTTATGCAAAAGGTCTTCTAGATCAAATGTAGTAGTGAAAATGCTCTTAGAATGTATAAAAACCTGCTAAAATGGAAAATGTGGATTCTGGAGAAATTTTGATAGGGTTTCCCCTGTATTTTGAAGGTTTATGAAACTTCCCAGATGGCTACCTCATGTCATTTTAGGAAATGATAGTCTAATTAGCTTAATTTTCTTTCAAATTGAAGATTTTATGGATTGATTTTGACAGAAAATACCTATAAAAGGTATAATTGCAGTCGATGATCTTTCTAAACTTGCAACAATATTCAATTTGGTTGAATTTGATGGGTAGAGGTTGTGGAACTTCTCTGGGAGTGAATTTTAGAGGGAAAGGCTATTTATATGTCAATTGATTTGCAGACGACTCGAAAAGTGTGTCGGAAGGCTTGGAAAAGGGACTATAGTGTTTAACATGGAAACTGGGTGAAATACAAAGGAAAAAACGAAAAATTAAGTCATAAAACCTTAAGTTATATCACCTTTCAATGTCATTTATTGTAGTTGGGGCGGGAGCGGTTTGTGTGTTTAAAGGAGATACCATAAATGGTTTTTGCATCGCTTTTGAGTGGTAACTGGTTTTTCCCTTTTGGAATGTGATCAAATGAAAGGAGGACACGTAGCATGGGGCGGTTTCACAAATCTATTTTTTTCGCAAAATTTTTGTGCAACCTTATCCGATTACTTTAGAAATGCGAAAATGAATGTGCATCATCTGATCTGTCAGAGCGGAGCGAACGGTTAATATTTGATGTGAAGTTGTGGGGTAAATACAGCAGGACCAAGGCTTTGATATATACCGTCAATTTAACAAGGGGAGATCAACGGATGAAATTCGATCCGATAGGAAATGGTGGGGATGGGGAAAATGGCTTATCGGGTTTACTTATGACCGTCGGATTAAAAGGAGAAGGATGACTAGACAGTTATAATGGAGTTCGATGGTGCTGAGGGATTTATGAATTTTAATGCATAAACGGATTTTATACAATGGAGTAAAGTGATCGGGAGGGGTATAAAGGATTTCACCCAAGGTTATAACTATGGTGATGGATATATATGGGGAAAGTAAAAAAGCTTAAGGTTTTAACCTTGGGTTAAGAGAGTTGGGGAAATGAAAGAATGATTTTATTTGAAGTTTATTTTAAATTAAACTTTGGGGATTATATTTTTGTTTTAAACACATATTTAAATATGTTTAATGATTTTCTTTTATATAATTTTATTATATAGTAATTAAATCAAACGATTTACTTACCATAGGGGCGGGATTTGATATAAATATATATTTTAGCCAAAGGGTTTGTAATGTGGGTGTTTTACTTAAACATGTGGGGATTAAATAACTTTGGGTAAAGTTATAATAAATGGGGTTCAGTGGCTATTATATAAAAGGAGTTATATACAATAGGAAAAGGTTACTTCTATAGGGAGTTGATATATAAGTTAAAGTTAATATGAAAATAGGACAAGGTATACTCAAAATACATAAAAATAACAAGTAAAGTGAAGTTTAAAATAAAATTTACATTAATCTTATCACTTTAACTTATGATATCATGTAATTTTGGGGGTTTAATGTTCTTATGTGATGATGGAAATTAGTGAAATGGAAATTATAATGCCTTTAAGTAGAAATGAGGTTCTACTTATGATTATTCAAGGAGATGAATGCATGAAATGGAATAATGCTGTGAGTTTAGGGATTAATATAGACATTTTACACTTTCAACTGATTAGTCATAGAGCCTTGGGTCTGGTCCCAGCAAAAGTCAAGGAAATTCCTTGAGCCTTTCTGACTGATAGTTTAGAATGCTTCATGACTATGGGAAGGGGAAGTTAGTTATTTTGTAGCCCAAATGAATGATATTTAAATTGATACTTCTCACCGTCTTCTACCTACCCAACTTAGCATGCTAACATTTTTTCTTCCTTTGTAGTAAGGTGCATTTGAGCTAGCAACCTTTACAACATTTATTCTTTCTGAAAGCAAGTAAACCTATCTAATTCTACACTTATTTCATCCATGAATCCAGATTAAACTATTGGATTTACTTTATTTCTCTACCTAACTATTGAATTTTCATGATTAAACTATATGACAATTCATTATTCTCTATCTACAACAAGTGAAATTGAAAAATGAAAAGTTAAGATTAAATTGTTTAACTCATCATGGACTATGGCATTCATTAACACTATGCCATAGTCAAAAGGTAAAAGTAGTGGCATTTATACTTGCACACTTTCATTTTTAATTCATTTTTCTTTTGGGGTCTTTTATTTTTTCTAAGTCCTTTGATTTTTCTTTAAGGAATTTTTACCCTCTTTTTGATTTTTTTGATTTTTATTTTTATTTTTTACAAAATATGTGAATACAACTTACAGAAGGCAAAGTATATACAAATTTACAAGATTATCAACAGTCAAGTCAAAATTATGAATCCTATATTATAGGTCACTAACAGAAGCGATCACAGTTAGAGGCAATGGTGTTGTATTATCGTTGGTGAGGCGATATTACTGAGACTCAACCACAGTGTTAACGTGAGGAGTTAAGTCGAGAATTGTATTAAAAATGTAGTGAGGCGATATTACTGAGAATAAACCACAGTGTTAACGTGAGGAGTTAAGTTGAGAATTGTATTAAAAATGCAATGAGACCCAAGTTAACCACTGTTTAATTACCAGAGTAGGAGAAGTAGTTTCGGGAGGAAATACCACGGTTTTCGTTTTACATCTGGGCCAAAGGGAAATTTTTCCTTTACCAACACGATCCAACAATATTTGGACACATCACCTCCTAAATACCACCCATATTGCATTTTTCTGGAGAACTAAAGTCTAGTGAGGAAAAAAACATGATTTTGATGAAGTCTGTCTAATCTTCCAAGCAGTAGATCCAATGGTAATTGCGCGGCAAGCTTCACAATAGATAAATTAAGGTATGAACCGGCGGTTTCAATAATATTAAATATCTATTTAATTTGGAAAATTTGGATAATGGAGGTGTGGGCCCCATGGAATACAATATGTAATAGAATGTCACATTGTTAGAATTAATGGGTATTAACGTTATAAGTCTGAAGTTCGATGGTTATTAAAGGAGTCGGGGTATTAACGTTATTTTGAAGGTCGAAAGGCACTAATATGATTCAAGGGTGATGTCATAGTCAAGGGAGTAAAATGAGGTTTGAACTTTGGGTTCTTATCCTTTGATGAAATATTCCGAAATGGGGTTTAAAAAAATAGTTAAGTGTTTTAAGGAAAGGTGGAGCTCGAAGGGTTAATTGAATACAATTTCAAACATTCATTCTATGCATTGTGTAAATATTGGATATAAATTCCAAGGGGTTTGAACCATAAAGAAAGGTATTATGATATGAGAGGTTTTAACCCAAGGACGAATATTAATTCAAGCATTGATATATATATTATGTCTGTTGAACCTTGCATGGAACAAAATTGTATGTTGGGCATTATCATGGTTATATGAAAAAGCTGACTTTGAGCATATAATATATTGGGCACTTATAAAGTTAATGGTGGGTTGAAAGGAAGCTTATAATCTGGCTTATGTGAAATTCAAATAGTTGAATTAAAAAGCGAAGGAGGGTGTATTGTATTTTTTAATAACCATAGGCTTAAAAGGATATGAGCCTCCACAGTGTTAATGGTTTCCCATATTTAAAATTATTTGGGCTAAATGTGAAGTGCATTTCTTTTATATGCATAGAGACATGAAATTGTGGGTTGAGCAGGTAGTCGAGGTATCAATTCATTTGCCTATAAAATATTTATCCTTTTGTAAATATGATTATCATAAAATTGACCTTCAACCTTAAGCAAGAGTGAGTTATAATAGATGGTTAAGAGGTTTCAAACTTCATTGGATATTCTTTCATCTTCTTTGATAAATCACAAAGAATATTGTATCGAATGTCATGTATAGTCACATGTAACTGTTTGGTGTCATTATAAGTGCTTGTTTCTGTAACTTGGTCGAGAGATTAGCTTCAAAGAGATGTAGGATTTATTCTTTGAGTCTTGGTCCTAGATTCCTTTAGGATTCAACCTACATAACTTTCGGAAAGATGCTTCAGACCATAGTCTCAAATTAGGATATGGACTTTTGGATTGAAAACATAGAGCATAGAGGATAAATTACTTGTAAAAGGAAAGATAATCTATGAAGAGTATTGGTTTGGCTTCCAATAACGTCTTTGAATGATGGCTACTACACAAAATATGATCTTCAAGTCTATTTGTTACAATAGCTAGCATTCATACATTAAGAATTACTTACAAAAGTAAGAATAACTTACTTAGTTAGAATTACTTACACAGGTAAGAATGACATCTAGGAAGGGATATAACTACAGGGAAGAAGCAAGAGGTTCCTTAGATTCTCATATGAAAACCAACCATAAATATTTTCATCCCAGGACTTAAGAATTAGGTCAATAAAGGAACCTTATTTGGCACAAAATGTACACAGAATCTCGAAAATCTTCTCTAGCCCCCCAAATCAATAATGGTATTGTGGATAAATGATAACCCTATCCTTTTCCCTTTATTTGTCTTATAGTTCTTGCATCCTTCTTGAAGCTTATAAATGAGTCTTTTACCCTGTTCTTGACCTGCAGCTTCTAAAAATTCAAAAAATTCTTTGGAATTCAGCTACATCTCCCCTATTTTGGCCTTCATTTCTTTGACATCCTTGTATATTCATAGATATTCATAGATTACTACTTCCATTATTGATAAAATTCACAGATTTATTCACTGGAGCAATGAAACAAAACTATGCATTGCTTACCATATCTATGTAATTTTCCTGCAGGCATTGTTCTGATGGTGACCCTTTTCGGGTCGAAGTCTTTACAAAGTTGAATGCACTTGAAATGGAAATATAAAATGCAGTTTGTCATGCAACAGTGTGTCATGGTTATGTGGTAAAATTTTCTCTAGAATATTTATGTACTATGCGAGAGTTGTGTAATTATATTGATGCACAAAAAAATATGTATAATATTATTTTGATCACAGTGGGTGCACCTTACTGTTTCTATTTTCATGTGTACTATGTTTATAGCAAACTGAATTTTGATGCTCCATTTCATTTCATGCGTTTCTAGGAAAAATTAAACAGGTTCTTGAAAATGGTTGCATGATTGGTGTAAACCCCTCAGTTGAGATTTTGTTCTTATTTTTCATTCTGGGAAAATTGAAGAGTTTGCATTTATTAAGGGAGCATTTCCATAAGTATAGGTGTGAAGGTGCCAAATACAATTTGCATGTTGGGAAATGTCTCACCTAAAGAAAAAATGATGACGACAATACCCTTACCATTCAAATCACATGTATTTTTTGGAAATATTGATGGAGATTGGGAATGCAGATCTTTCCATTGAGTTATCTGATATTCGTTCATGTTAATTTTTCAAATTCCCATATTTGTTTGTTGATTGGATGTTCTATGTAATTAATCATTATGGTCTCTTCTATGTGGAAATAAATCGATATAGAAGCCTATTATTTATTACTGATGGAGTCAAATCCCCTCTCTAAATTTAGAAATATGTTGATTCATATGTATTTAACAGGGTAGCCAAATCATGATTTCCCCAGGGATTTACTTTGCTCATGGATGCCAATCACATTCCATACCTTCAGCGCATGTACTCTCCTTTTAAAAGGGTGAGTGCACTTGAGCTGCTTTGGCTGGCTCTCAGTGCATATGTTAAAGCTACTAGGCAAGGCATTGTATTGGATGAAATGAAAGACAAGGACATGGTGTCATCATTTCTATACTTGAAAGCACGACTTGATACAATATAGGAAGAAATTTTTTTGAAGAATGAGGCCTTTTATAATACTATCAAGGATGCCTTTGAACATCTGAGAAATCTAAGGCAGGTTAGTTACTATATGTTTATGCTCATTTTCTTTCTGTTTATACAGATTTAATTATACAGGTTAGTTACTTTATGTTTATGCTCTTTTTATTTCTGTTTATATATATTGTTCATTGAATTTGTGCTCTTTATTATCAAATTAAGTGAGACAGAAAGTTTGAAAGGATTAATGACAAAATAGCTAAAGGTAAGTAATGAAATAATTTTTTTAGGTAGACAATTGCATTCATAATATTAGATATATTGTTTTTGCGTTTATCTGAATTATGGCCTTTGTCTGCAGAATCGAACAGCAAAACTTATTTCAAAATTTCTTGATGAGAAACTTCGATTTGGTAAAAAAGGTACTTCATAGGAGGAGTTGGAGAATACACTATATAGAGTTCTCATTTTTTCAGGTTTATTCAAGTAAGGGACCAACTGATATTCATTTATAAAAGTCTTATATACTAATTAACCCCAACAAATTAGATGTACCAATAGGTTAACATTGCCTTATGTATGCACTATGGTAGAATTTAAAAGTGGTATGAGACCCAAATGTACATCTTCAACCATTAGAATTGGAGCTTAACAAATCTTGTGCATCAATTCGAGCAGTATATGCACAAGATGGGGAACCAATAACAAGGTTTCCCCAAAAGCTTCAATTATCTATGCAAAACAAAGAGTTGTTGGAAGTTTCATTTTAGCTATCTTGTGTATGTGATAGATAGATAAAAATTTTATGAGCTAGCTACTGAAATACACTTGGATTTCTCCTTAAATATAAGGGTTTCGTGTAACCATATGAAAGCCCTTCAATTTTTTTATTTTTTATCTTATCCATTGCATCTTCGAAAGTTTTTAAGGTATCCTTGGGTAATTTCATGTGGATTTGCAGTAAATATTAGGGGTGCATATCATGCAACAACTAGATCATTTGAATTTTGAGCGGCCATTATATTATGTGGAATAATTGGTTTTTTATTTACTATTGGGCCTGTTACGTCCAATGGATTTTTAATATCTTTAATATCTCCTTCTTCAGATGATTTGGAATAAACCAAAGAAGAATATTTTTTAAATTCAATTTGAGTCTTTGAATAAGAAACAAAAATAAATAATCTTTCATAACTTCAAAAATTTCAAGTAAAGTCATTGTTTTTAGAGTAGTACATTTTTTCAATAAATATAAATGCCTTTGAAGATTATTCTTGGGTTTCCTCAACAATATTAGGACTTTCAGAAATCGAACTTAGAAACTTTGGTGCAGGGTAAAAACCCATAGTCCCTATTCTCACATCTTTCATTCTCAATGCTATGTATAAAATGCCCTCCAAGTCCATTCCCCAACCATATCCATAATCTAGCAAGCTCACAATGTTCTAATTTCTTTTCTTTCAATTTCATTCATCAAATTTATCAACTATGTGGGTATTGTTGATTTAACTTTGTGTAAATAAGCCCGTGTTTCATTGGAAAAAAAAAAGACTCTGGTTATCAACTGAGTTGATAAGAACAGGGGAGTGTTAAAAATCAATACGGAGTCTCTATTTTGTGTTTGATGGAAACTGCTTCTGAAGAGATTATCCTACAATTTGATGCATAATCTCTGTTTAGTTAGAATGTTTGAACCCTGTTTACATGTCTGTAAGAATTGAGTGGTTCCCTTGTAAAAATTGACAGAACCGAATTGTATTTTATTGATCATATATAACAAAGAAGCATTGAACTTCATTCTGGTAGAAATGACCTGTGTAGAATGTATAAATTGGGAGAATTAGTTTCTGTGTTAAATTTTCCTTACTTCTGAATGTATTTGAATCCATGCTCTTGGTGTAGGAATGGAATGTATTAACTCTATGTAGAATCCTTGAGAGAAGTCGAAGGGTCAGACTCTGTTGAAAGAGTGAAGCCATAGAATATCTATTTGTATAACCATACTAACTCTACATAAAGGCCTGGAGGCATTCACCCAATCTCTCTAATTGGAGGCGACTGAATCGATCTGGATTCGTTGATAATGTTATATCTATTTACGTTGAATTTGGACCATTGGAACCCCGTTCTCTATTTATAACTGCAGAGAAATTGAATATGTTTAGTCTGTATTGAATCCCCAAGGGAGGCCCATTAATACACCATATTGGGAGAGCGGGACCAGAATTAAGCTCTGTTTATGCTGGAAAGTTAGCCTCTGCCTGTCACAGTGAGTGTATGGTGTGATTGCAGTTGGAGTGGCACATTTAAACACCGAAATATAGTGTCAACACAGAGAAAGGTGATTTTAGTGGAATTCTAAGTTATTTACCATTCAAATACCAGAAGCGGTTTTGAAGGAGGATACTGCTAGTATCGCATAGTGTTTTGGGGTCAAAGTGGTTTTAGAAATAATAAAACGGTCCAATATATTTGTGCCACATCATCGGGGCAATATCGCCCATGTCACGCAACTCTGAGGTTTTAAACATCGCTTGTTAAAAAAACAAGATATTTCCAAGGAGCATTCAATCTGGGTAGTGATAGATCGGATGGATATCATGCAACGAGTGAAACAGAGAATAATCCAAGGTATGGCTCATGGTTTGTGTTGATTCACACTGTTTAATTACGATGGGTGTGTGGGGCCCTTGAACCACCATTCAATATGATTGTTGTGTTAATAATATAACCCATTGTCAAATGTTATAGGTGTTGTGGATATGTTTAAAGCGGTCGAACCATTGGTTTGACGTTAATTGATAAGGTCAGAATATGAAGTGATTTTGTTATGTTACATCCAAACCTTTGAGAGTGGGTTAAGTTGTGAGTCGGGCTAATACATTCGATAAAATATACAAAGGGAAGGCTCCAAATATATATTAAGGGCTTTATAGACTAGGGACCAAGGTTATGATACAAATTTTGTATATTATAGTCCGGAGCATGAAAAAATTAAATACAAAAGGCTCTATTTTTCGGGGTTTACATAAGGATAGTCAAATACATTCATTAATCAATCTCCAAGAAATTGATAAATGAATCAGAAAGAAGAAAATAAAGCATACTTCCTTGGTTTTATTAGAAGCCTGTATTGAGTGAAATTGTTGACACCGAGAGAGAAACAAGGTAGTCTTCTTGAAGATTAATAGGCTGATAAAAAAGGTTAGTGGAAATTGTCAGATTTAAAATCATTTGGTAAAAACATTGAAGTGAGTTATTGTTCTATGAGCAGAGAGTAGAATGTGGGTACTTGCATGAAAGTGTGATAGTGAGCTTTGAGAGGTTAGCCCGGGCATCACAAACATTCCATATTCATAGACATGACCATCTTGGTAAATTTTCTTTCTTTTTTTAAATTTAACATGCCTTCGGTATACCGATGCTTTATAAGCATCTGTCTTGCAACACCTTATACGTGTTGGTCTTGCGATGTTCAATTATACATCGGTATTGCGACACTTTTTCCTGGCGTCGGTCTTGCGACGCTTTGGAAATGCATCGATATTGCAACACTCCAGCAGAGCGTCGGTCTTGCGACACTTTAATAAGCGTCGGTCTTGCGACGCTTTTGAAATGCATCGATATTGCAACACTCCAGCAGAGCGTCGGTCTTGCAACACTTTAATAAGCGTCGGTCTTGCGACGCCTTATAAGCGTCGGTCTTGTGACACCTTATATGCGTCCCTCTTGCTAGGTTCAATTGTTTGTCGGTATTGCGACACGTCTTCTTGGCATCAGTCTTGCGATGCTTTTGCAATGCGTCGATATTGCGACAGTCCAGCACAGCGTTTGGAAACGTCAAAAAATGTGTCGGTATTGCAACACTTTGGAAAAGTGTCGGAATTGTGATGTAATGGCTAACCACGTTTTGTCTGGCCTTGAACTGTCGCTCTTGTGACAACTATGTGTTGGAATAGCGATGAAGTGGCCGTCAAAAATTGGGCCAAATTTTCTAGTGCATACATTCCATGAGTTTATAACACACACTTTGTGGTCAAGTTTACATCAAAATTGAAACATTACCCCATCTATCAATACAAGGAAAAAGCATCGTTGTTGCTTTAGAAGTGATGGAAAAACATCATCGTCACTTGTACATTATGTTGAAATGCATGATTTACAAAGTGAGGCCCTCACAAGCTACGATTTCTGGTAAAAACATATCTTACTCAATGAATTTCACCAACATTTACGTGGTGGATTTTCTTGTTTAACACCTTCATCGACTAGTTTTTGCATAGATTCTTTGACCTTAAGGCTTTTCTCTCATTGGATCCAACAGGTGGCTCTTTTATGACCAGCTTTGTTGCAATGACTAAAATAAGTCTTCTTCTACCAGACCTATTTAACATGCTTCCTTTCCTAATGTGTTGAAGTCCTTTCACAGCTAATCCTCTTTTGTGTTTCCATTCTCTTCCAGTACTCAGCAATCACATGGTTATGGAAACTAGAAAAAATACATATATTTCTATTCCATGATTTTCGTTCATGTTTAATAACATACTTGTAATAAAAATGAGCTCTAGAATACTAAGACTTGTTGTAGCTCTCTTGGTTATCTCTGGTGCAATTATGGCTATGAGAGATTGCCTTATCTCTTCCTTTGTGATGTGCACTATTATAGGATGATGGCCATGTGTTCCCATTATCCTCTTTCCTCAACAATTTCAACAATGTCTCGGAAGCTTCTAACACCTTTGAGAATTCTCCTTTATTGGATCATTAACATGTGAATCGAGGTCTTTGCATGACCTACAATGGTTGAGTCATGAATTGGACATTAAAAATATGTCCTCCTCCTTTATATACCATCTTGGTAAGGAGTCTCATGCCAGTTCATGTAATGGGTACCTCCACATTTCTAATAGAAATAACAAGATGTGAAGATTAAATTGAATAACAATCAACATTGTTACCCTCAATTTTCGATTTTGAAACAGGTGATGAGAGCTTCTCTAAGCCTTTTTTTCCCTTCAACTCCTTCAACGTCTCTTCAATGGCTTGTGGATAATGTTTTAGTCTCTAATTATCCTCTTTCTCTTATTGTAGAATCCTCCTTAATTAAGAATCCTCTGCTTGAAGGCTCTGGTCATTGTGCTTCAATTTTTCCAGGGCCTCTTTTGCAGCTCCCAATTGAAGCTACAATATCTTCTTGTCCTCTTTCTCTTCTCGTATAACCCTCTTCACGGTAGTGTTGTCTTCTTGAAGGCTCTAGTTGATCTCCTCATTTGAATGATGACAATACGATGAAGAAGATACATGTCCACACGAAGGGGTATATGGAGCATCATCCTTCGCTCTTTCCTTCTCCCATTCTTCTATTCTCTTCTCATATGCTTCATACATTATGTCCACCATTTCTTACATCCCAAGGAAGGCTTCGTACATATCTTTGTGATCCTCCATTGTTGCACATTGATTCATTCACACTCGCAATTCACATAACCGAGAAGACTGCTCTGATACGAAACTTAATCCGGATTTCTTCAGCTATTGTAATTAACCAATATCTTTTACTTTTGTGATCTTAATATATTTTCACATAAAAGAGAATAAAAAAACCACATGTTCAAGCTTATATAAGAGGAAAAATAATGGCGTTCAGTGAATCAGAAACAAAACACATGGATAATGGATTTCACCCAGTGTTGGTTACGTCTCTAAGCCCAATGTCAACAGAGTGGATGCTCCTTCATTAATTTCTGCAAATGATTATGATGTGCATTGAATTTTCTTTCTCATAACAAGGAAAAACACCCTCAACAAGAGTGGTGTGTCACTCCCTGAGATGTTCTCTCTACAGGAAATCTCATTCAAATGGATTTTCATTCAAAATGAAAAGATAATGAGTTGTCATAATAATTTGGCAACAAGCATCCCTCAACATAGTGTTAAACAAGGATCTCAAAAACAATACATTGTCTCAGAAAAAAAAAGGAATAATAACATAACTGCATCATGTACCTCCACTTTTTAATATTAGAAACAAATGCAAACCTCGACTCTTGAAATGGACTACATCACTGAATCACTATAAATAAGAGGTGTAAAAATGACTATCAACTTGTCCAATTATGACACCATAAAATTTTTGGCCTTCAGGAATCTTTTATATTTTTCATGATTCCCAAAATATTTCTCTCCACTGGATGACTAGAGATCTTCTACAGAGATGAAAAATATGATCTCTTAGTCACGATCCTTGCCAATTTCCTAGAAAAGTGAGTATAACGTTGGCCATATTTTGACAGTGGAAAAATTCAGCCTCCAAGGGAATATTTTATATTCCTTAAGATTATTCAAATATTCCTCACTGTGTGGAACCTCTAATTATTCTCTTTATATGGTGAATCTGACTTCACCGTCGTGCTCCCTGCGAATTTTTGAGAAAAGTGACTATAAATTTGATAATATTTTGTCACAGTAAAAATTTACCTCCCAAGGAATAATTTAAACATCAATTAATCCTCTCACATCAAGGTTATGAATCTCTCACTGGGCATGGTTCTTCCTCCCGAAACTATGTCATGGTTCCATCCTTTGCGATTCTGCTCTAGTATGATCCATGAACTCGATCTCCAAGTTCCTGCAATTTTCCTTCATTCTTTCACGTTGCCTGGTCGAATGAGAAGTACTATTCAAATATGGTTTTGATGGGAAGATAATATGATAAGGTCGTTGGCCTAATGGTAATGCACCCAAATTGGCATGAGTAGTTCAGCGGTTCAATCCCCGCTGACACCCAATATAGATTTGGTCCATTATTTTTATAACCCTGCATATAGATTGGGCTTTTGGGATCATAGGTTCACATCCTCAGGAACCTCTTCAGCTTCCTATACACCTCTAGTTTTTTCTTCCCCTTTATTTTAGGAATTCCTTTTTCCCCTGCCTTTTCCAACCTCTACTGGAACAAATTATATTTCTATAACCTCTCTCTTGTAAGGGTTATTCTCCACTATTCCTTGTCTCCTTTTCTCATGTCTGCAATGATCAATCCCTTTAGATATAATAAATAAGAAAAACACAAGAAAAATTTGAATTCACTTGTCAAGTCTCTCAAATATGCATATGTTTAAAATTCTACATTTGTTGTTTCAAAAAATCTCCCAGCTCTACTTATTGGCTTTTATTTCTTTTATCTAGCCCCAAATCCTATGGTTATATCCATAGCCTCAGCGACGTGATATATATCTATATTTTTTCTTTCATACCTTTTCCTGATATTATTCTCTATCACTAGTACTTAAGAATTGAAGTAATTAAACATCAAGAGTATATATTCATATCTCAAAGGAACTGTAAAGGATAATTGTTGAACAAGTTTGGAATGACTGGGTGTAACCCTCTTTCTACTCTAATGGAAAATATTTTGAGCCTCACTCTAAAGAGAATAAATGAATGTGATAATGAAATAAAGGATAGACATCATATGAGGAAATAGTATTTTCCTTACTACAATTATACCAACTATTTAATTTTTTGGGGGATTGTTTCGAAGTTTATGAAAAACTATGTGCAGTGCCTTTGGACTACTACAAAAAGTGTTTTCAAAGACTTAAGTGTAAGTCACTATTTTTGAATCAAGAATTGCATTGTGGATGAATTCAACATAGTAGGAAATTTTGATTCAAACATTGCTGGGGATGAGGAAAAAAAAGTGTCGACATCATTTTATATTGTGAGTCTTGGATCAATAGTTATCGCTAGGAGGTCACAAAAATAGTTTATTCTATAAAATTAAAAAATATAGGAAATGTATGGGGAAATTGTATATGAAGCAAACGATATTGTGTGGCTAAAGAAAACAAATCAATATTTGTATGAGAAAAAAGTGAACTCTACAACTATTAGGGCTAATAATAATTATCCAAAAAAAATATCCAAGAATCCTAGGATTCATGACCAAACAAAGCATATCAACATAGAGTATAATATAATTTAATATAATTTATAGGCCAAGAGTGCTAATTTAATATATTTCGCCACAAGTGATCAAATCTCTAACATCTTCAGCTAGTCACTTGTTGGAGAAAAGTTTGAGAAATTCGTATTGATGCTTGGACCCACAAAAAAACCCTTGGATTTAGAAGGGAAATTTGAAACAGATAATCTCCAAGATTTTGTATTGTTGTAAATAATTTTAAGCATAATTTTGAAACATTATAAATTTCATATAGGAGATAAAAATAAAGTTCCATCTCACTATACATTAAATAATTATTCATAATAATTGAAATAAATAAATTCCTATGGAGTTAATATTTGGCCTAACACTAGAGAGCATCGAAATAGCCTAAGGACAGAACTGTAGAGAAGGGGAGTTATCTTCTTGGTATGTGTAATATAAATGAGAAGGATAACTGGTAGCTTGATATTTTTGTTTTATTGACTAAGAAATCTCCTGTGTGACATAAATTATTCCTAGGCACCCATCTTCATGCTTCAAAACCTCAACTCTAGATGGCTTGATATTGATATATTTAGAGTAGTAGTGTTTACAATTAGATGGAACATGCAATTCCTATAGCTATTTGGTGTCAATATTGATGAAGATGGGTGCTACCTTTTAAATTATTCATGATATGTTTACTTTCTTCTTTTTCATTGAATAACATTGTGTGTATTTTTCAATGTTCTACATTGTGTGAGAAATATGTTTTCCTCTTCATGTATATATTTTCATTATAGATTTCATGATCTATTTTCAATTGCATGCTTGTTGGTATATATAAGATGAAATAAATGTTGAAAATAATTTCAGAATCCATGTTCTAAAGGTACCTTTCGATTTCCTTATACTATATTTCAAAGGATCAAATGATAAAATTTGTGGCAATGTGGCCTAACATGGAGCTCACTACATTAAATTATGGTACCAAAGCTTTGGCTCCCCCATCAAACCTATATTTTTACATCTTGGTATATTTTTGTCAAAATTAAGATTTACAAAGATTCAATCTATGCTAAATTGGGTGCAAATAGTGAAATTGGAAAGAAACCACATACTCCAGATGAAATGCTACATCTAATGGTTATAGATAATTGATGGTGACCCTACATAAATTTTATTTGAAAATTTAGAAATAACAATTAATGGGAAGCATTAGTCATAATTTTGAAATGAATCATTTAGATTCACTATAGATTTGTTTAAAATTTTATAAGAACATTTCTTATTAATTCTTCTAGAGAAATATGTTGTAGACATCGAAAAAATGTTCTTGAGAGACCACCAAAAAATGCAATTTTTTCAAAGACAATTGAAAAGAAAAAGTTTTTGTAATACCACCAAAAATAAAAAAGAAAATGTTTTTCTGGGACCATTCAAGGAAAAAAATTTCCATGTTCAACAAGTAAAAGAGTTTTAGGGACATTTTTGAAAGAAATTTTCTATAAGTTATCAAAAGTGTACCAAAATAATTTTGGTTAATCTAAGAAAATATATTTTTGAAGAATTTTACAAAACCACCAAATTTTTTTAAAAATTATATGAGTTCCAAATTCTCATAATTTTTATATGTATTCAATACTTCATGATATATCTAGTTTATACGTCATCTTAAACCTCCAAAGGGTCTCAAAAAGTGTTGAAGTAATCTAATTCAACATGAGTTTCCATCTCTCTGTCTTGGTTGAAGATTCCTTTACTCCTGCACGATAACATATTTGTGTCTCATCTCCATGAGTTTATTTCTTGTGACTTCTTCTTCCTATCATCCTCGATCATAATATTTCCATGATAGGATTATTGAACTTGAAAATGAAATTCACTTGTGAGAAGACAACATCAGTGTCAAAATCATTGCTATCTTGTGCAAATGTTGAATGTGATGGGATAATATGCAAGGGTTGATGGAAGAGGCCTACTTGAGTGCAGTGCGAAAATTTAGAAGGTAGAGAGTGAGGGTGTAGACACTATGATTTCAAAATGTGTAGTGGCAAGGGAGAGGCAAGACATGAATTGTTCATTCTGAAATTCTAGGATGCAAAGATATCAATATTAGACATTATGAGTGTCTAATGCTCAATGCTCGAGGGACAGGATCAATGTATTTCACAATTGAACACTGCAAGGGTTGAAGGATGGAACTACTACCGTAAAATTATGTATTGGAGGAAACATTTTTTCAGGGCATTTCAAATTTGAGCAGTGTAGGAGACAAGAGTAAAAAGACTGGGCACTATGACTGCACAATGCACCATCACCTAGGAAGAGGCTTAAGAGAATACGTATTTTAGCACTTCAAGGGTCAATAGAAGGACCCAATAGGAACTGAGGACCCAATTCATGGCAGGATTGACCAAGATGATTCATTTGAGAAAGTGTAACCAATAGGAAGGAATGATTGTGCTATGAGGTTTCTCAATGCACAGTTGAATGAGTTTTTTCTATAGGATTATGGAATGTGTATCTAGAAGATGTAAAGACATCATAACTGAATCTCAAAAATTCATAGTGCACAATACACTTGGTTGAGGTTTGAATATCCATCATCTATTTTGTAAGTTCTGAGGACAAAGGAAACTTTAAAACTTACTAAGAGTGGGATCAGTGAAAGAACAAAGTAATATTAAGAGAATAAAACAAGTATAGGACATGATCACACACACCTATACAATCAAGCACATGAAAAAAATGTGTATGTTACCTAAAATCAACAGGTCTATAGCGAAATGACAATAAACTGAGACATATATCGAAGTGTGACACTTAATATGTACCTTTATGACACAAGTGTCAAATGCAAGAAAAATGTGTGGTATGCCATAATAATTTATTGAGAATACGTTCTAATGATTAATAACATCAGCTAATGCAAGAGAGTGATTTGGATTCCTCTAGAAGGTGTCCCATGGTGCTTTTAGGATGAGAGAAAATAAGTGAAATAAACACCTGCAAGAGTAAAAGTGGCACATCAAAACACAAATAAAAATCAAGGGACATGTGCAACAATGAAAGAAGGAAAATGAGAAACCTAAAAAATATAGAGAAACAAAAAAATGACATGCGTAAGAGAAAAAGAAAACAAAGAGACACTTGTAAAAGAAAAATCGGCAGTTGAGAAACTCTCCTAAAATATGGGGCATTTGAAACAATGAGTGAGAGAATGTTCCTTATACACCAACAATGCATAGACCTCAAAAGAAAGAGATAACTATAAGGATGGTATTTGGAGTAGATTATTTATATATGGGAATAGACATGTAATTATGATTAGGATTTGTGAATGTGATTACTGCATATTTGGAAACAAGGAGCCAAGGGTGAATTGAATGGCATGAAAAAATACACTCTCAAGGTCAACAAAGAGTGTGCAATCACTATCTATAAAGGATGTCATCACATTGTCACTATCTGTAAGCATTGTCTAGACTATGTCTCTAGGAATTGTGCAAGCACTAGCATCAAGGACTACAAAAGCTCTTTCATCAAGGATTTCACAACCACTATCTCTAGAGAATATGGATTCATTGTTATTAGGCACTGTAGATTCACTTTCATAAAGAACTACGCAATGCTTGGCTTCCAAGGATATACAATGACTACTAGGCTTTCTTAGAATAACTTTGCTATGTAGGCATCATAGTATAAGCATATAAAATAAGGTCACTTTGACACTTAGAATTCTTAAAGGGATATTTGAACACTTCAACAAAATTAAGAAGCATGGCCATAATGGCTTAAAATTAAATACGGCATGAGCATAACAAGGCTTAAAATTTGGATGTAGGAAAAAAATTGGAGGGTGTTTGTAATACTGAGAAGAAGTACATAGTTCATAAATCACATATGTGGTCACTTGACAATGGTTTAATTCATGAAATTCGTTAGCTTTAGTGTCAAAATATATTTACGTCACATAATTTTATTTGAAATTATTTTCAAAAAATTTCTAACAAACAATTTTATCCTCCATATTATGTAGAGTCTGTATCTCTTCTCACCACAGGGATGCTTTACCTTTATTCAGGAAACTGGCCAATCTCGATTTTAGACTGCTAGGATACTCATCTTCCTAAAATTATTTATTTATATTTAATAGCCTTGCCTTAGTTGCCTCCTCTGATTCACCATTGTATATGGGATGTCCAGTCACTTTAAACTCTCCCTGCATTTCTACCTTTTTTTTATTTACATAATTAGGTACTCTTGGTAGAATTTTGACTAAATTTTCTTCATTATGCTCTTAATTTATGGTGTAATAACCTCACTCTCCTCCATCCTTTCAAAATTTTCCCTTTATTACAACTCATTATCCTCCTCATATATAACTACTCTTACTATTTTAATATGTGCATTATTAGTTAATATTTTTTTACTATTTCCTTCTCAACACTAACTTTCAACAAATTTTCGTTGTCTACTTTAATACTAGTTAATTTCAGTTTCATACCTTCCATAATAACCCTTAGTTCAACAAACCACATGGGGTAGAGCAGTCGGTGATGGGGTGTACTATTAAGGCACTCCATCTGCAAGGTCATCGGTTCAAAACCCATGGGTGGGATGAGAGGAGAAAAATGGAAAGATTAGGATTACTCTAAACTACCAAAAAAAAAAAAACCAGTAGTTCAACTATTTGCAATTATCTCTCGCAACCTAGTTGCACCCAAATTTATTCATTTGGATCAAGAGGTCCTGCAGATGGTTCTACACTAACTATTCTTTTCCTTCCTCCTTCCTGTGTAAAAAAATAAAAATATTACTTTTTAAAATTCTACCTATGGTTTGGCTCCTAGGCATCATTACCGTAACTGAAACCTCTAATATCATGTGTAACTTACCTCTAGAAATGCACTTGAAAAAATATCTACACTCTTAAATTATAAAATGTATGTTCTCTTTGTATTTCTAATATTTCCTATAAGTGATCCTTGAGACTTACGGATATATAAGATTCACATTGAAAAATATTACATATTTTCAAATAATAACATGAATACATAATTAATTATTCTTTGTGTTTGTTTTTATTTCCCATTGAGGTAATATAAATATATGTATAAAGGGGTTATAAAATTATAGTTATATACCTTGTACCTTGCATTCATGATACCAACAAGGCTTGTCTTAAAACCAAGTAACTATTAATTTGGAATAAAACACACAATTTACAAAAAATTAAGGGTTTCAACTTACGACATATCATTCACAAGACAAACATACTCTATGTGATAACAGTGAGGTCTACACCATTAACACCAAACATTATTTGACCCTCGAAGCACCAATGATCAAGATATATTAGTCACACTGTTATACATGTTTCATTTTCGAAGGGGGGTGGCGGGGGGGGGGCGGTGGTGGGGGGGGAAGGGTTGGGGGTGGGGGGGGGGGTTGTGGGGGGGTGGTAAGGGGGGCTAATATGTTTCCATGTGACAAGGTAATAGGTGGATTATCCAATTCTCTCCTTGAAATTGAATGGTTAGAAAACTTTGAGGCTACAAACACTAGTATTTGCTATCCTTTCGAGCTATCAGTTCTGGTTACTTCTCCATGTCATTCAAATTATTTTTTGTCTACTAGGGTTTCAACCTACATCGATGTTGTTTTGGTTTTCCCTTCGTGTGGTTTGTCTCTTAGATATTGTATCTCACATTAAAATAAGCCTCATAACTTCCCCATAATAGGTAATATATAACCATCCTTCTGAAGTCTTTTTCACCACATAATTGATAAGGAATACTAATTTTATAATGTTTCGTCTATTTTGTTTTTCAATTATCCCCCACTTACTTCTTCAATTTTGTTGCAGGGATACAGGTTTTCAAAGGGTTTTTTGTTCCTCACCAATTTTTCTTGGGTTCCTTTGGCACATCTACTCATTTAATTTTTTTCCTTCAGAGAAGGTATTTTGGCTTTAAAATAACCTCTAAGTGATAATTTCAACCTTTGTGGCTACATCTTGCATCAGTCACCCTAATTGTTTTGGCTACTTTCTTTTGTTCTTCAATTCACTTAAGATTTTTGTCATGTAATAGTTGGGCATAGGGATTTTGTTCCTCTTCTTCATTAGAGAACTTTTGATGTCTAAAATTGGCCTCATAAGAAAAATGTAGAACCAAAATAAAATTTATAAGAACCAATAGGATTCAATATGATGATATCAACCATGGGGGATTATTCAGAATTTTTGGGCTAAAAAAAAAACTTTAAAAAATAATAAAATACTAAAACTACTTTTTCAGCTTGTATTTTCCACTTATCACCCTAAGGTTTCTACTTAAATTTCGAGTGGGAGTACTCGTTGGATGCAAAATTTAATTCCTCATCCAAGGAGTACCCATGTTTCATTCTTTCGATGGACCATGCTACACGAAAAATAAGAAATACATGAAAAAACATGATTTCAATCATGTTTTTCATATATTTCTCATTTTTCTTGTAGCATGGTCCATAAAAAATATGCAACATTAGTATTCCTTATATGATGAATCAAATTCTACATCCAATGAGTGTTCCCACTTGAATTTTGAGTAAACCCATAGGGAGATAAGTTGAAAAAATTGTCTTTATTTTTTCCCTCTAAAATTTGATGATGTAATCAAATCTTATTTTATTATTTCCTTAGGAGGCCCATTTTATACCTCAAAATTCCCCTAATTTATTACACTATGGTTTTTCTTGCTATATAATATTCTTAGAGTTCTAAAATTTGTGTCAAACCAAGGGTTTCTAAAATTTTCCTTCATGGATTTTTTTATTTTGGATGCAAGTCTTGTCTAAAGAAAGGAATCGGGCCACTCTCATAAGGAATCGTTTATTCCTATTTTTCTATTGGATTCTTCTATTTCACATTTAAAACAATTTTATCAGAGTTAACACTTACTATTTATTCAGTTACTATGGTTATATTGTCATTTAATTTGGTCACCAAACCCTTTAATGACTATTACCCAACTTTTTGTTTCATTTCTATAAGTTTTCTTAATGTATTTGTTACAGATAACCCTTTGGTGACTTAACGTCAGTATAACCCTGAATCATGCTAGTTATCAATAGTTAACAACTCAGATCCTTTTAAAAAAAATAAAAATAAATCTACACTCAATTTTATTGATTAAACAAAGTTATATTTTTTAATCTTCATGCTTGTTACAGTACTAACGATAAATCTCTTCCAACAAGTATTGTAAGTCACATCGATCTAGGGATCCCTCATAATGAATAATTTCTGAGTAAATTTCTTCATCCAATTTCTAGGTTTTTTGTAGAATTTAAATATGGCATGATAAGAGAATATCTCTCATTTTTTTAGCTCATGCTTTCCCCCTGTACCAAGTTATTATCTATTTAACTTCTTTTTCTATGTACACTATGTCCATTCCATGTACCATTATGTTCACTAAACTTTTTTTTTTTTGGTATTTCTGGTTTATCCTAATATGAGGATTTTCACTATCCTATTATGAGCATAGCCATTCTATTTACCACTACAATTGGGCATAGTTTATTTTTTCTCTATATAGTAATGTTGACCTTCAGTGTTCTAACACTCAACTCTATATAGGTATATAAACCTAGAGATAATGCTTACATGGTAAATTTAGAGTTGGTTTAGGATTTGGTTGAGAGAATATCTCAACTCCCATATTAATATTTAGAGTTAGTTGGACCTCGATCCAACTATATATTTGTATAATATTTGTGAATGAATGTAGTGTGAAAATTATTTTCTAGTGTGCAATATGGTTTTGTACTTGGTATCAGTGCCTGTGTGGGCCCGGCCCTTAGCCCCTCTCGGGCCTAGTGAAATAGAGGGTAGATAGAGTAGATAGTGTGTTCTAATATTTATTTTTATATTACATTCTTTTGATATATTTGTTGGCTTCAGTTCCACACATGTGAATGTTACAAGCCTATGAGGAAGAGCGCATTGGAGTGGTTTCCATTTTTAGTGGAGGAAAAAACTCTGATACATTTGGGAATTTCCTTAATTTAGCTTCCCTTAGAATTATTTTCAGTTTACTTCAACTCAATTAATCCTATATCACAAATTTTCCATCGATACGATGATAATTTTTCTCCTTTTTCTGCATATTTCATTGAACGATGATAATATTTTTCCCTTTGTCTTAAAAGGATCCCTCACTAGCACATGTTCCCATTGTAGATATGCTCAATGGAGCAACGATTGAATCTATCATAGCATATGCAGCAGCCAGTGCCCCTTTGAAAGTTTCCAAAATGGAAAGCTCATCCATGACACTGTGTTCATCAAATACTGCTCAAACTCCATCATTTGGCCCCTTTGTCATAGGCCCAAGTATTGAAAGTAGAGGTGCGACCGTAGCTAAGGGAGAGAAAATCATGGCAATCTTTGGACGAGAGCTGCTTCAAGGATCCACTCCTGTAAGTTCTCAAAGTTCAAAGATAGAAGTTTTCTTGACAATGTAGTTTAGGTATATATGAATTGGAAAAGCCTTCTCTAATGATGCAATTAACTTAGAAAAAATTATAAGTGAAACTCAAGGTGGCCAACCTCCCCAAGAAATTAGTGTATTGTTCAATATTATTGAAGGTTGTTAAAGGAGCTACATGTGGTGATATATAGAGTATTTTTTATTTCGTTATTGTAGGTTATATTTGGTGTAGAAACAATCATTGTACAGTATAATATAATTCAAAGTGATAGTTCTTGGCACTTGGAAACTGTTGAAAAATCACTAAATGTTACAATATGAGATCCATGTGTGTGAAACAGGTCAAGTTTTTTGATCAATTGTTTAACATATTCAGTATTCTGACCAAATTCCTAAGAACTGATGGACAACTGAAAGAAAAATATCTGACAGATAGTGATTGGTCCATAATATGGTTCATTACTTGGCAACTCTTATCACAGAATCCCTGATGGGCTGAGTTGCCAATATTGTTGATCTTGTAAAGTTCATCAAAGATCATTAGAGGTGATTATGTGTTAAATTAGTTGAATGGGAAGCTTGAATATTATTGTGGTGAAAATAGTGTTGTAGCAATACTTTAGAGTGGGGATAAGTGCCTAGGAGGACTAGTAAGGCATACGAGACATGTTTATTGTAATTTATTTTTGTAAAAATGTAAATGTAAGAATTAAAGGGGCACCTTGATATAATACTTACATGATAAATTTAAATTTGGTCTGGGATTTAGTTGAGAGAATATCCCAACTCCCATATTCATATTTAGAATGAGTTAGATCTCAATCCAACTATATATTTGTATAATATTTATGAATAAATGTAATGTGAAAAATAGTTTCTTGTGTGAAAGATGGTTTTCTACTTACTTATAATAATTTCAATATTTAGTCTTTAATACTCATTTGTATATCTCTAATTTTTATTTAGAGAGAGTTTCTCCATAGTGAGTATATCAAGCTACATATATACATACCTTATAAACTTTCTTCAAGTAACTCGATTGTCGTGGTTTTTAATAAAACACTAGGCTTGGTATTATTTTTCTAGGCTTCAAATTCTTCGAATTCTCTATGTAGAATGGGGGTTTCATTTCCACCAAGTTATTAGTCCCTGCCTCGACTATAGTGATCGATAGATCATTGAAATTCAATTAGTTTCCGCGTTGAGCGAAATTTTTCCCATGCTAATCTTGTTTATCCAAAATTTCTAAATACATATTTTCAACATTTAAATTTTCATGTTAAATTTTATGCTGAGAGAAAGTAGGCCTCTTATTTTCATATTATCTCCAAAGTTACGTTTGTTGTTGATCCAACCTTTTTTTATCCAAAGTTCATAATTTCAACAATATTTTTAAATCTTTATCCAAAGTTTCTAATTTTATCATTTATTAGTCTTTGCCTAGTTTTCTTGTTTTATCCAAAGTCTCTACCTATTATTTTTATTTTCTTTGCTTGGTCTTTTGATTTTTCTACATGTGCTGGTGTTGTATGTCGTTGAATTTTCTGCAGGTGGTGGGTGGTGGTGTTATATGTAGCTATTGTGCTGTCATCATTCAGGCAGGTGGTGGTGTTGTATGCAGCTGTTTTTCTTTCGTCATTCACAACTGCTATGAACCATCAATCTTCCATGAAAAGTGAATCTGCCACCATGAATCTACAACCATGAACCGTGAATATAGCACGAACCATGAACATGGATCTGAAATGTAAGCATGATCCTTTATATTTTTTGAAGGTCGAATCTGTAATGTAAGCATGCTCCTTTATATTTTCTGAAGGTTGAATCTGTAATTTATTTTCTGTATTTTATGAAGGTCTAGTTTGAAATGTAAACATCATTGAAATTTTCCCAAACCCTGCTAGGGTTTGATGAAACAAGGGAGTCATTGGTATTTCGTTGAACCAAAGCTAGCATCAGTAGATTAAGTAGTTGATTATGTTAAATATACATGACCTGTAGATGACCTTGAACCAGAAGCATAGGTAGCATGAGCATAGGTTACCATAGGCTTCGTGATCCAGGTACGTGACTGAAGCAGTGGCGTAGAGAGGATATGATACCTTAACCAGTGTTTACGTTGAACCCCGTTAGATGAATGGGTTAAGAAGAAATAAAATGAAACCTACTAAATGAATGGATCTATATTTTCCATGCCTTCCTTATCAATGGTCACCCCCCATTCCTGCTTCGTGAGCTCGATATTGATCTATGTGTCAGTTCTATTTTAATACCAGAAAAATCAACATGTGCACTCAAAGGGTGGTTGGGTACATTCATAATAAGGCTAGGGTTTGAGTTTTTCCCAGTGATATGACTTGAGTCATTCTTCTTTCCAATCGCTTCATCATCTTCGGCAAGGCTACCTCTTCTCTTATCACCAATGTTGTATATTTTCATAGCCGAAGCCTTGGGCAGAAAGTCAGAAATTGAAAGGATTCCTTCGAATATCGAGGGAATTCAAATAGCAAGATGAGTCTGAGTGATAATTGATTTTAAATTTACCCTTTTGGCAACCCAAGCCAAGGTCGAGTTGGTTCAGCGATTCTCGAAGCTAGCGCAATGACCGGATCTTTGGCCCAACCTTCTGCCTGTTGCTCAGAACTAGCGCTCTGTTTTTTTCCTCTGTGCTAGGTAATAAGTATTCATATTTTTTTTTGGAAAGGTAATTGGGTTCCTGTGTGCCTAGGAAATTGGCTAATATTGTGGATTACTAGGACGCTGATTATGAGGCGTTCATAGTGAAATATGAGCAGAGAAATTTAACCCTACATGATGTATACTTTATGATACGC
Organism: Pinus albicaulis; assembly: GCA_034641835.2. NCBI lineage: Eukaryota > Viridiplantae > Streptophyta > Pinopsida > Pinales > Pinaceae > Pinus > Pinus albicaulis. The sequence goes on along the minus strand of CM076581.1, from coordinate 313,315,704 downwards.
CTACCAATGTACGGAGTTGTAGGCGATATCCTTATAGTGAGACCACGAGATAGGCCCCTTTAGGACTTCATCGACAGATACTCCATATATGGTAGTGTATAGCCATGGGATAGAGCCATCAAGATTGAGGAGAAATATAGATTGAATAACATGAATAAATGTGCATGTAAGGCCTAATTTTCCATCGAAATGGAACTACTATTGAACAAAGTATAAGCAACAAAGACATCGTGAAACATTTTTTGTTATGAGAGCACCTCCCTCTCATGCATGAGAGTAGATCAGAGAACTTATTATTGCTATAAGATATTTCTTTCTTGCTAGCATCTTAGGCAGACATACCTGCATGTTATTATATCCGTTGAAGGCCTTGCGAGAGACTGGACATGAGAATTGAGTAGGTCCTATGAGAATCTGTGCTGAATTTTTTATCGAGTACTGCCCCTCGGGGACCCTTCCTGCTTGTTATTTCTCTTTATCTTCTACATGATCATAGCTATAATTGGTCCCAGATTGATTATCAGTCTTGAAACTCATAGCATCCCCAGAGTTATTATCATAATTCAACTATTAGTGCTAGGAGGACCGATATGCAAGGCCACCGTTACATTATCATTAACCTCCTCATCATGGTCATGAGGATTCTCCTCATATTTTCTAATGTGTCTTTCCAGGTTATCTTCAGTTAAGTTCTTGGGATGGCTAAGGCTTAGAAGTGGTAGGGCTTCCCTCAAGGGAGGGGAATCACACCTCTCAGGGAACTATCAAGGGCACTGGTCCAAAGCGTGTGGAGTATAAGAATGAGAAGAATACAAGGCACTAGCTTTTATGGTTTATTAAATTCTTTATATGGCCATCAATATCATTTTTCATAGTTTATTCTAGGAAAACTCCATAAAGAACATGTGGCAAGCATGAGGATTGTAGCCATCAAGAACATGTGGCCAGCATGAGGAGAGCATGAGGATTGTAGCCCATAAGGAACATGTGGTGAGAATGAGGAAAGAGATTTATTTTTATTTTTATATATGATACCTATATTTTTATATTGGAAATAGATTTATTTCATGTTTTTGTATGTTATAGTGTCATTTAACTTACGATCTAAATTAAACCTGGATTTGTACATAATACTAGAGCAGACACTTTCCACCTTTCTTATGTGAGAGTAAATTCAACTCTAATTTCTCAACTACTTGATTTTGGCTCTTCTCCAGTCATATTTGTCGATCTACATAGGATATATCCCAGAAGGATTGTTGTTTCTTTCTTGCCGTGGGCCTGCCACAAGATATAGTTCCCCGGGCAAGATTCGAAGGTTTTCCATCCAACAACGTCACCCTCAGTACTATTTTGTAATCACAAGATTCATATCACGGTGTCTACAATACGAGCATGGTATCTAACTACATGAGCTCTTTTTAGCTGTCACACTGAGTCCTCGAGCATCGATTCCATTTAGATGTCCTCTTGAAAGCCTATAGTTAAGTGGGTTGAAACATTTGTTAAGTTATTGGTTCTTTGTTCTCTGTCATAAAGGCCAAATCAAACTCTTTTTGGATACACTAAAATGTAGGTTCAATTCTCTTTGTGTCTATTAAAGTTAGGCGTGGGTTGAAGCCCCTCTCAAATTATTGGTTTTATGTCATAAATATAAGATTCAACATCTTCCTTTTTGGATACATTAAAAAGACAAGTTCAATTCTCTGTGTCTATTAAAGTCATGCCTTGATAGTTGGATTGAAACTAGGTGTTATGTCCCTTAAACATCGAATTCATATCAGTGATCGAATTTGAAGACATCATAAATATCCATGGTCCTTTGGATATAATCAATCCCAAACATTGCATAGTTTATTTATTCAATTATCAATATGCTCATCAGAGATCATAATTTATTTATTTAATTCCCTATTTTCCTCATTAGGGATGAAATTTCATGACACATGAAATTTTCATGGTGCTATTAGTGATTGACTTTGATAACATCATAGATATCCATGGCCTTTTGCATATGTTCAATCCTAAACATTACATGGTTTATTTATTCAATTATCAATATCCTCATCAGAGATCATAATTTATTTATTCAATCCCCTTTGTGCTTATAAGGTATGAACTTTGATGACACACGAAATTTTCATGGTGCTACCAGTGACAACAGTTGGCTGGTAAGGATAACTACTTCCAAACAAAGACTTGTTTTTCTCCACAACATTCATTTAGAAGGGCTAAAATTTGAGTCCTTGCATATCCACCCTTGTGTATTAATGTCTCCATTTACATTCAAAAAAAGACTATCAATAATTCATTTTTCAAGCATGATTCTCGTAATAACAAAAGAACATACAATATTTTATTAGCAAACCACTATCAAAAGATAAATAGAGTTTTGTTAGTCAACAAATTTCCCATATACATATATGCAGTCTTAAACTTCAAGAAAAAACACAAAAATAAGACCTACAAATAGTGTTTTATTCCTACAACAGATCAACTTAAATCTATTAGTAATTCAATTTATCATGATTTTTCAGCTTGCTGATGTTCATCATCACTAGGAGCTTCTAGAGAGTTCATCACCTTCAGAACTCTAGTCTTATTCATCTTCAAAGGAATAATATTCGGCTTCATGAAAATTCTTGAATGGCTTTACACGAGCATGATCTATGTTGTTCTTGCACCGTTGTGCACAGTAATAGCATGGCAGCCTCAACATTAATGTGGGTTGTGTACCTCTCAGAGATTCCAGACCTTTTCTATACTGAGATCCATGTTCCCAAATATGCATCTGCACAGAAAAAAGAAAAACAAAATCATAAAATTGCTTCATATAATTGGATAAAAAATTTCCTGCAAATTCATGAATTTTATTATACATTAGACTAGCTTAGCATTATTTGTCTCTGTTTGTTCCTTGACCTGAATGCTCCAAATTACAGAATCTGGATTTCCAAATGCATACATATCTTGGATTATGGTCTAAGGAGATGCCATATATGTTTCATCAACTCAATATCTATGCATACACATTTTTCTCATATCTATGCATACACAACCAATACCAGACCATAATCTTTGCACATATTGTCATGCATACATTGTCAAATAACCTCTGCAACATTTCAACACATGTATCTTTCTATAGAAACATAAAATTAACAATCTAATTCATTGAATATGTTCTCTATGTATCTCATAATTAGATCTACAATAAACATTATGTTAGGGATTTCAAAACTTTATCAAACCATCATATCTTCAAGTGATGGGCCAAATATTTAAGAAATATTTCATATCTCCTTTGAATATGTCATTAATAGATATATTTGAGCCTCCTCCCATGATTAGTGCACACTTTTTCGAAACAAGACACAATAAACTCAAGAAATACGCACTCAATTGGTCAATATCCTTCTCCTTTTATAACCTTTTTCCCTTACCAACACCAAGATAAAATTCCATGGAAACAATTTTTTTCTTTTCTATCCTCATAGGATGTAACATAACTATCCCCTTTGGAAATTGTGTTACAACTCATGTATTGAACACACAACATGTGTTACCCTAGGTGGTAATGCTCCTGAAACAAATTTAGTTAGCATTTCTACGTCTCCATGCCCTTCAAGTTTTCAAAACATAGTTAAACTTTGTTCAATTTTTCTCCAAATTCTAACCTATGGTTTCCAACACTTGGGGGGCCTATAAGTATTTAATAAGGCTTAAATAACACCTTTAAAACCATAGTGAATTTTCTCCAATCAACCACCTATGTCTCCTTACTTTTCTTCTCCTTCAAGCAACTCCAATCCTTGTCCATCGTTCCACATCTGATCCAAACCTTGTACAATATTTTTCAACTCATATGGAATAATCAACACACCGTTGTAGTCAATAGGACACCTGAAATATTTTTCCAATCATGAGGTGATCTAAATGGAAAATGACATCAACTCATGGTGTTCATCTACCCATATTATCCATCCACCCATGGAATTTACCCATGGCATTGTAAATGGCATCAACCCATGGTATTCATCCACCCATGATATTTATTTTCCCATGGTATTGTTAGTGACCCATGGTATGTATCCACCCATGTTATTCATCCACACATGGGATTTACCCATGGTATTGTAAGTGGTATCTACCCATGGTATTGGCCTATGGTATCTACACATGGTATTGTAACTCAAAAAAGGCTATAAATAACAAGCCTCAGTTTATAAAAGGACAGATTGTCCGCCACAATGTAGCTTCTACAATTATTCTCTGTTTTAATAAAACAAGTTTCTTTGTGGTTTTATTTTCTTTGTGTTCTCTCTTCTTTTCTGGCATTCTAATTTTGCAGATCTTGTTAGATCCATTCCAACTTTTTAGATCTTGGGGGTCTCCCCCCAAGATCAAGATCAGTGGTATCAGATTCAGGTTAAGCCTCCATGGGAATGAGGGTTTGAAACATATTTCAGTTTCAATGTTTTGCAACAATCTTCCGCAAAATCCATGAATGTTTTTGGGCGGCGAGTTTTCAGATCAGATCTGAAAATTTTGGTGAAAATTTTGCAAAAAAAAAGACCAAATCTGGATTTCTTGTGAAAAAATACTCAAATTCATAAGAAGAAATAGGCCAAATTGGAGTTCGGATGAGGGAGATATCGCTGATTCAAAATCAGCAATGTTGAAGCAATTTTTCTGACGACAATTCATGGACGGCGGATCTCCTGTCATTTTTCGCAGTTTTTAGTACAAAATTTCAGAGAAATGGAGATATATCTGAGTTCCTCTGGAAAAATCACCCAAGTTCAAAAAAAAAATCGGTCGAATCGCAGTCCGGATGTGGGAGTTATCGTTGATTTAAAATCAACTATTTTTTCAGAAATTTTGTGACGGCGTGACAGTTCCAGCACAAATTTGAGAGTCTAGAATCTCCAGATAGTGGTTTCAAACACATGAGAAGATGCAGAATGATCATTCCATTTCCAAAAACAAGTTATAATAAATATTCTGAGTTATATTGACCGATTTATTCTCATTTGAAATCTGGAGCAGCATTCAGAGCGGGTTCCTTTTGGAGACGTGCCCTTTCACCCCGCTTTAGTATGCACCTGCTTCACAGTCATCAGTTTCATCATAGCAGCATTCGGCTTGGGTTATTTGGAAATGTGCCCTCCCACCCCAAGCTATGTAGGCACCTGCTACTTCATCAACAATCAGCATCACGGTTATGGGTCAACCGCACAATTTTTTTTTCATCGAAGTCCATTTGCTAGGCCGCACACTGTTAGTCACACAGTTGGTCACAAGAATTACAGGGTATCTCTATCCTCGGATCTTCGTTCGTCATGGTTTTGGTTCATCCACAAACCCACACTTCATTGAAGTCCATTTTCTAGGCCGCACACTGTCAATATCACAGTTGGTCACAAGCATTACAGGGTATCTCTATCCTCGGATCTTCGTTCATCACGGTTATGGGTTAACTATGCAAAAACCTTCTCTTCAGTGGCTCTTCATATTCAACAAAGGCTTCTCAGGAGGGAACTTCATGCAATGGAGACCATTGCTTCTTAAGGAGGGAGGAATGATCCAAATGGAAAATGACATCAACTCATGGTGTTCATCTACCCATATTATCCATCCACCCATGGAATTTACCCATGGCATTGTAAATGGCATCAACCCATGGTATTCATCCACCCATGATATTTATTTTCCCATGGTATTGTTAGTGACCCATGGTATGTATCCACCCATGTTATTCATCCATACATGGATTTACCCATAGTATTGTAAGTGGTATCTACCCATGGTATTGGCCTATGGTATCTACACATGGTATTGTAACTCAAAAAAAGGCTATAAATAAAAAGCCTCACTTTGTAAAAGGACAGATTGTCTGCCACAATGTAGCTTCTACAATTATTCTCTGTTTTAATAAAACAAGTTTCTTTGTGGTTTTATTTTCTTTGTGTTCTCTCTTCTTTTCTGGCATTCTAATTTTGCAGATCTTGTTAGATCCATTTCAACTTTTTAGATCTTGGGGGTCTCCCCCCAAGATCCGGATCATGAGGAAACATCCTCCATCCATGACCCAGCTAGGCACATCAATTTTGTATGCATACTAACGGTATCATAATATGAACAAACCATAATGATGTGACATGATAAAAGTATCTGCGTGCTAGCCCTTCAAAATTTAGCATTCCCTGTAAGATAGTAATAATGACATAGATAAGAAATATATCTTAGAATAAATGACTCCAATATTCGAAAAGATATATTTCTCAATAAAAATGGCAGAGTTGTACCCATCCAAATAACTGGTGCTGAAAACAATGGATTACAACCCTTTCTTGATGGGATTCAAATACCTCTACACCTCAATTATGAAGATATCACATCACTAGTAGCTTTGTTCCGCTTTGGATTATATGATGCTATCCTAAGTTAGTGAGATGGTAAAATCAAGGTTGTCTCATCAATGGGAAAACAGAGTAGTGGAAAATCATTCTTATTAAACCATTTATCTGGTTCTCTTTTCGATGTGCCCGAGGGAAGATGCACTGATGGAGTTTGGATGACACTTTGAATGAGTTAGAGTGCCTCTATGTGTTGATGGAATTTGAGGGACTAGGTATTTTTGGGAGAACAGAGCAAGAAGATATGTTACTCTCAGTTCTAAATGCTGCCTTTATTAATTTAACAATATTTAACAAGAAGGTTTATTCTTTATTCTTTTTCTTTTACTAGTTAACCATTTCATTTCATTTTTTATTGTAGCTACTTAAAGATTTTATTTTACAAACATCTATTACAGCTGGGAGGAGGAGGAGTGCAGAAACAACGAATGGCTCACAGATTGTCTACAATTCAAAATGTTAATCTAATCTCAGCGGTTCATGGTGGCTTTTTGGCAATATTGTTTCAAGAATGTAATTAATGAACGTATATATGTTTTCATTATGAGTAAGTTGTTTGCAAGATTGTTTCAAAATTAATTTTTTCAAGACTGTAATTAATGAATAGTTTACATTAAAAATTTTCTAAAGTAACAATTTTACATAATGTTTTGTTACGTGGTTCATCTGAACTTAAAAATTTCATAGCTCTGTCTACTTTAGCTTGTCCACATCCACACTTCTTCCTCTACTAGCAAGAACTACAGCTATGACAGTTGCTTTCTTATTTAAAAATATTTTTTTTGACTTATTCAAACAAATTAAATATTACTTTATTCTTCTGTAACCATTATTCCTTATGAATGCTAATTTATAACTTACCTACTAAAACTACTTTTATTAATAAATTAAGAAATACCGGCATTAAAGGTATCGTATGAGATTTTTCCATTTAGATTATTCTCTTTTTCAGGAATACTTAGTCCATTTTTAATTCACAGAAGCTATATTTCAACATTTTACCACCAATGACATCTGACCATAACACACGTAGTTTGTTTTTTTTTTTTTTTTTACTTTTATTAATAGCAATTTTTCATACAATGTTCATCTATAATATCACATCAATATTTTATTTCCTTAATTTATTCATCATATCAGTATTCAAGCACATTCTATATCACATCAATATTTTATTTCCTTTATTTATTTATCATATCAATATAAACAACTTATACATTAGTTCTCTTGAACGACACATTTCACGCATACTTACACTTTTCTATACATAGGAAAAGTTCCAACTAATCCTCTAAATCATGTATTCATTCATTGCCTTGTACATAACTCTTAATAGAGTAAAATTACATATTTTTTTCACATATATATTTGGTTGAGTAATGTATTTATCTATCCATATACTACTTTTTTTCGTTTTTTAATGAAAATAATCATATGAAAAAACTCATTAGTCATATATGCATTCATTCATGCCAATTCATTGCCATAAATCAAATCACCTATTATTATGGCTAGATGAAGGAATGGGTAAATGAATTCCTTCTAGGTACAAAACAATCCTATGAACCAATAAAATACAAAACCATATATGATAAAAGATATCACTCAAATTTAAGACAATATTAATTTATTTATTTCAATCCTTCGAAATAATGTAAGAAGTAGGACATTCCACTAAATGAATGAGTGTATAGTGTGGTTTCTTCTCCTATTTTTTTCATTGCCCTAATTTTTGTGCACTTATTGATATTTATTTCTTTCCTGTCTGTCTACTTTTACGATCTATCCACATTTTTCTTTACTTAGGATTCCTTTTACATTATATATATCTATATATATAGCAATATATATATATATATATATATATATATATATATATATTGCTATGAATGCATTTATCTCCAGCTATTTTTATTTTTATCTGTACATTTAACATAACATTTCTTTCTTGTTATGTTGTATCTTATCTATCCACCTATCTTTTTTTTCTCTAGTTATGTTTTTTTTTTGTTCTAGTCTTTCTCCTTCGAATCTTGGAGAATTATAGAAGGTTACAATTGTGATTACGATCACTTTCTTCTCTTTTGTGCACAACTATTGTGACCAGTATAGATTTCTTAATTTTTATCCACAACTTGCTCAAAATACTCTCATGTTGTTCCTGTATTATTTCCTTAAGAAAACATTGACTTATTATTATAAAGTTTAAGACGGGGAATTCAGAATCTCCACAATATCCATTTTTATGTCTACCTTTCGAGTCTAGCCAAGACTCATCATCAGGACCAAACCTTCCACGAAGAAAACATGATGGATGAGATAAATACAAACAGGATGGATGACATAAATACAAGCAGGAGAGAAAGGAGTGAAAGAGGAGAAGGAAGTAGCCCACCAAAAAAAGAACAAAGAAAAATATAGTTATCTATAGTTTATTCAATAAATAAATATTTTAATTAAAATATTATTAATTAAGTTCACTAATTGATTTGTAATCTATTTTAAAAATAATCTAATATAATTTATTTTGTTAAGAAAGGTATTTAATATGTTTTATTTTAATACTAATTTTGGCATTTCCATAATTATATTAATATCGTTGATGATGGTTGTTTAATTAGTAAATAATATTTGTGGTTATTATAAATTATTATTAATATTAGAATTAATATTATAAATTAATTATAATGTAAATTAATAATTGATATTATAAATATGATTGATTGTTTAAATTATATATTATAATTATTATTATTAATATTATAATATGAATTTTAATATTAATTAGTAATAATCAACTATTATCAATAATATTTCTTAATTAATACTAATAATAAAGTCACATGATTTTATTTTAATTATAGATAAAATGAATAGGATTAATCCAAGGGTTAATTTTATGATATTATTTTCTAGAATTAACATCAAGCGGGCTAAAGGAAGGGGTTTGTGCTGGGTGACGATAAAGAGGGAAACAAGGTGAGATTGAGGGGTGACAGAAAGTATTTAGAGGGGTTATAATGAACAGAGAGGACGTGGAGGAGTGGAGAATGAAGGTTCTATGCAGGTTTCTAGGGACATAAAAGGGGGGAGAGAGCAGGTGCTAGGGGGTGCCCTAGAGCAAGGTGGCAGGAGAGGGCAGGAGGGGGGGGGGTGGTCAACAGACGAGAGAGAAAAGAGATGGGAAATACTTTAAGAGTAGGGAAATAAGGGAACCCAATTTTTTCTAACCGCCAAACCATCGTCATTATTGAGGTTTTGGGGGTGTTTTATGATTTGTAGTGCCTCACAAATTTTCCTTTTCAAATGGTGATTTACACTCGCAATCACCGTGGCATATTCGAGGTGGGGGGGGGGGGGGGGGGCAAGGGAGGGGGTGGTAATAGACGAGAGAGAAAATATATGGGAAATACTTTAAGAGTGGGGAAATAAGGGAACCCAATTTTTTGTAACCTCCAAACCACTATCTTTATTAAGGTTTTTGGGGTGTTTTATGATTTCTATCGCCTCACAAGATATCCTTTGGAAATGGTGCTTTTCACTAGCAATCACTCTAGCATATTCGAGGCAGATATGGTGACAATTATTATCAGAGTGATTAGCCAAAGCTGAGGTTCGGTTTCTCCCATTTTTGATGTCGGCGCCATGTTCTTTAAGCTTGATTTGGAAATACCTTCCTATTTGTCCAATATAACATTCGCCACATCAGCAATTTATTTTTTACATACCCTTTTCCTGGAGAAGATCAGGGTTGTCATTGACAGATTTCATTCTTTTTTTTATTGTCATTAGAGGCTTAAAAGAGGTTCCTAAATATTTTTTAACCAGAACCTTGGACAACTTGGCAATGATTCCCTGAATGTAAGGGAGGTATGCTTTTGCGTTGAGGGAATCATCCAGAGTATTTGTTTTATTTTTGGATCTGGCTCTTTGAATAGCCTTGATGATTTCTTTGTTTTTATATCCCATATTTATGAATTCCTTTCTTAAATATTCACTTTATTCTTCAACATGATTGTTGAAATCCTAAAAGCTCGTGTGAAAAGAGTCATCAGCACTTTCATCTTCTGGGAGGGATGATGGTATGAATTCGCATGGAGGTAATTATTAGTGTATCCCTTATTTTTTAATACATTATGTCCAATGGATCCATCTCTAATTCTAATGAGAAGAATTTCGACTAATGGAATTAAATAATTATCTTCATCTTCCATTGTAAACTAGATATCCTCGAATATGCTACTAAGGTGGTTTTAGAACCTTTTAATCTCTTCATCCCCATGAGGGCAATCGACACTAGTGTGATCCATGAATCTAATCCATAATTTTGGTTTTAATGGCTATGATTCAAGGGATTTATTTTCAAATATTTCCATGAAGAGATTAACCACAATGAGGGACAACGGAGATCCCATAGCTACTCTTGATGTTTGTTCGAAAATTTCACCTTGGAATGTGAGGAAAGTTGAGCGTAAACATATTTCACCAAGCTTTGTAATCTGGGAATTAGCAAATTCTTTAACAACCTTGATTGCTTCATCTAACAAGATTTTTGTAAAGAGTTGGACCACATCAAAGCTTACAATCTTCTCACCAGGTTCAAGACTATATTTTTTATTGAAATCCACATAATGTTTAGAGTCTTTGATGAAAGAGTTGGTTTTGTCAACTAGAGGTGCCAAGGTGCTAGCCTCAAATTTGGCTGATTCATAAGTAGGGGCCCTGATAGTGTTTACAATAGGCCTGACGGGGGCACCAAATTTTTTAAGCTTAGGAGCACCATAGATATGAGGAGTGATTTCACTATCCAAGGATAGGCGCTTTTTTAGTTTTTCATCAAGGTTAGACTCCTTAATCTGTTGTTTGAAATTTTTTATAATCTTGGTGATCAGGTTTTCTTTGATTTTTTTATAGCTACCACTGTTATAGAAGTAGTCTCTCATTTTATTAATTTATTCTTCCTTTTCCATTTCCATCATTGCCCCTCCTTTGTTTTCTTTAAGGATGACAATGTTATCATTTTACCTTAGGTTTTTAATGGCCTTTAATTGTTCTTTATTCAAATTGCTTTTAGGAGGTATTGCTCTCCTAAGGATGACAGCACATACCTACCTTATTAACTCTTTTTCTTCTTCCTCTAAGGTTTTAATTCCATCTTTGATGTTACAAAGGATCTCTTTTTTTGGAATATGATGATGGTTTAAGGCAAAATTGTGCCCTTTTCCTAGAACCTTTGCCTCTTCATTATTCAAAATATAAGAAGAGATGTTAACAAAATTATTGTTATTTTTTAACAAATCATAAACAACCAATTCATTATTTTTAGGGATGCTTGAATGTTGAAAAGCAGTTTGTGGCCTTAGTGCGCTTATGACCTGCTGTTCTATGCTCCTTTCAGGTGATGTGTTGATAGATATAAAATATGTTGTCGTTATGCTCAGAATATGCGTTTTCACACAACATTGTTATGCATCATTGAATACCACAGAATGTTGTCTCTCCTCACTCCATGTAGTTTTTACGCTTTGGTTTTCATCATTAATGAGAGCAGCAGAACCATGTTGCCTGATGTCAAGGTTATGCAATGCAGAAGGTTGATCTTTTCTATGAATAGTTACCGCCCCTACTGCCATATCTTCAATCATTGTTTTCATGGTTCCAACGTCCAAAGAAGTCACATTGGTGATGGGCTTCGAAGTGTGGGAGAGTTTGGATATTTGGACAGTGACCACGGCGGCATTTTCTGATGTGTGATCCATGATCTACTTCTGACTAGCCTACATATCACAGGTTTGATAATTTCGTTAATGTGCGGAGTGACTTTGGAGGTGGACAAGGAGGCTTATGAAATGTTTCCAGATGCGGATGTGCTGTGATAGGAGGTTATGGAGTGGGAAAAAGAGGGTGTGATGCTGCTCACCATTTCATCAGCCCAATGATTTGTGCCACGAGATGTGAAGGGATTCTTAGGCTCTCCTGCTGGTGAATTCGCAAAGCAATTTGAGTTTTTTTATTTTAGATTGTAATTTTTTTATCTTTTTTTCCTATCTAATGGAGGTTGTGATACCTTCTTTGTTTTATTTAAGCGCTACAGATGCATTGATGACACTCCAAATATCTCCTCGAATGTTGTAGCGAGTTTTAGATGATTTTTATAGGCTAATGTTGCAAGACAATCCAAAGTGTACCTAGTTCTTCAAATTTCATTATGGATTAGGTATTTATTGAGCTATTCAAATGCTCAGTGTGTACGATGGTTGTGTAACCTGTGTTTGACAAAGGTGAAGCAAGGTGTAAGATTTAGATCACCGCACTAGTTCGCGAAAAATAGATCAACCTCTCTTCTTCAGATTTTAACCGTAGATTTTTCGAGATTACGTGTATCAATACATGTTTCACATCCATATAGGGTACCAATGATAGTTTTAAGGTTTCTGTGGTGTGAGTCTTGAGGTGGGGAATTCATAATCTCCACAATATCCATTTTTACGTCTACGTTTCGAGTCTAACCAAGACTCATCATCAGGACCAAACCTTCCATGAAGAGAGAAGGATGGATGAGATAAATAAATGCAGGAGTAAAAGAGGAGAAAGAAGTGGCCGACTAGGAAATTTTTCTACATAAGCCAAATAAACCTAGTCTTGGCCCGACATCCAATGTTTCCAACTTCAATATTTACAAGTATCATAAGTCAATAAAGTTTGCAAAAAGGGATTAAAAAATAAAGTAGACCTTGAAAATGTCTTTCTAAATACTTATAACAAAATCCGTAAAGAAAAAATGAACAAAAAACAAAAAATCTAAATTATTTCCCCTCTAATTTTAGCATAAATTAACCTAGTCCACTCAGTATCAGATATACATGGTGTATGCATTCTTTAACCACTCCTAATTGTTAAATCAAAGATTCAATTCCCTTCCATATTTTATTGAAACATAAATTGAACTATATTAAATAATATTGTTACATTAATCTATAATTTTATTTAAACAAAAACTATTAAATAATAAACAATAATAATATAAATTTAGTAAAATCTAAGTAACTTTTATATTTATCAAACAATAAAATCAAAAACTATATATATATATATATATATATATATATATATATATAAACATATATTTAATGATATTAAATAAATGAAAGTTGTATAAATTGAAGAGAAATAACCTAAGCCACAACAACATGAGGAGAGCCATTTATTACTTCTAGTAGGAGCTTAGCTTTATTACTTCCGATGGAGCTTAGCTAAATTGATGGTTGTTGTTATTTTTTTCTAAATTATAAAAATATTTATTTATTGAAATTGAAAACATTATAATATAAAATTATAATTGTATTTATAATATTTTTTTATTTTAAAATTTAAAATATAAAAAGATGTTTATTTAAAAAATATTACCATATTTAAAATCATTTTTATAACTGATTAAAAAGAATTTTTTTTAAATATCGTATTTATAAATTAAAAGAATAGATAATACTAAAATAATATATGAAGAATAAGAAAAAGTTATTTTAAGGTTTAGGTGGTTAAAGATAGCTTATTATACAAACTACTTCTTTATATGCTCTTGTATTCTGCCATTTTCCTGTGATACGACGACATGAAGGAAATGTATTAGACAAGTATATAATTTTCAAAGATGTACTATGATAGAAAATGACAATATGGATTGCAATACATGTAAAAGTAGAGTTTGATGATCCAGTGAAATGAATTAAAAAAATAAGAATTTGGGTAGGAAGTTTTTCCAGATATGTAACTAATTTTTAAAGAATTTTTATAAGAGAAGTTCGTGTATGAATCTCGCTGAAATCATATCATACTATCAATATTTCCTTTCAAACATTTTATACTTATTATCTAAATAAGTAAAACTAATAAATAATTTGGGACAAATCAAGGTGCAAAATAAGGTTTTTTCGTCGATTAACACTTTTCAAAATTTCTTATATGAAATTATAACTCTTCAGCTACTCAAATTGATAAAAACGAGTGAAATTAAATAATTATTTATATACAATATAAATCCTACCACCTCTGAAATTATTTAAAAGTAATCAAATTCAATATATCAGATGTGAGGAGATCTAACCTAAGGGATATGAACTCTCTATGTGGACCTTTATTACTTCTTGTCTAGCCTTAGATGAGTTTTTATGAATGCCTGTCTGCCTAATTAGCATTTATCTATTGGTTACTGTGCTATTATACATTAAGCAACAAGGCCTAAAAATAAGCAAGGCATTAGGGCAATGCCACGAACCTTGAGTAGTTTGAGGACACAGCGATTTCCGAAGATTCTGCGAATTAGCGGGAACTTGTGGATATCTTGGGGTGGGAAATGTTAGAATTTCTGAATGATTCCAAACCACACAGAGAGAATAAAATCTCTCTTTCTAACACAGAGAAATTATTTAGAAACTACTGACAGAGATGCAAAAAAAAAAAAAAAAAAATCATTAAATTTAAAAAGTTGTTACAAAGATGCCATAGAGCTGTTGTTCTGGCATTTATAAACAATTACAACTATTTTACACACCGTTTTGAAATCTACTCTCTGTCCCCTTTTAAAAAAAATGCACACATAGTGCTCTGCTCTTTTTTTTGTTTCTCCCTTCTAGTTTTTTTTTGGTTCAAAAATTACATTACACAGTCCTTCCCTTTGTTTCTACCTTCTGGCATACTCTGCATTAGAATGCACTCTGTCCTTAAAAAAAAACTACATGCTCTTATTTTATATATATTATAAACATAGAATGTTTAAAATATATATATATTATAAATCTTATATGTATTTCTAAGTTTAAAACATAAAATTCATCAAAAATTATGTTGCCGCATTAAAACAAATGCAATATTAACCTAAAGTCTTAAAATCTAAAACATTAATACAAAATGCTTTTCGTGGATCTCAACAAATGAGCCAAAACTTTTTTTCATAAATCATCTCATCTAATTTTCTCCAAGTTGACTAGGTCTCAAACCATGCGATCAAATTTCTATTGGTTGCTGGTGGAGCCCGCGGCAGGTTTCAAACAATCTTCAAGAAGATTTGACAAAGCCTTATCGCATCGCAATCCATATGACTTTGTCTACAGGCAGTTCGGGTGATGAACTTAATATCTTGCGCATGCGATATGCGATATGCAATATCCGAAATATCACATCGCAAATGAAACAACGAGACTTGTGATGGTGCGGAAAGGTAATGCGATATGCGAAACTACGATGTGTGTTCTGAGTTCTGTGGTTAGTGGTGGTTAATAGTGGTTGGTGCTACGGTTTAAATAGAGGGTTTGCAACATGGTTCTTACTGCATAAATTCATGGCCACAGTCTTTAGAAAAAAACAGTTTTGTAGGTGTATTCAAGGTGAGGTTTCAATGCTTGGTGGCATGCGGACAAAACACTCAAAAAAAAGTTGCAGTCCTTCTGTCCTTCGGCTCTGCGCCATTTGCAGTTGGATTTAAAATTCAACACTCACTCTTCTATTCAACTGTTGCATTATCTTGTATTCCCAAAAGTTTTCTCAAATAATTAAATTTTTCTACCCTAATGGTGTTGTCAAAATGTCAGCAAACTGCTCCTCTCTTCTGCAATGTTGAAAAACAATTTCACCATTGTTCAGTAGCTCCCTGATGTAGTGATACTTGGCATCAATAGGTTTCAGTCTCTTGTGAAACACTAAATTGTTTTATAAAGCTATAATTGAGCTATTATCACAATAAATTGTTGTCTTTTATATGTTCATGACACAAAATCCTCAACATTCTCCTCATCCATACTACTTAACATGTTATTGTTGTAGTTGCCACATACTCTTCCTCTGCTATTTATAAAGCCACAATTGGCTGTTTCTTAGAAGGCCATGAGATGACTCCTAGACCCATATGAAAAACATATCTAGAGGTGTTTTTCCTATCATCTATACTTCCAACCCAATAATTGTCAGTATATCCAATCAATTCAGAATTTTCTGAAGTGGTGTATAAAATATCATACATTTTTGTTTCTTTCACATGCCTCAGAATTCTTTTTGCTGCTTGCCAATGTGCCTCCTTTGGCCTTTCCATAAATCTAGAAATTAAACTCACAGCATGCATAATATCCAGCCTAGTTGTAGTCAAATACATAAGGTTGCCAACTATGCTCTTATACAAACTTGGATCAAAATCATTGTTGATGTTCTCTTTGCTCAGTTTCAATCCTGGCACTTTAGGAGTAATTGCTGCCTTGCAATCCTACATATTAAATATTTCCAAAACTTCATTTACATATTTGGCTTGAGATATAAAAATCTTATTTTCATTTTTCTCTACTTCTATTCCTAAAAAGTATTTCAGCAATCCCATATGAGTCATTTCAAATTCATCCTTCATGACTGATTTAAAATTATCAATGAGGTAAGCATCATTGCCTGTAAAGATCGCATCATCAACATATAAAACAAAAATGAACATCTTATTATCTTTCTCCTTGATGTATAATGTGGGTTCTCCTTCACATTTCTCAAACCCATTTTCTAGTAGATAGGCATCTATCCTACTGTACCATGCTCTTGGTGCTCATTTTAGCTCATATAGAGCTTTCTTCAATCGGAAAAATTTATGCTCTTGGCCTTCTTTCTCATAGCACATAGGTTTTTAAACATAAACCTCTTCCATCAATACTCCACTTAGGAATCCTGATCTCACATCCATTTGGTAAAATTTCCACTTGTGTTATGCTGATATGGACAACACTACTTTTACTATTTCCATTCTTGCAACCGGTACAAAATTTTCCTCATAGTCTCTTCCATGATGCTGCTTGTAGCCTTTGAAAACAAGTTTGGCCTTGTGCCTTTCAATATTACCTTCCACATTTATCTTGGTTTTATAAACCCATTTTACTCCAATTACTTATTTTCCTTTTGGGAGATCAACCAATTCCCATGTCTTATTTTTCTCTATGGAATTTGTCTCTCCATCCATAGCATCTATCAATTTCTTATCTTTTATAGCTTCTTCAAAATGAATAGGATCCTCTACATGACAATACAATGCAAATAAAGAGTTCATACCTTCATTTTCTACCTCTTTCTCATAAATTTCATTCAGAATTCTAAATCTGGTTCCTTTTTCACTTGGCGTACTTGTTCTTGTAGAAGCACTCAAATCTACTCCTTGTGATGTGCTTGGAGAAGCACTGCTATCACTTCTCAAAGGTGTTTTCATTCTTGCTTTTGGTGTCCCTTGTTTTCCTTGTGTTGGTGGAGGTGGTACTGCAAATAAGGGGTGTATTTCAGCCATCTCTTCCTCATTATGATCATGAGACAAACAAGTTTTTACAGTCACTGTTTTCTCAATGCTTCCATCCCAGGCTTCTTCCTCAATAAATTTTATATCTCTACTTATAAAAAACTTCTTGGTGGATGGGTTATATAGTCTGTATTCCTTTTATTATTCACTGTATCCAATAAATATGCACTTCTCCCCCTTACTGTCTAATTTCTTCCTCAAATGATCTAGAATGTGTGCATAAGCCATACAACCAGAAACTCTCATGTGGGTGACATGCTCCTTTATGCCACTCCATGCTTCTTTCATAACTATGTTCATTACAGATTTGGTTGGGCATATATTCAAGATATACACTGCACAATTGACAGCTTCAGTACAATACTCATTTGGCAAATGTTTTGCCTTAAACATACTTCTGACAATGTCCATGATTGTCCTATTCTTTCTTTCTGCAACTCCATTCTGTTGCGGTGTGTACCTTGTTGCAAATTTCTTATGTATCCAATTTACTCTGTAAAAATATAGAAATTATTTTGAGATATACTCTCCTCCTCTGTTAGTCCCTAAGACTTTGATATGTTGTCCACTTTGTTTCTCTACAAAAGCCTTAAAGTGATAGAATTTCTCAAACAATTCACTTTTCTATTTCAAGAAATACACCCAATTTTTTCTTGTGTAATCATCAATAAAACTCTGCATATACTGGATGCTTTCTAATGATGATGTTTTCATTGGTCCACAGAAATCTGAATGGACAATTTCTAAGAGTGTCTTTGCCTTTATGCTCTTTCCTGATGGAAAACTTTCTCTGTGTTGTTTGCCCAAGATGCAACCTTCACATAGGGTGTCTGGTTCCTTAATCAATTGTAATCGCTTTAGCATACAATTCCTATGCAAAAAATTCAGACCTCCAAAGTTGAGATGTCCAAATCTCAAGTGCCATAACCATTTTTCATCTTTTTCTTCTCTTTGGAATGTCTCTTGTGTCACTGCTGCCATTTCAACTCCTTTCTTCAAATATGCTCTCATCTTAAGAGGGAACATTATGATCCTTGTCATCTTCACTTTTGCAATGCATTTCTTTCTTGGTGGTTTATCCATGATGGTGCATACGTCATCTTCAAAGAAAATAATTTACCCCTTTTGAATGAGCTTTCCAATGCTCAAGAGGTTACACTTCATACTAGGCACATAGTATACATCTTATATGGATCTTCCTTCTCCTTTCTTTGTCAAAACACTTACTCTTCCTTCTCCCATGACATAGACCTTACTGTATGTCCCCAATGTTACTTGAAAATTTACATTTTCATCTAACGTGGAAAACATAGAAATGTTTCCAGCCATATGGTTGCTACATCCTGAATCTAGAAACCATATATCTTCATTCTTTTCTTCAGCCATATTACATGCTAAAAACAACTTCTCTTGAATGATATTTTCTTTTGTAAAATTAACACTAAATCTACTACCCATGTCACTCTGTTTCTTCCAAGGAAAATTTTAAGGATGGAATTTTATCTTAAAGTTTAGAAAAATTGGCGAATCTTACTTGTCCCTAATATCCAAATTTTAAAATATTTGATGATAATTTTGTAGAAATATTTAGATTTATAATTATTTTTTGTTATACAATATATAATATTGATGATTTTTGCGATAAAATAATTTTATACTATAAAATTTGGGCAAATTCATTTTTATAAAAATGGAATTTGGTGATTTTTTTTTTTTGTAAGAAGCATGGAATATTAGCCCACCTGTGAATATTAGCCCCTAAAATTTTTCCTAATTTTTTATTACATTCATTGGCATAATGACCAGACTTAAAGTAATGACATTGGACTTGGCATTTATCATACCTTTTCCCATGTGCTTGATTTTGTCCTCCTTGCTGGCTACTAAGTTGGCCTTGGTTTTGATTTTGATTGCTTCCCCTTCCACTTGTATTTGCAGGGCTGCTTCTTCCTCCTTTGTTTTGGCCTCTGCCTCTTCCTTTTCCTCTATATTTTCCTCTGCCTTGACCTCTTCCTCTTCCAAAGGACATTTTGGTCTTGAAGGCATGCTCCAAATATGAGTGTTTTGTTCTTCCCAATCTTTGTTCATGTGTCACCAGTGATGCATGTAGCTCATCAACTGTAAACTTTGAGATATCCTTTGTCTCTTCAATGGTTGTGACTATTACATCAAACCTTGAGGGTAATCTCCTTAACACTTCCTCCACTATTCTTCTCTCTTCTACCATCTCTCCATGAGATCTCATTTGGGTGGCCAAACCAATCAATAGAGTGAAGAATAAGTCTATTTTATCAAACTCTTTCATGCAAATAACTTCAAAATCCCTTCTCATTAATTGAAGCTTTGTTGTCTTTACCTTCTCCATACCTTCGTAGGCTCTCTGGAGGCTATCCAAAGCATCCTTGGACCTCTTAACTACTACAATCCTTGGAAACACACTTTCATGCGGTGCTTGATGGAGATAGAAGAGGGTTTTTGAGTCCTTCCTATTTCTCTTCAACAAATTATTCCCTTCCTGTGTTAAGGAATCGAAAGAATTTTCATCTGCTGGTTCTTCCAGACCATCTTGAACAAGCTCCTGTAAGTCTTGAGAGGCAAACAAAGCTCTCATTGTGATTTTCCAATAGTCATAATTCTTCCCATTTAACTATTCCAGTTGATTATTTCCTGTACGCATGCTTGTGTTGGCTCCTGCCATGGTTGGCTCACTGAACTATGCTATAAACTTTACTGTGATTTTAAATAAACATTCTCACTGCTTGAGAGTTAAACTCTGTCTTTTAAATGAATTTTCTATACTGCACCTTTTTTTTAAAGAAAAAAAAACTATGTTTTGTAAACACCTGGTCTTTGCTGAGCCTTCACACTGTTGGTCAAAATCTGCAACAACACCTTCTTCCTTCAGCTTATTTGACAAATTCAAAGAGCCTGGACTAACTCTGATACCATGTTGGAATTTTTGAATGATTCCAAACGCACACAAAGAACAAAATATCTCCTTCTAACACAGAGAAATCATTTAAAAATGGTTGACAGAGATGCAAAAAAAAAATTATTTCATTAAACTTAAAGGGTTGTTACAAAGATACCATAGAGCTGTTGTTCTCGCATTTAAAAAAAAAATGACAACTCCTTCACACACAGTGTTGAAATCTGCTCTCTGTCCCCTTTTAAAAAAAAAGCACATACAGTGCTCCGTTCCTTTTTTTTTGTTTCTTCCTTCGGGCATACTCTGCATTACAACGCACACTGTCCTTAAAAAAAAACTACATGCTGCTTGCTATATATATATATATATATATATATATATATATATATATATATATTTATATATTTATATATTTTGTAGACATGGAATGTTTATAATATATATATTATAAATCTTATATGTATTCTTAAATTTAAAATTTAAACTTCATCAAAACTTATGTTGTCGCATTAAGACAAATGCAACATTAACCTAAAGTCTTAAAATCTAAAACATTAATACAAAATGCTTTTTGCGGATCTCAGGAAATGAGTCAAAACTACTTTTCATAAATCATCGCATTTAATTTTCTCCAAGTTGACTAGGTCTCAAACCATGCGATCAAATTTCTGGCGGATCCCTCGGTGGATTTCAAACAATCTTCAAGTAGATTTAACAAAGCCTTATCGCATCGCAATCCACATGACTTGGTATGCAGGCAGTTCGGGTGATGAACTTAATATGTTGTGCATGCAATATGAAATATGTGATATCGGCAATATCACATCGCAAATAAAACAACGAGACTTGTGATGGTGTGGAAAGGTAACGCGAGATGCGAAATTGTGACATGTGTTCTACGTTCTATGGTTGGTGGTGGTTAATGGTGGTTGGTGCTACAGTTTAAATAGAGGGATGGTGGTACGGTTCTTACTACAGAAATTCATGGCTACGGTCTTAAAAAAAAAATTGGTTTTGTAGGTGTATTCAAGGTAAGGTTTCAATGCTCGGTGGCATGTAGACAAAGCACTAAAAAAATTTGTAGAGTCCTTCTGTCCTTTGGCTCTGCACCGTTTGTAGTTGGATTTAAAATTAAATAAAAATCAAGTTGGTAGCACGCATTTTTGTGAACACTTTCTCCTTTGGGCTTTGCAAATAGCGCATGCAGATGTGTTCGATCTTTTTGCACTGATGAAGTGGCGTAGCTCATCTTCACAACACAAGGGAAGGAATTATGTTTTATGAGAACATTCTTGTCATTAATTTTCCAAGAAAATTTTATATTATAATATCATTAACATGGTATTTCTTCTCTTTGATCTTATGATGCAATTAATGAGAAGAGAAATGTAACGGTGGATGTGAGGCATACCAAGAACAACTAATATGTGGAAGACCATGAACACGCTGAATTCAAAATAATAAAGTCCATCTATTTGATATATGTTATTAACGACGAAGGCTCTCGCACTACCTTTCATGTTGATTATTATTTTTGGAGTTGTTAGTATCGGTATTCAACTGAAAAGACTGATATGACATTTTGATTTGTGTTATTTAAATTGGTTTTTTGATTGTATATATAGATTTAGTATTCTGAAAAAATTTTGGGGCACTTTTATTGTGAAAAATTTATTCATCAAACTTGTTATTTTAATAAATTCTTGAACGATTTTAAATAAATTAGATGGAAAAATCCACAAAAAAAAAGTTCTAATATTTTTTTTTTAAATGATAAATTCTTCTTTGAAGATAGTTTTTAAAACCTGGGAATACTTATTATTATCACATAAATTTGAGAATTTATTAAAATTTTAAAGAAAAAATAAATTAGAATATAATTTAATGAAAATAAATAATCTTAAGTCTTATTGCACCGAGAGGTGCATTCTATAGCCCAGTATGACTCTGATGTGTAAGTATGTTGGAAGCCAAAATGACAAAAACTAAAGAAAATTTAAAAATTAAAATCTCAATAATGTCGTCTTAAACAATAATTTATAAAACCATATAAATAAACAATTAAAAATTCATTAAAATAAAATAAATTTATCAAAATATGAAGAGGTTTAGGAACACTAAAAAACATATGGTAAATAAATAAAAATATAAATAAATTAGAGGTATGTTAAATAAACTAAAGGCCTAAAGGCCAAAAACCATGGGTCAAATAAACATATGGTAAATAAATAAAAATATAAATAAATTAGAGGTATGTTAAATAAACTAAAGGCCTAAAGGCCAAAAACCATGGGTCAAATACCATATTTATAAAACAGGTATGGTAAATAAATAAATATAAATGAGTTATGAAAAGGTAAGGTAAATAAATAAAAATATCTCAAATAGGATTAGAAGTCAACATCTAATTATATATGAAGTCTATGATCCAAATACCATGGACTAAATTATTATTAATAGCATGCATAAAAAATATTATTGCAAGGAGAAGCGTATTCTACAACCCAGTATAACCCCGATGTGTAAATATGTTGGAAGCCGAAATAACAAAAACTAAAGAAAATTTTAAAAATAAAATCTCAATAATGTCGGTTTAAACAATAATTTAGAAAACCATATAAATAAAAAGTTAAAAATTCATTAAAAAAATATAAATTTATCAAAATATGAAGAGGTTTATGAACACCAAAAAAAGATATGGCAAATAAATAAAATTATAAATAAATTAGAGGTATGGTAAATAAACTAAAGGCCTATGGGCCAAATACCATGGGCCAAATACCATATTTATAAAACAGGGTAAATAAATAAATATAAAAGAGGTATAAAAAAGTAAGGTAAATAAATAAAAATATATCAAGTAGGATTAGAAATCAACGTCTAATTATAGATGAAGTCTATGACCCAAATACCATGGGCTAAATTATTATTAATAGCATTGAAAAAAAACATTATTGCCTCGAGAGGGGCATTCTACAACCAATATGACCCCGATGTGTAAGTATGTTGGAAGCCATAACAACAGAAACTAAAGAAAATTTTAAAAATAAAATCCCAATAATGTTGGCTTAAACAATAATTTAGAAAACTATATAAATAAACAATTAAAATTTCATTAAAAATAAATAAATTTATCAAAATATGAAGAAGTTTACGAACACTAAAAAATATATGGTAAATAAATAAAAATATAAATAAATTAGTGGTATGGTAAACAAACTAAACGCCAATCAGCCAAATACCATGGGCCAAATACCATATTTATTTTTTAATGAATTTTTAATTGTTTATTTATATGGTTTTCTAAATTAATGTTTAAGTTTTTCACATAATAAAGAGGTTTTCAGCTTAAGAGATTTGATCCCTTTCGGCGCTTAATAGATCCAGAATTTAGATAAATCTATACTGATTTAATACAACGATAAAAGATAAATCTAATCAACAAAGTTACATTCCATCAAGCCTCAATAACCCATAACTATAAGAAGATAAAAATTGTTGTAGCCCAAAACAGATACCATATCCTTTGCTAGACTAATAACTTATAAAAAATTGCTGAGGCTCCAGTTTATCCTGCCAATTCAAATCTAATGTTTACGGTCCATTCTATTGCCTCTAATAATGAACACGTAAATCTCAAGGAAGTAACAAAGACACATTTATGATTGCCATATGTGGCAATCCGTTGATGTGTCCTTCCCCTGTGGTAAATTGAAGGTGCGTTCCGACAGCATATTTTGAATGTACATGAAATAAATTCTGAGAAAAAACATAAAATACTTAAAAAGTCGTAATTTTCAAACATAATGGGGCCCACTTAATTGGAATCTGTGGAAGGTTATTTGTCCTTTTTTCATTCATTGGATTGACGGTGAAGGCCCTGTCTTACGTCTTTTATTTCCACACGAATTTACTATTTTATTATTGATAATTGACCTTGGACAGAAAATAAATAATTGTGGGCGCCGACTATAAGAGAATAATTCTCGGTAATGGTGCATCAATTGGCTTCAACGCCCTTCCAATTAGAACAATAATTCGCATCATATCGTTAAATTACAACAATAATTCACATTATATAGTAAGTTTCATTTAAGCCGGACGATGAAAATTGTGATGAATATGGTAGAGCAACGAAAATGAATTACAATACGTGGGTTTATTCTCGATCTACCTATGTTCAGGTTTGGGGTTATCGTGTACTCAGTGTTGTGAATAAGAAAATTGCAACATAATATATCCACAGGAATATGTAGTTACATACAATTTGAAGAAAAATAAATTACAGAAAATCATTACTTATATTAGAACTTTTATGTTGGCCCTTTCCTATTTTATTCTTGGAAAGTTGATCTTCCAAAATCCCAAAAACTTCAGGTTATGGTGCAGAATGAGAATAGGATATGAAAAAATGTACTTGGGAAATTTATGACCGAAAATTTACTCATTCAATGTTTTCGTAATATAATACTTAAAAACCTGGAGCTCTTTTAACATAAATTTGAGAAAGATGATGACATACATGTGCATTACTATGAATTAATGTTAGGCTATAGTAAAATTAATGTTAATCCTATAATTAGTAGAAATTAATTCAGACATTAATTCTTCACAATATCTATATGCATAATCATATATAAGAAATAAAACATAACATAATAACATGAAATAATGTTATACATCTACTGAAAAAGCATTATACATTTAGTCAATTTATAGGCATAAGGCTCTTTAAATTTGTAACCCATAAAACATTTAATCTTTCCACAACCAACTACTAATTCAATGTTCACATTATAGATACTCTCCCTTTGGGTACAGTGGTTTTATTCAATGATTGACATTGTTATCACATAGTTAGTAGTATTAATATTTTATGTTTAATCTCTAACATCTGTGTCTTTGATGGCAATCCTCAATCACTTCATCTTCTCAAAACTAAGGATTGCATTCATTATATTCCTCTGAAATTGATTTTTCTTCTATCTATTTCTATAATCCCAAAATTTTGTGGTTCAACTTTAATTACATGTTCCTTAAATTGGCACCATAATGTCTATCATCAAAATGAAGGGGCCAATAAGCTCTTAGCACAAATGTTGAGGCTAGCTCATAAACATCTTGACATTTAAGTGTGTATTGCACAAATGCTTTCATTTTCCTTTACAATTTATGGAACAATATCTTTGGTCCTAATAAAAATGTCTAAGCTTTCTCTAGGTTTCATTAAAGCCTTATCTCCATAATAGATGCCCTAGATATCTCTACCAATGCTTGTAATTTTTAGAGGATTTTTTTTTTAGTTTTTCTACACTCAATCACAATTAGTGAATTTGAGCTTATGCCTAACAAAAATATAAATATATAATAAAATTATTCATTGATTTTTGATATTTCAACCAAATTTTCTTTTTTTTGGAGTTAACTATTAGTTAATCAACCTCAATCTACGAGTCCATAATGTTTGAATACATTTTATCTAAGTGTCTTTCTCTCTATTAGTAATCACTATTGTATGTTGTTCTGCACTTATATACCGCACTCTATCTCAACATGTTGTAATGGTTTGAGATATCCATATAGCCTATTAACTAGTTAATGGCCCCATTAGTCTCATAGTTTTTTAATCTATATACCTATGATGTGTTGTAAGTGCTGTTTATAATTTATCCTTTTAATCTTTCAAGCATCTAGGGGGTGTGATTTCTCACAATTGTACTTGTAATTTGTTCATCTCCAACTTTTTATCCAACCTCAAACATAGATTTATATATAATAATGAACATACGTACTTAAAAATTGTTTTGGTTGCCTCAAGTTCATCCATCATGACATCTTTGTTGTGATTCAAGGTATCACATTTGGCATAGTGTTCTCTCTATGTTTGTAGATAGTCATTTTCCTTCTTAATGCAAATCCAAGATCTTCTATTTTCAACAAGTTCTTTTTTTCCAACCTTTATTAACATATTATGAATCAAATTCAAAAGTTGTGGTTTGCAACATTTGTCAACATAATATGAATGGAATTCAATTTTTTAATGAGGACATGATGAGATGTATTAGCATGAATTTTTGTGAAGGAAAACTAGATGTAGGCCTCATCCTTAGTAATGGAAAACCAATATGACTTTTAATATCTACACAATTTGATTTTAGTGGTAGCTCCTTGTGTGGAAATTACAGTGTGTATTCATTCTTTAACATCAAACATGATGCATTACATAAGACCAAATTTGTTGGAAAACCACCATCGTTTCTTATCCATACTTAACATTCTTGGTAAGATCCATATCATGGATAAATTGGTTTCATTGTCTATCGTTAAGTCTTCAAGGATACTTATGGATATTAGAATCGTATGCATGGTTGTTAGTTGTTACCCTTTTATGATTTTCCTCTATCTTGGGAATATAGCATATCGACATATTAACAATATTCTTATTTGGGAGGAGAAAATTAATGGTTCCTTTAAATTACGAATATGATCTATGGAGTCCTTTTAATCTCCTCTACATAACCTATGGAGGTGTATTCAGTTCGACATCTGGCTCGAAAGTAAATTTGAATTTTCGTTTCAGAGCTTGTGTGTATTATCCCACATGCGCCATACAAGTACGATATGCATGACTTAAATACGTGGTGAGTTTAAATATGGGTTGATCTTTTTTTTTTGGTAAATATTAATTTATGTTATTATCGAAAGACAAGTGAATTACATAAGAGATTTCTTATGAAATATATCTTAACAATATGAGCTCATGGGTAGACAAAAATCCTCTTTCGGAAAAAAAAATTATGGACCTTTATAGGCTTTGAAAATAATCCAAATAATAGGTTGTTCTTCAAAGTAGAATTTCTTGTTTTCGACCACCCTTTACCAAAAGATATAATATGACCAAAACTAAAAATGTGAACTCTCGTGATTGCAAAATTTAAAATTAGAAGAGAGAAACCAAAGTACTTAAATATTAGTAAGAATATGAGAGAGCTAATCAAGGATGATAATTGGCAAGCCTAGAGAGTTAGCTTTGTTGGAGTTGACTACTAGGGAGACCAAATTGGCATTGATGGAAATGATGGGAAGTACATTGGTAGCAATATCCACTTCTTCGTGGCCATCGGTTTAAGTTTATGAATCTATTGTAATGTACCATTCCACTCAATTCAATATTGCTACAATGTCATTCAAATTGTAGTGGATTTCCCTCATTATATGCTTGAGTTCTTCCTGGACTGCAAAAATTTTGTAGTTATCAATTTTTTTTATCTTTGATAACCAAACTCAACATTGTTTCCATATGTCGATGGTGGTTTATGGAGTGTAAGAAGTGCAGAAATATTTTCATTAATTTAACGAGGTCCCACACCCATTTTAGAAAATTTCCATTCATATCTGAATCAGAAAAATATTTTCAATCCCAAATTTTTTGACTTCAAGGCTTAGTATTTCCTTCCAAAATTCAAATGGTGCGAAGTCAAAAAAATTGGTCATGGATTTCGATATGAAAATGGAGTGATTTCGCGTTGATGATGACCAAACTGCTTTGCCTCTCCATGTCATCTTCCACATCCTTCAAGCCATAATTAACTTGGATTCATCAAATACAATAACTACGATACATCATGGGGAAGTATTTTCAGATAGTGAGGGAGAGTGTTATATTGGACATGGGTAGTGACATTATAACCTGTAGTATGGCAAGGCAAAGATAATTGAATATGCATGTGAAGATCGGGCCGAGAAACATAGGATAAATGTTACTTGCGAGAACTATCTCAACGAACGGAAATGCGATCAATAAAGAGACCTAACGGCTCCCCTTAGGTTCGAAAAATGTATATTGAATTGAGAGAATAAAATGGTGTTTGTGGACGAGAAACCAATTAAATATTCTCTCAAAGCTAGATAGAGAATGTCCCCTCATACCATACTCCACACACAAGTAGTGGGTAGTTAAGTGAAACCGTAATTACCTCTTCGTTTTGTAGGGAATTCAGGGACATAACAACCACCAAATCAAAAGGTGGGCCAACCCCCATATTGTGGAAGAAGAGTACAAAAAAATTGAGTATCTCACACCCTGAGAAACACTAGACTCATGGATAGAAAAATATGACAGACAATACTATGGTAATGGTATAAGAGCAATGCGTCAGACCTAAGTATGATTTGAAAACCCAACGAAAACAACCACCCTAGAAGAAACAAAATTCTATAACCCAACGAGGGAAAATGAATAGGAGATTAGGAAACATACAATAGGTAAAATTAGGAACAAAAAATAAGCACACCATGAAATGGAAAGAAAAAAAAATTAAAAACACCTCCCCAATTCAAGACTTAGTTAAATTACTAAGAGGAAAACATTATTGACCAAAACAAGACCTATCAACCTCTTCCACCCCATTTTCATCGTGAAGGATTTATAAATTGTTATTTGCATGGAAATCTTGGTATAAATTACAAATACAAGCTGATGGGAGGGAAACGACACTAGTAATGTGTCCAAGAGATACCTAGGACTCCCACAAAACCAACCATAACACATTACAAGTCCATTATTTAGCTAAATTCACCTTTCAAGTAAATCTCTTATGATAGGCAGTCGACCATGAGAGGATGTCACTATGCACACAATGAAAAATGGAATGAGCATGTTTCCCTATCCCGGAGAATAGGTTATGATGAATTCTAAAATATGAATTATTGTACCTAATACACATGTGTAACACACTTCAACATGCGAAGGAAGTAGGTGAGGCTGGTGTGTTTAACGAGGAGCACCAGAGGTCGAAGCGAGTGGAGGACATGCATGTGGAATAAATACATGTATAACAACTTGTGCCTACCAAAAAGTTGTGTTTCCCATCGTCAGAGAATTCCCCTAGTGAACACCCCCATCAAGAAGGAATTTTTGTCTGTTGAATTGTTTTGATGGACGAATCAGATGATCTATATGAATCCATCATTTTTTTTCATTTCATCCATTGAATCATTAATTTTAGGACATTCTATCCAACAAACCCAGTTGGAAAGGTATCGTGACACCTTATTTCCTTCCCTCGAAGTATGTTGTGTGATGACATAATCAAAATTTGATAACAAGGTTTTCATATTAGTCACCATTTCGTGTAATCACCAACTATGGATAAATATGTTTGATGGTTAGCCTAGTACTAATTTCATGATAGATTTTATGACAAGTTGGGAATCTCAGTGTAGCTGAATGAATATATATCCCTTTTTCACCCTGATTTGTAGCCCAGATTCGATAGCTCATAACTCAGACATATCATTCTTAGTAATCCCATAAGATTGAGAAAAAAAATGCAAACGATTTGAGTTGAAATCCCATAACATACCTTTGATACATGTTGGACTTCATTTTCCCTTCGACACACCATAAAAACTAAGAAAAAAAAAGTTGGGCACAGGAGGAATGAAATAATTCGGAGATGGCGTTCGACAGGGTTTATTATTGGAATAATTTCCACAACATTTTTTTTGGTGGATACCAAAAACATTTTTTATAATACCTTATGTATCATCCATGTTTCTAACTTCTAAAAATGGAGGGAATATTATTTATATTGACCCGAAATCTGATAAAATAATGACTCTAATTACTTGCAGGCTTAATTTCTTTCCCTCAAACAAATGTAGATTTTTCTCTTTGCATATGACCTACAGGGAGAATCTGATGGCAAGAATCCATACTTCTGTTATCCATGGGTTTTTTAAATTCAGCTCATAATAGCATTCCAACCACATGTTTACTATGACAGTGATTGGTAGTGAGTATATAAATATTTGTTCAATAAAACACCACAAGTTGTCAACTAAACGACACTGCAAGAGTAAGTGGGATGTTTTTTCTCCCCCTATGAGCAGAGGAAACATTTTGATGGACCCTCAAACATTTAGATCTGAGTCACTCCCATGTTAGTAAATGGTCCCAAGATATCAACCAAATAAATATTTTAACTTTGGGCCAACCACCCTTCTGCCATAAATGTTTCCAAAGTTGTGAGTGATTTTGAGATTGATTTTCCAGAAGCATGGAGTATATGTCCTTGACTACTAATTCCCCTAAAGAAATAGTGCCCCATCTTGGGATATCTCGTTTTTGGGATATACAAATTTGATGATTTTATACAATCCTGCAATATTCTTCTCATTTTCTATCACCCTATATTCACACTTGTGGTGCTAGTCAATGATCCTGAGTCTCCCAAAATCACCAATTTTTTTCTTCATCATCCTATTTCCAAACATCCACAACATGATAAGATCCTTGTGATTATGTAAGGTAATTGATTGTTATAGAGTGGTAGTTAAATTTCAGAATAGGATATGGTTTCTATGATTACTGCTAGAAGCTAGTGGAAGAGCCATTGCAAATTTCCTAGAAATCCTTTTTCTTGAACCAACATTCGGTTTTGTAAGCCCAGATCCATAGTCCTGGCCCTTTATTCTCTCCATCAAATTGCAGATGAGATGCCTATGTGTCTAAGGCTATATATTTTTGTGAACAAATTTCCTTCCAGATTTGGGGTCCCCCATGTACTCCTTTCCCCCATAATTTTGTAGCATATGTTGTGCTAAGGAAGATAGGATTACGTAATATTAAGCCACCATGTGCTCTATGTAGAGTCAGCTCAGGCCATTCTACCAAAGCCCACTTATGTTTGTTAGGTGAACGTTTCCATCGGAATTTGAGACATAAATATTTTAAACGGCTCATTGTCATAATTGTAATAGGAACTGTATAGAGTTGGTAATTTATAAGAGCTTCTAACACTTCTCTCACAAGAATCAATCGACTAGGGAATTTTCGATCTATAGGTCTAATTATTTATTTCGTGGCTTATCCTATAAATTAAATCCGTGCAAGAGGAAATTATGTTGTTATATACTACTAGGGTAACTACAATCCATTTAGAGGGAATGAATCGCATTTTAACACCAACCATTTTACCATGAAGCAGTTAACCTATCTTGGGATAGCTGAAAAACAAAAGGTATTTTTTCAACATTAATTTCCATAATGAAGGAATACATAAAATTTTTAAGGAGCTTACAGATCCTTTTCAACTCCTTAGTAGTCGATAGTCCAAAAAGAATCATATGATCCAAAAACTGTAAATGTAAGATTGGAAGGTCTTTTCCAAATATTAGGAGACTGTAAATATACCATAAATCACTATAATTTTGGAATATTATGCCTACATATTCCATAACCAAAATAAAAAGAAGAGGCAATAGGGGTTCCCCTTACCTCAAGCCTCATGAGAAAGTAAAAGTTTTTGAGGGACACCCATAAATTTTAATTGAAAAAGAGACATGTTGTTGTAAATATTTCAGGAATATTTACAAAAAATGGTTCACTTAAGTCACCGGTGACATGTAACCCTAAGAAAAATATATGGTTTTTTACACTTCATATCTAGAACAATAAAAAAAAAACCTATAGTAAAAAGATTGTATGTGATCCAAAAAAGAAAATAACAAGAAATATTTGATGTAATAACCTAAGAGAGAAAAAATTTTTAAATGAATAATATTTTATTAATAACGCTTGGTGAAGTAGATCTACAACGAGGTTTTGTAGGATCCCCCTCTGTGGGATGCATCTTTTTATGTCCTTGTGCTTCACCGATATATTATCTCTCTCAATGTGTGAAAACCCCAAAAAAAAATATAGAACTCAAGTGGAAGCTTGGATGCTAGAAGATGATATTAGTGACAACGATAGTGATCATGGTGAAAAATGAATGGAAAACTCTCTTATTTATAACAAAGTATTGTGTTGCTCTCAAAAATGAGAAATAATAAAATAATATTAACCAAATCAAGATCTAATTTTTAGGAATATTTTACTGTGTTTTTTTCAGAGGAAAAAAATATTGAAAATGATCAAATATCTTTATTTTTGAATAATTAAGAAATAAAATGACTTATTAATTATTTCACCAGAATTAAGAAAGTTGTGAAATTGAAATAATTATTAAATAATTATTTAAAAATTGTTCAAAAAATATTAAGAAATAATAAATAAAGAATGATTTATTTAATTATTTCTAGGCTATTTAGTCAAATGTGACAAGGATTAGTGATCAAATAATGATTCAATAATTATTCCTAGAGAAAATTAAATAAATAATGATTTATTCAATTATTCTTATGGGGTTTTTTAATTTCAATGAGGAATAATTTAATAAAAATGGTTTATTAAATTATTTCCCATGGTGAAAGTGATTTTATTATGGTAAAATTAATCCTACATGGTGTATTTTGATCCACCTAGTTAGAAATGGCCAGCTAATAGTTTTTTTGTGATAACATATATCCCCACAACATATGAGTGTTAGGATAAAATCGTACGAGTGAAATACATTATAGGTTATAGTTCCACGACACACCAAAGGGGGGGGGGGGGGGAGAGAGAGAGAGAGAGAGAGAGAGAGAGAGATAACTGACGCAATGCAAATAAGGAGAAAGGAATGGAAGGGGTGAGACCTACTAATCTAATATAAGTCTAATTTTTGTTTTGGAGTACATGATCTCAAATGAGGAAATGGAGGCATAACAATACCCATGGAGATAACTGAGTATAATTTATAATGGTGAGCTCAACAACGTAGGAATGAGCTATAAAGTACATGAAACAGGATACATGTTATGTTGGCATCAATGGGAAATAATGTGATACAATAATACAATGAGTCCCTTATAGAAAATGTGCCTGGAAAAACATAGTTCGGAGCTAGATAGAATAGCATTTGAGTACATGATACATAACTCCCCTCAAGTCGACATGGTGACGGGGGATCACAACAAAAGAAGCCTTGATGAATAATAAAGGGCTCTAAATATATGAATGGATCGTATGAAGGAAACATGCATGTTGTGGGTTCTGTAAGTCGTTGAAGCCGAACCCATCACATATGCAAAACTACATCTGAGGTTGGATCATAATTTGTTGAAATCTAGGCATGTGAGGGGGTTCCTAAAGGGTCGCCCCCTCATGAGGTTTCAAACATCTCACACACACTCGAGAACATTGGTAAAATATTTTGGATCACTTGAGCATCAAGTGTATAATTCCCAATCAAGTGATAATGAGTTGGATTCCATCACATCAGAAACAACCAAGTCAAAGAGAAACAAGGATTACCTTTTCTTTTTCTCAGGAACTTAACAGTGATGAAAGTGAGAACCTTGGTTCACCACCCTCTAGACCACTCTCTTGGAATAAATGTCTTGAAGTCGAAAGAAGAAGGCCTACTAGAGTTGAGGCAATGAAAAATCCTAAAAAAAGCACGATGGGTCATAGTAAAGTGGTTGATGGAATATCATCATGGATGACGATGGAGGTAAATATGTTGAGTGGAATACTGACAAATTCCTTTTTCAGAGCATGATATGCATGGTTGAACTGGCAGTCAATGACTCGATTCAAGAGGGGATGGTCAATTACTCGAACAGAGGCTTTTCATAGATGAAGCAGTATAGATGTAGGAAAAATATGAGAAAAAGGGATGAATGGGATGGAAATATGTATGGAACACTACAACTAGACTCAATGGGACTAAGAATAGACTCCATGAATGTCACGGTGACTCATCTCAGATGATCTTAACAAGGGTGACTCGATGATGCTTCCACATGGGGGAAGCCTAGATCGTATCATAAAAACATGACTAAATAATGTTTATTTATTGAAAAAATAGATACATGAGTCAGGAAGTGCCAAGGAAAAGTGGTACCAAAGTACAAGCAGATCATATGAATAAATTTGGTTTTAATTTGTGACCTGTTGTGGCCAGCAACAACCCCCCTTATTTTTTAGTATTATCACTAATACTAAATAAGTGGGGGCCTTTATTCAAAAAAAAAAAATTAAAAATTGATTAGTGCTTGTATTTCCTTTTTCAATAAAACTTACTATCATACAATTAGGAGAATATCCCTTGAAAAATCTAAAAAAACCTTAAGTTTTATGATAGGATAAAATAAAATCATTCTTTAAAGAAAAATCGCATCAAAAAAAGGTAATGAATACCTCCTTACAAGTGGAATTCTAAGATTGCGAGATCACGATGCGAAACTACGCACTAAAAGAACATTCATTGCATCGCATGCCTAAAATGTCATATCTTACGCTGAAAAACCTCAAACCATCGATGTGCAATAGCACATATCGCAAATCGCGTCTTGCAGAAAAAAACATTAATGAAGATTTGTCATTTTTTACGCTCTATCGATCCAGCGATATTGTGATCCAGCGATATTGCGATTCAGCGATTCAGCAATTTTGCAATATTGCGGTATTGTAATATTGTAATTCCATGAGATTACGATTTGCGATACTGTGATTGGCGATATTGCGAAGAAAATCATAAATCGCCTTATCGTATATATTTAAGGCTCATTGTACGAAATTTTTTTTCCATAAACCGAGACCTAGTTATGCACTTTAATGTTAATCAATGAATTGGTTATCAATCATTGATGAAATATGGTTTCATTCTGATCGAAGAGCTATTTCATGTAAGGTGGTATATTTTATACAACTTCAACATTTAAATCTTTCTCGTCACCTTTTTCCTATCATTATTCTCACTTCATTCGTAAACTACAGGAGTGAAGAACAGAGATCTATACAAAGCAGTATTCAGGGTATTATGGGAAAGAAAGACAAGGCTTTGAGTTCTGAAGACAAAGAAATGACGCCTTTGTATACAAACACTGCCTGTAACAAAGATGCTGGTATTACTACTTGGGAGGGAATGTATAATCTACTTGAGGAATAGAACCCCAGAGTAATGAAGGTTACAGCTATTGCAGGCTCACATGGGTCTTTTGATGCATCCATTACATTACTAGATTTCTCATTCTTGCACCGGATAGTGGCAAGGCCCAAAATTATTCCCTACACAGACATGGTTAAATGGGTACTAGACAACACTAATATTACAAACAGACAGTTTAAGACCCAAGGTCAAGAACTCAATGGCTCATTTACTCCACAAGATTTGAGACTCATGTATCATTTACCAGAGCCAAAGGTGACTTATAACAAACAGTTCATGGAGAAGTTTGCTAAATAAAATGAGAATCCACCAAGGACTGGTCAAGGAGGGACGAACCACTAAAAAAGGATAAACACGGTATGTATAGTACTGGTTCTCTCACTTCTTCATATTGCTTTGTTGCTGCTATGCTCTGTAGGCTTTTTGGAATGCCAGAAATTAATAAGTTTTCATCTGAATGGCTACCATTATTGAATGTTGTTGTTAATGCTACTATTGTGGATTGGGCTAAGATATTATCTGACAACTTAGCCATAACCATTTTGAATTACTATTCTAAAAGAGCTATTTCTTAGAGACTTTATCCCCCTTTTTACTTATCTGCTTATGTGATGGATTCAATCTGTTATTTTTCCAAGTTTCCTTTAATGGGTTGGAAATGGACGACTCAAGATCCCTTACCCATTCATATTTATCACAAATAATTGTGGGATTCCAATTTCATTCCATATTTTCACAATATTTTCCACGGAATCATGTTTCCCCTGTACAGAATGTTATATGATAAAGACGCTCCTAGGTTTTCTCCTGAGTAGAGGTAGACATACTTCCTGTTGCGAGATGGTTTGAAGAAGAACTGTTTACATATTTTAGGGTATTTGGAAGTTTTTCTTCCCCTCATGTCTTACCTTTATATGTTCCTGACAAACTCATGGCACAAGAAATTTCTTATCAAACCTACGAAGAAGGAGGTTTGACTAAAGACTTGAAGGAAAAAAGAAGGCTATTTGGACACAATTTCCTGTGGCCTGTGGAGCCTTTTCATTATTTGATGTAGGCCATGCATTCAAAGAAGTAAACAACATAACATGTTTACATTTGTTCAAATTTCCAAGAAGACCGTTCGATCCTTATGATATTGCCAAAAAATTCACTACTACAGTCAAAATAAGAGTGTTTTCTAAAGAAGATGATATTTTTGCTAACATGTTCCAAGAAAAAGGCACACTTAAAGAGATTCTACATTCAGCCCAAATACGGTTTCTTCCAGCAAAATTTCAAGAGTTCAGGATATACAGAGAAAGGAGGTTAACCAGTATCCCTTTGGATAAATTACGCCTGGAACCCATGAGGGAACCAACTCCCAGTACTAGTCTCAGTGGAAGTTCAGGTTCATACATATCTAAATCTAAGTCTGGGAGAGAAACATTAGAACACTCTAAGAGCTCTGACAGTGACCATGATAAAAGTGAAGGGTCAGTAAGGGATACTGCCCAGTCAAAGGAGCTCTCACAGAGACAAGTTTCAACCTCTCCACAGTTAAATTCTCTTCCTCTCATTGTACAAAAACCATCAGTCAAAACTGAGTTAGATAAATAATGGGAGACATTCAATGATTTAATAAATATTGAAGGACAGAACACATAAACACCTGTGAGTAATGTACAGACAACAAAAGATATAATCACAGGAATAACTAGCAATGTCTTAGAAATGGAACATATTCCCATTACCCCATCCTCTGAACTTATGCTAAAAATAGAGGAAATTCCTCCTCTTAATGTATTTTATAGTCCACAAAACAAGGCAGTGGTAAGAAGACAAAGGAAGAAAAGGAAATTGGAAAATGTGCTCTCTCATGATGCAGAACAATTAGACGTCCTATGGCAAGATCCTACTACTGATCCAACTGAAAATCTCACCAAATTATCTCAGATCACAGGAGCATATGCCTCTGCAGCCACTAATAAAGCATCTGAGGTATGACAATCATTGAATGAGAAAGAAGATCAAGTACAGGTTTTGCAACAACAATTGCAACAAGCCAATGCCAACAATGAAGCACAGAAACAACCTAAAAAATTACAGCAGGACTTCCAGCAAATGCAGATAGCATACTAGAACAGTTTGGCTGAAAAGGAAAAACAGCTATAGGTTATGCAAGAGATGCAGAAGGATGATCCCAAGCTTACAGAATTCATTACATAGTCTATTTCCTTAAATGATCAACTACTACAGCAACAGGAAACATTATGCCAAAGAATATCACAGTCGAACTCTTATTATGAAGCAAATGATAAAATCACTAATCAAGTCATAGACTTACGACATAATTATGATTTAACTGATAAAAGAGTTACTGAATATTTGGTTTGGCAAGAAACAGAGGAGGGGAAAAGAGCAAGTGCACCAATAATCAACGACAATCATAAAAAAATTATCTTTAATCATTGGGATGCACAAATCAGGAAAGTAGAGCAAGCGACAGAAGAAGCAGCCACAAGAGCAAGCAATATTATTGATTGCATAAATGAAAATTTGCACAAGGAAAATCTAATCTCAGAAACTACTCCAGGGTATCTACCAAAGGCACAGCAACTATATACAGACTAGAGATAAAGGCTCAAGAAAAGGAAAAATTGATTAAAATATTAACTAAGTTAAATTGGGATTCTTATTAGGTGTGTCTCGTAAAACCGCATAGCCAGTGCATGACTCTCAAATGTATCATCAATTCTGCCAAGAAGATGGTGCCAGCTCTTGCCGATTCCGTTTTCACAGGACAGTTAAAGTCAGAAGTCAGCCAGCCTACTCTTCTCAAAAAAATGTTGAATGCTTGCAATTTCAAAGAACAAATTCAGAAGTAGTTAGTTGTTAAGTTTTAATTTTAGATTTAGTATTAATTTTGATTTATTTTTTTCTTGAAAAGAGGGCGGTCATTTAAACTGTATCCTACATTTTTGTAATAAATTATTTTTAGATTTAGTTAGTAGTATTTAAACCCTTCTCATGCATTTAGAGAAGGGTCCTGAAATTTGTCAAAATCTTGTCCTCAGAACATGCACTTTTGCACCCTCCGAGGAGGTTTTGATGAATGAATGGAACAGGATTTATTGATATCTGCGTTTAATATCTACTACTGATGTTGTACTTTTTTACTCTTAGTGGATGTTGGATTAAGAAGAGATAAGTCATTATTGCTTGAAGCTCATGAGTAGAACTAGTTATAAATGGTAATTTTATCTCTTAACTCTTTCTGACTTTGTGTTAAAGTAATATTCATGTTCAGTTGTTTATATATTGATGCTTGAATGTTCGAGTTATCATTTGGCACTTTTTTATGATGATAGCTATTTATTTATGCTTAATATATGAGCAGCTTATTATGCGATATATTTTTCATAACTGTTTCATCTAACTTTTTATACGAAGTGGTTTATCTTTATTGAATTATTTTCGTATAGAAATTGAATGGTCTGTATTACCAATTTTTATTTGAAATCATTTTAGATCACATAACGGAAATATTATATCCCGGGTTAGTGGAGAATTAGATATTTCTGTTTATTAGAATACAATTGCATGTCATTAGATTAAAGTTAGAATAAAAGAATTTCACTTAGGAACTTTTAGAAAAAAAATATCAATTCTCAAAACACACACACATATTGGGATACTGGTCCCATTATCCCCAATCGGACCCATTATACCAAATGGAAAAGGAGCTGCCAACCAAGGTCCAGACCGGGTCAGTATCCCCCTTGTTGTAGACCGGATTTTCGAGGCTTCAATATATTTGGCGCTACAAGGAGGGCCCGAACTATGAATGGAAAGTAATTAAAAATCTAATTACCATTCTGAGAGTAAATTTCCCTCACCATCTCCCCTGACATCCCCATCCCACCTGGAATCTCTAAATCTAGAGCCGGAAGTCGAAAGAACAACAGCCACTACCACAAACCATGAATTTTCAGAAGAATCTTCTATTGAACCTCCTAAAGTTGAAAATTTGATCCATAAACTTCAGCTATTTTCAATATCACCTCAAAGATCTGATAAATCTCAAGGCAGTTTACTTCACAATAAAATCCTGCTCATCGTCTCACCAGATTACAGAGCGAAAAGTTTGGCGTTCAGCTAACTGAGTTACCTTTACCTACAAGGAAGAGAGCAAGGAAATCACCTAAAGGGTCTGATAGTGAGACTCTTTCATCATCATCATCCATCTCAACCTCTTCACCACGAAGTCAACCATCCACCCCTCCACTTCAGACTATTTTCTGTCAATCCACTGGAACTTCCACATCTCCTTCTCAAACATCTGGAATTGTAATATCCTCATATTCCCAATCGCAGGGATCGTCTTCTATGCTTTCCTTTGTTGGTAGTTTAGCGATGGCCCAATTGCCATGGAATAACCCAGGGGCAGTCTTAGTGCCTGCACCCTTGAGTCAATTACTTGCCCATCCTGAAAAATGGTTGCCTAAGTTTAATCCTAAAGCAGGTATGCTAGCGGAAGAACATATAAATAACTTTATGTTGTCCATAAATCTCAATGGAGTTACTAATGAAGACGATGTCGTCTGAATTTTTCCCTATACTCTAAAAAGAGCAGCCGAATCATGGTATTTCTCATTACCGTCTAGATCTATTACTAGTTGGGATATCTTTCAAGATCAATTTTTGACTAAGTTCGGTGATGACAGGTCTACAGCGACACTCATCAATGACTTGTCTAATCTTAGGGCTGAGTCAAAAGAACCTATCAAGGATTTTAATTCACGTTTCAATAAACTGCTAAATAAAATTCCTACTGCTTCCAAGCCTAGTGAAGAAGTGCGAAGTGAATGGTACATCTCTGCTTTACCATCAAACATAGAAATCTTCATTTACACGGCTAACAAAACAACTTTAGCTGACAATGTGAAGGAAGCAATAGCAGTAGAGAAACATATCATTGCTCTAGAAAAGAAAAATGTGATAGAAGAACGAAAATCCAAGAAGGTTACTTTTAAACAAGACCCCAAGAAAAAAACAATCGAAAGATCCATTCGATTTAGAAGGATTGCTGAAAGTTCTGAAAACCATTTCCAACGAAATGGTTGACATTAAGAAACAAGTGGCAGAAACATCTTATAAAAATTCATTCAAGCCTTATAGAAGAAACCTTTCGACTGATTCAAAGCCGCCAAATGCTATCACAAGTGCTGAATCAGAAGAAGAAGAAGAAGACATTGCTACTGAAGAAACTACCAATGAAGAAGAAGTTGTAGGAGTACAAGGTATGTGGGATTTCATCCTCCCAGATGAAGAAGATCAAGAGGCATCCCCAGTTAGCACTTGAAGTAGAAATCAACTTGATCCTCCTCAACCTACTCCCAAGCCAAAGAGCGCAAGCTCAGTGACTAAGGATAAATTTGCAGCCAAGACAACGATATCTAAAGCGACTCAAACTAATCCAGTCCAAACAGATTCATCAACTCCATCAAAAAGATTGATCATTTCAGATGAAATGGAGTATAATATCATAGAAGACATGAAGAAGACTAGGGCTAACATCACTTTTATGAATTGAGGAAGTTAAAACACCAGCAAAAGGTACTTTTGAAAGAATTTCATGCTATACCAGAAAAACCTTTTCCCACTCCTGTAATTTCTCAAGCTTCCCACGAAATGGGAAGGCCTCCAATTAATGTGATTAATAAAGTTGATATAGAAAATATCACTTTAATTTGAGCAAGGTCGAGATCTCATACTCCCCCATTTCTTCTTACTTATGAAATTTTTAATAAAAAATTTGATAATTGCTTAGTGGATTCTAGAGCTTCATCTAATATTCTACCAAAATCAATATGTGCAAAGTTGAAAATTCAATCGCAAAAATCTATTGTGCGCATAGTCCAGCTACATCAATCGCAAGTTGAATTGATCGGCGAATTAAATCAGGTTACCATAAGGCTGTCATCTAATCCAAAGGTATGTAAAGTTATTGACATTTTAGTGGCAGATATTCCAGAATTTTATGGCTTAATTCTTAGCAGAGATTGGTCACAAAAACTTCACGGATACTTTGCAACTGACTGGTCACACATGTGGCTCCGTTACAATGGTAAACCAAATAAGATAAAGGTTGAGCGAGAAAAACATCAGAAATACATAGTAATAGAAATGGAAGGAGAAAATGAACCGGTAGCATACAACAATAATATCATTGGCAACTATTCAGTTGATTCTTTCTTAGGAAATTTTAATGCTCATACTTCACCCTATTTAGAACATTACGTTTTATCTCAAGCAGAAAAATTTTCTCAAACAGATAGTTCAAAATGTATTAATTTTATAGATCCTCCTGTAAATAAATCGTTATTTTGGAAGTTATTTTTTGATGGTTTTAAATCTAATGAAGGAGCAGGAACAGGATGCGTGTTGATTAGTCCAGAGGGAAACAAAATTATGCTAACTTGTAGACTCGAGTTTGATTGCACCAATAATAATGCAGAATACAAGGCTTTAGTCCAAGGATTATACAAAGCAATCGGATTAGACATCAAATATCTACAATTTTTCGGAGATTATGAAACCGTAATCAGACAGGTACACAATACTATACATTTTTTATCAGGTCATTTAAAGCATTATCAATATTTAGTTCAAGATCTGACTGAACACTTTATATCATTTAATATTTCATCAATCCCCAGACTCCAGAATGCTAGTGCAGACCTCCTAGCAAATGTAGCTTCCAAGCTCATTCCTTGAGAAGACTATAGCCCTGATCGATTTTCAATTGAATTAATATTTAGACCCTCAATTCCTGATAACATTACCAATTGGAGGATTTTCAATGATGATTATGATATTGTAAGCTTCCTCACATCTGAAGGATCTTACACCAATTAGATAATTGATGAGGACCAACATGACAGAAATTGCAACATGATAGCACTAATAATGCTATGCCAAAGTCAGTAGTCAAGTTAGAAGACCTTTATGATTTGAAATATCGATTCAAAATATCTACCAATTCAAAACTGCAAATTTCTACTTTGAATTATGAATTAGCAAATCTAGGAACTGA
The DNA here is from genome assembly GCA_034641835.2 of Pinus albicaulis. Lineage (NCBI taxonomy): Eukaryota > Viridiplantae > Streptophyta > Pinopsida > Pinales > Pinaceae > Pinus > Pinus albicaulis. The sequence continues at coordinate 313,273,148 of CM076581.1, read as the reverse complement.
TACTAAACCACAGAATATCAACCTAGGTCTTGGCATAGCTCCTGAAGAAAAACTAGCGTATGTTCATCTTTTGAAGAAATACAAAAGTGTCTTTGCTTAGAACTACGATGAACTCAAAACTTATTACACTTCTATCATCCAACATACTATCCCAATGATAAACGATGAAAAACCTATCCAACAAAAGCTGAGAAAGATCCATCCCAATCTAGAAAATTAGATCAAATCTGAACTCAATAAGTTATTCAAAGCCAAGATTATTTACCCTGTTCGACATTCTAAATGGGTTTCCAATATGGTTCCCATTAGAAAGAAGAACGAAGACATTAGAATTTGCATTGACTTTCGAAATCTTAACAAAGCCTGCAAAAAATATAATTTTCCCTTGCCTCCTATGGAGCAAATATTGCAGGCAGTTGCAGGATTAGAATTAATGTCTTTCTTAGATGGTTTCTCTGGTTACAACCAAGTGTTGGTTCATCCTGATGATCAATTGAAAACCACATTCAGAACCAAATGGGGCACTTATGCATATCAAAAGATGCCTTTTGGTCAGATCAACGCTGGTGCCACATTTCAGAGAGCCATGGACATCGCATTCAAGGGACTAGTTAACAAACCAGTGGTAATTTACTTGGATGATATAACTGTATATTACAAGAAATGAGGTAATCATCTTAGAGATTTAAAACAGATCTTCCAACGTTGTCAAAATTATGGAATTTCACTTAACCCAAAAAAATATTTTTTTGCATTGAGTGAAGAAAAACTTCTTGGATTCATAGTGTCAAAATCTAGAACTCATATTGATCCTGACAGAATCAAGACGATTTCCGAAATACCCTTACCTCACAACAAGAAAGCTATGCAATCTTTCCTTCGCCAGATTAATTTTGTAAGGAGATTTGTGCCAAATTTTTCAAGAATTGTATCTCCTTTACAAGCAATGATTAAAAAGAACTCAAACTTCAAATGGGGTGAAGACAAATTTGAAGCATTTAATCTGATCAAACAAGCAATTGTTAATGCTCCATCTTTAGCAACTCCAAATTTTTTCGATCATTTTATTTTGTATACATTTTCCTCTGATAAATCATATGCTGCAATACTCACTCAAGCAAATCAAGACAATGTAGAAGCCCCAATTTCTTTCTTCAGTTCAAATTTACAGGGGGCTGAGTTGAATTATTTAGATGTAGAGAAACAAGCTTATGCTATTTTCAAAGAAATTAAATATTTCAGATCCTTTCTACTTAAAACCCATACAAAAATCATAGTACCGTTTCTAGCAGTAAGAAATATCTTAGTATAGAAATATGTGGGTGAAAAAAGAGCCAATTGGGTTACTTCCTTACAAGTATATGACGTAGAAATCAAACCAGCAAGTATTGTGAAAGGTCAAGGCTTTTGCAAAATGCTAGCTGGAGCATCGTTTATTTTTGAAAAACCATCTACAGAGGTACAAATGTATGAGATAAGCCTAAACGATGTTGAATCATTATATGTTGATATCATATTTTATTTAAAGAATGGATATGCTCCTCCAAATCTCGATTACACCAAGAAAAGAGCTCTAAGGTTAAAGGCTAAAAAACATAAACTCGTGAATAATGTTCTTTTTAGAATGAATTATGATTCTGTTCTCCTTAGATGTCTTGAGAAATATGAAGCTGAAAAAGTCTTGCAGGAACTCCACGATGGGCCAGCAGGCGAAAATTATGCTGGACATGCTACTGCACATAAAATCCTCTGTGCAGGCTATTACTGGCCCACACTATTCAAATACTCACATAGCTATGTAAGGAAATGTCAAGTTTTTCAAGCTGCTGCTGGAAGACAAAAGAAACCATCATTGCCATTGCAACCAGTCAACATTGAGCAGCCTTTTGATCAATGGGGATTGGACATAATAGGTGAGATCATTCCTCACTCTTCTAAACAACATATGTATATCCTTACAGCAACTGATTATTTTACTAAATGGGTAGAAGCAGTTCCTCTCAAGACAACTAATGCCGAGCATATCATCGAGTTCATAGATCAGTTCATAATCACCAGGTTTGGTTTACCTTCTAATTTAATGTTTGATAATGAATCGTATTTTTCTGGTAATGCTATGACTGAATTTTCACTTAAAAGAGGTTTTAAACTTAAATACTAAGCCAATTATTATCCACAGGGAAATGGGTTTGCTGAATCTACAAATAAAAACTTAATCATAATCATTAAGCAAGCCATTAATAAAAATCATAAAAATTTGCATAAGTCTTTAATATATGCTTTATGGGAAGATCGAATAATGTAGAAAGCCTCTATTGGCACTTCTCCCTTTAATTTAGTTTATGGGAAAGAAGTGGTTCTTCCAACTCATCTAGCAATTCCTTCTTTGGCCTTAGTTCAATATATTGATGAAGAACCAACTTCTTCCTTACAACTAAGACAACTAGAAATAATTAAGCTAGAAGAACAACGAGAACAGGCCAAAATAACTCATGCTCATCACAAAGCATTAGTAAAAGCTTCTTTTGATTCAAACATGATATCGAGAAAGGACTTTCAGATGGGAGATTTAGTTTTAAAATGGGACAAAGCTCATGAGGAAAAAGGGAAACATACGAAATTTCAATGAATGTGGCTTGGTCCTTTCCAAATCGCAGAAACCATAGGTCCATCTAATTTTAGGTTACAGGATTTAACAGGAAAAAGAGAGTCTTTACCTGTTAATGGACAGATCCTCAAAAAATATTTTCCATAGGAGATCATTCTTCTATTTTGTATATTATTTTTCTTTATTTTTCATAATAAAACCAGTTGTAAATGGTTACATTTGGAATTCACGTAAAAGATACAAATTCTCTTTTCAATTTTGTTTTCTCACTTGTATAAATATAATTCTTCTAGAAAATTGATCATTATTATTGAAAGATATAGCTAAAGGCTTTAGGCCTAGAAATGATACTAGTTTCAACCTTGTAAATCTTTATAAAAAGAAATCTTTAGTGAGAAATTGTTTTATATAAGTCTAATGAATGTTATAAATAACAAAATGAAGATTCTCTGTAGAAAATTTCTTTCCAAAAACTCTATTATTGTCGTCCAGAGCCATCTTAAGGAAACAATGACATCCTCCCTACCTACAAAATTACAACGTTCAAGGAATAATCCAATGATACGCTTTAACTTAAAGAGTAAGAGGTCTCATCACGAGATGACTTATCATGATCATAGATATTATAGCTTGCTGACTTTTCCAATACCACATACCACAACAGGGCAATGAATCAAGATTGTTGCAATCAAAAGACAAGGGGTATCATCACGAGCCAGCTTGTTCAACAAAGTTATAAATCAAGTGAGTGGCACTGTCATAAATTGGCTACCAAACAAAGACATTGTTCTTTCAGGATAAAAATAAAATGAAAGCAATAAGTGTGGATATGGATTTTTCTTTGAAAATTGTATATTTCTCTAAGTAGGATATAGGATCATTGCTGGGTAACAGGTAACCCTGTCGAGGCTATAAATTCCTGATGACAGCAGAGGTTCTACCTACGACAAATGAGTATATTTAAAACTGATTTACAGAGAAGCGTTTGTTTTTATCTTTATAAACCAAGTAGTGAAAGATATAGATACAAGGACTAGCTTGAGGAAGTAAATAGTCGAAATTGAATATAGAAGAAATGAAATATCATTGATAGATAAAAGCATAATGTACTTTGTCTTTGTATAAGAAAGTTTGATTTTCTAAAAATTTTCTATTTTAAAAGTTTAGAAAATTCAAAAGAAAAACAAAGATAATTGGTTCTTCCCAGTGAATCGCCAATTGTTGTGGCCAGCAACAACCCCCCTTCTTATATAGTATTATCACTAATACTAATTAAGTGGGGGCCCTTATTAGAAAAAAAAAATTAAAAATCGATTACTGCTTGTATTTCCTTTTTCAATAAAACTTACTATCATAAACTTAGGAGAATATCCGTTGAAAAATGTAAAAAAACTTGAGTTTTATGATAGGATAAAATAAAATCATTATTTAAAGAAAAATCGCATCGAAAAAAGGTAATCAATACCTTCTTACAAGTGGAATTCTAAGATTAATAGATCACGATGCGAAACTACACACTAAAAGAACATTCATCGCATTGCATGCCTCAAATGTCATATCTTATGCTGAAAAACCTCAAACCACCGATGTGCAATAACACATATCGCAAATCGTGTCTTGCAGAAAAAGACATTAACGGAGATTTGTCATTTGTCACGCTCTACCTATTTTGCAATATTGCGATCCATCGATATTGCGATTCAGCGATTCAACAATTTTGTGATATTGCGGTATTGTAATATTGTAATTCCATGAGATTGCGATTTGCGATATTGCGAAGAAAATCATAAATCACCTTATTGCAGATATTTAAGTCTCATTGTACGAATTTTTTTTTCCATAAACTGAGACCCGGTTATGCGCTTTAATGTTAATCAATGAATTGGTTGTAAATCATTAATGAAATATGGCTTCATTCTGGTCGAAGAGCTATTTCACGTAAGGTGGTATATTTTATACATATTTAGCATTTAAAGCTTTCCTGTCACCCTTTTCCTATCATTATTCTCACTTCATTCGTAAACTGCAGGAGCGAAGAATAGAGAACTATACAAAGCGTTATTTAGGGTATTATGGGAAAGAAAGACAAGGCTCTGAGTTCTGAAGACAAATAAATGACGCCTTTGTATACAGACACTGCTTGTAACAAATATGCTGGTATTACTACTTGGGAGGGCATGTATAATCTACTTGAGGAAGAGAACCCCAGAGTAATGGAGGTTACAGCTATTGCAGGCTCACATGGGTCTTTTGATGCATCCATTACAGAGCTAGCTTGCTCATTCTTGCACCGGATAGCAGCAAGGCCTAGAATTATTCCCTACACGGTCATGGTTAAATGGGTACTGGACAACACTGATATTACAAATAGACAGTTTAAGACACAGGGTCAAGAACTCATTGGCTCATTTACTCCACAAGATTTGAGACTCATGTATCATTTACCAGAGCCACATGTGACTTATAACAAACATTTCATGGAGAATTTTGCTAAAGAAAATGAAAACCTAGTAGAATGCACCAAGGACTAGTCAAGGAGGGATGAACCACTAAAAAAGCATAAACAAGGTATGTATAGTACTGGTTCTCTCACTTCTCCATATTGCTTTGCTGCTGCTATGCTCTGTAGGCTTTTTGGAAAGCCAGACATTAATAAGTCTGAATGGATACCATTATTGAATGCTATTGTTAATGCTACTATTGTGGATTGGGCTAAGATATTATCTGACAACTTAGCCATGACCATTTTGAATCACCGTTCTAAAATAACTGTTTCGTAGAGAGTTTATCCCCGTTTTTACTTATCTGCTTATGTGATGGATTCAATCTGTTATGTTTCCAAGTTTTCTTTAATGGGTTGGAAATGGACGACTCAAGATCCCTTACCCATTCATATTTATCACAAAAAATTGTGGGATTCCAATTTCATTCCCTATTTTTACAAGATTTGCCATGGAATCATGTTGTCCCTGTACAAAATGTTATATGATAAAGACGCTCCTGGGTTTTCTCCTGAAGAAGAGGTATACATACTTCCTATTGGGAAATGGTTTGGAGAAGAACCATTTACATATGTTAGGGTATTTGGAAGTTTTTCTTCCCCTCATGTCTTACCTTCATATGTTCCTAATAAATTCATGGCACGAGAAATTTCTTAGCAAACCTGTGGAGAAGAAGGTTTGACTAAAGACTTGGAGGACAAAAAGAAGGCTATTTGGCCATAATTTCCTGTGGACTACAGAGCCTTTTCATTATTTGATGTAGGCCATGCATTCAAAGAAGTAAACAACATAACATGTTTACATTTTTTCAAATTTCCAAGAAGACCATTCGATCCTTATGATATTGCCAAAAATTTCACTACTACAGTCAAAGTAAGAGTGTTTTCTAAAGAAAATGATATTTTTGATGAAATGTTCCAAGAAAAAGGCAGAGTTAAAGAGATTCTACATTCAGCCCAAATACGGTTTCTTCCAGCAGAATTTCAAGAGTTCAAGATATACAGAGAAAGGAGGTTAACCAATATCCCTTTGGATAAATTACGTCTGGAACCCATGAGGGAACCAAATCCCAGTATTACTCTCAGTGGAATTTCAGGCTCAAACAGATCTAAATATAAGTCTAGGAGAGAAACGTTAGAACACTGTAAGAGGTCTGACAATGACCATGATAAAAGTGAAGGGTCAGTAAGGGATACTGCCCAATCAAAGGAGCTCTCAGAGCAACAAGTTTCAACCTCTCCACAGTTCAATTCTCTTCCTCTCATCGTACAACAACCATCAGTCAGAACCGAGTTAGATAAAGAATGGGAGACATTCAATGATTTAATCAATATTGAAAGACAGAACACACAGACACCTGTGAGTAATGTACAGACAACAAAAGATATAATCACAGGAATAACTAGCAATGTCTCAGAAATGGAACATATTCCCATTACCCCATCCTATGAATTTATGCTCAAAATAGAGGAAATTCCTCCTTTTAATGTATTTTATAGTCCACAACACAAGACAGTGGTAAGAAGACAAAGGAAGAAAAGGAAATTGGAAAATGTGCTCTCTCATGATACAGAACAATTAGACGTCCTATGGCAAGATCCTACTACCGATCCAACTGAAAATCTCACCAAATTATCTTAGATCACAGGAGCATATGCCCCTGTAGCCATTGATAAAGTATCTGAGGTATGGCAATTACTAAATGAGAAAGAATATCAAGTACAGGTTTTGCAACAACAACTGCAACAAGCCAATGCCAACAACGAAGCATAGAAACAACTTAAAAAATTACAGCAGGACATCTAGCAAATGCAGATAGTATACCAGAACAGTTCGGCTGTAAAAGAAAAACAGCTACAGGTTATGCAAGAGATGTACAAGGATGATCCCAAGCTTACAGAACTCATCACAGAGTCTATTTCCTTAAATGATCAACTACTACAGCAACAGGAAATATTATGTCAAAGAATATCACAGTGGAACTCTTATTATGAAGAAAATGATAAAATCACTAATCAAGTCATAGACTTATGACATAATTATGATTTAATTGATAAAAGAGTTACTGACTATTTGGCTTGGCAAGAAACAGAGGAGGGAAAAAGAGCAGGTGCAACAATAATCAACAACAATCATAAAGAAATGCTCTTTAATAATTAGGATGCACAAATCAGGAAAGTAGAGTAAGAGGCAGAAGAAGCAGCCACAGCGGCAATAAATATTATTGATTGCATAAATGAAAATTTACACAAGGAAAATCTGATCTCAGAAACTAATCCAGGGTATCTACCAAAGCCACAACAACTACAAACAGAATGGAGACAGAAGGCTCAAGAGAAGGCAGAGTCGATTAAAAGATTAACTAAGTTAAATTGGGATTCTTACTGGGCATGTCTGGTAAAACCACATAGCCAGTGCAAGACTCTCAAATGTATCATCAATTCTGCCGAGAAGATGGCACCATCTCTCGCTAATTCTATTTTCACGGGATAGTTAAAGTCAGAAGTCGGCTAGCCTACTCTTCTTAAAAAAATGCTAAACGCTTGCAATTTCAAAGAACAAATTCACAAGTAGTTAGTTGTTAAGTTTTAATTTTAGATTTAGTATTAATTTTGATTTATTTTTTTCCTGAAAAGAGGGCGGTCATTTAAACCGTATCCTACATTTTTGTAATAAATTACTTTTAGATTTAGTTAGTAGTATTTAAACCCTTCTCATGCATTCAGAGAAGGGTCCTGAAATTTTTCAAAAACTTGTCCTCAGAACATGCACTTTTGCACCCTCCGAGGAGGTTTTGATGAATGAATGGAACAAGATTTATTGATATCTACGTCTAATATCTACTACTGATGCTGCACTTTTGTACTCTTAGTCGATGTTGGATTAAGAAGAGATAAGTCATTATTGCTTGAAGCTCATGAGTAGAAATAGTTGTAAATGTTACTTTTATCTCTTAACTATTTCTGCCTTTGTGTTAAAGTAATATTCATGTTCAGTTGTTTATATATTGATGCTTGAATTTTTGAGTTATCATTTGGCACTTTTTTATGGTGATAGCTATTTCTTTATGCTTAATATATGAGTAGCTTACCATGCGATATGTTTTTCATAACTATTTCATCTAACTTTTTATACGAAGTGGTTTATCTTTATTGAATTCTTCTCTTATAACAATTGAATGATATTTATTACCAATTGTTATTTGAAATCCTTTTAGATCGCATAACAGAAAGATTACATTCCGGGTTAGTGTAGAATTAGATATTTCTGTTTATTAGAATACAATTGCATGTTATTAGATTAAAGTTAGAATAAAAGCATTTCACTTAGGAACTTTTAGAAACAAAATATCAATTCTCAAAACACACACACATATTGGGATACTGGTCCCATTATCCCCAGTTAGACTCACTATACCAAATGGAAAAGGAGTTGCCAACCAAGGTCTGGACCGGGTTGGTATCCCCCTTGTTGTAGCCTTGATTTTCGGGGCTTCAACATACTTGGTGCTAGAAGGAGGGCCCGAACTATTAATGGAAAGTAAGTCAAAATATAAATACCATTCTGAGAATAAATTTCCCTCACCATCTCCCCCGACTTCCCCATCCCACTTAGAATCTCTAAATCTAGAGCTATAAGTCGAAATAAAAATAGCCACTGCCACAAAACCTGACTTTTCAGAAGAATCTGCTATTGAACCTTCTGAATTTGAGTCTTTGATCCATAAAATTCAGCGATTTTCAATATCATCTCAAAGATCTGATAAATCTCAAGGTAGTGTGACTTCCCAATATAACCTTGCTCATCCTCTCACTAGATTATAGAGCGAAAAGTTTGGCATTCAGCCAACTAGGTTACCTTTACCTACAAGGAAGAGAGAAAGGAAATCACCTAAAGGTTCTGATAGTGAGACTCTTTCATCATCATCATCCATCTCAACCTCTTTACCGTGAAGTCAACGATCCACCCCTTCACTTCACACTATTGTCCGTTAGTCCACTGGAACTTCCACATCTCCTTCTCAAACATCTAGAATTGTAATATCCTCATATTCCCAATTGCAGGGGTCATATTCTATGCTTTCCTGTGTTGGTAGTTCAGCGATGGCCCAATTTCCATGGAATAACCTAGGGGTAGTCTTAATGGCTACACCCTTGAGTCAATTACCAGCCCATCCTGGAAAATGGCTGCCTAAGTTTGATCTTGAAGAAGGTATGCTAGCGGAATAACATATAAATAACTTTATGTTGTCCATAAATCTCAATGGAGTTACTAATGAAGACGCTGTCGTCTGACTATTTCCCTATACTCTACAAGGAGCAGCCGGATCATTGTATTTCTCATTACCACCTGGATCTATTACTAGTTGGGATATCTTTCAGGATCAATTTTTGACTAAGTTCGGTGATGACAGGTCTACAATGACACTGATCAATGACCTATCTAATCTTAGGGCTGAGTCAAAAGAACCAATCAAGGAGTTTAATTCACATTTCAATAAACTGCTAAATAAAATTGCTACTGCTTCCAAGCCTAGCGAAGAAGTGCAAAGTGAATGGTACATCTCTGATTTACCATCAAACATAGCAATCTTCATTGATAGGGATAACAAAACAACTTTATCTTACAATATGAAGGAAGCAATAGCATTGGAGAAACGTATCATTGCTCTAGAAAAGAAAAACGCAATAAAATAATGAAAATCAAAGAAGGTTACTTTTAAAGAAGACCCCAAGAAAAAACAATCGAAAGATCCATTCAATTTAGAAGCATTGTAGAAAGTTATGAAAACCATGTCCACTGAAATGGTTGACATTAAGAAACAAGTGGTAGAAACATCTTGTAAAAATTCATTCAAGCCTTATAGAAGAAACCCTTCGACTGATTCAAAGCCGCCAAATTCTATCAGAAGTGCTGAATCAGAGGAAGAAGAATAAGACATTGCTACTAAAGAAACTACCGATGAAGAAGAAGTTGTAGAAGTACAAGGTATGTGGGATTTCATCCTCCCAGATGAAGAAGATCAAGAGGCATCCCCGGTTAGCACTCGAACTATAAATCAACTTGATCCTCCTCAACCTACTTCTAAGCCAAAGAGCGCAAGCTCAATGACTAAGGATAAAGTTGTAGCCAAGAAAGCGATATCTAAAGCGACTCAAACTAGTCCAGTCCAAACAGATTCATCAACTCCATCAAAAACATTGATCGTTTCGGATGAAATGGAGTATAATATCATATAAGACATGAAGAAGAATAGAGCTAACATCACTTTTTATGAATTGAGCAAGTTAAAACACCAGCAAAAGATACTTTTGAAATAATTTCATGCTATACCAGAAAAACCTTTTCCCGCTCCTATAATTTCTCAAGCTTCCCATGAAATGGGAAGACCTCCAACTAATGTGATTAATAAATTTGATCTAGAAAATATCACTTTAATTAGACGAAGGTCGAGATATCATACTCCCCCATTTCTTCTTACTTATGAAATTTTCACTAAAAATTTGCATAATTACTTAGTGGATTCAGGAGCTTCGTTTAATATTCTACCAAAATCAATATGTGCAAAGTTGAACATTCAACCGCAAAAATCTGTTGTGCACATAGTCCAGCTAGATCAATCACAAGTTGAAATGATCGGCGAATTAAATTAGGTTACTAGAAGGCTGTCATCTAATCCAAAGGTATGTCAAGTTATCGACATTTTAGCTGCAGATATTCCAAAATTTTATGGCTTAATTCTTAGCAGAGATTGGTCAGAAAAACTTCACGGATACTTTGCAACTGATTGGTAACACATGTGGCTCCCTTACAATGGTAAACCAAATCAGATAAAGGTTGAGTGAGAAAAACATCAGAAATACATAGTAATAGAACTGGAAGGAGAAAATGAACTGGTAGCATACAACAATAATATCATTGGCAACTATTCAGTTGATTCTTTCTTAGGAAATTTTAATGCTCATACTTCACCTTATTTAGAACATTCTGTTTTATCTCAAGTAGAAGATTTTTCTCAAACAGATAGTTCTAAATCTATTAATTTTATAGATCCTGCTGTAAATAAATCTTTATTTTGGAAGTTATTTTTTGATGGTTCTAAATGTAATGAAGGAGTAGGAGCAGGATGCGTGTTGATTAGTCCAGAGGGAAACAAAATTATGCTAACTTTCAGACTCGGGTTTGATTGCACCAATAATACTGCAGAATACGAGGCTTTAGTCCAAGGATTATACAAAGCAATCGGATTAGACATCGAATATCTACAAGTTTTCAGAGATTCTGAAATTGTAATCAAACAGGTACGCAATACTATACATTGTTTATCAGGTCATTTAAAGCATTATCAATCTTTAGTTCAAGATTTGACTGAACACTTTATAGCATTTAATATTTCATCAACCCTCAGACTCCAGAATGCTAGTACAGACCTCCTAGCCAATGTAGCTTCGAAGCTCATTCCCTCAGAAGGCTATAGCCTTGATCGATTTTCAATCAAATTAATCTTTAGACCCTCTATTCCTAATAAGATTACCAATTTGATTAGTTCCAATGATCACCCTGATATTGTAAGCTTCCTCACATCTAAAGGATCTTACACCAATCAGATAATTGATGAGGGCCAACATGACAGACAATTGCAACATGATAGCACTAATAATGCTATGCCAAAGTCAGTAGTCAAGTTAGAAGACCTTTATGATTTGAAAGATCGATTCAAACGATCTACCAATTCAAAACTGCAAAGTTTAAATTTGAATTATGAATTAGTAAATCTAGGAACCAATACTAAACCACAGAATATCAACCTAGGTATTGGCCTAGCTCCTAAAGAAAAATTAGTGTATGTTCGTCTTTTGAAACAATACAAAAGTGTATTTTCTTGGAACTATGATGAACTCAAAAATTATGACACTTATATCATCCAACATACTATCCGAATGATAAACGATGAAGTCCAACAAAAGCTGAGAAAGATACATCCCAATCTAGAAAATCAGATCAAATATGAACTCAATAAGTTATTGAAAGCCAAGATCATTTTTCTCATTCGACATTCTAAATGGGTTTCCAATATGGTTCCCGTTAGAAAGAAGAACGGAGACATTAGAATTTGCATTGACTTTCGAAATCTTAACAAAGCCTGCCAAAAAGATAATTTTCCTTTGCCTCCTATGGAGCAAATATTGCAGGCAGTTGCAGGATTAGAATTAATGTCTTTCTTAGATGGTCTCTCTGGTTACAACCAAGTGTTCGTTCATCCTTATGATCAGTTTAAAACCACATTCTGAACCAAATGGGCACTTTTGCATATCAAAAGATGCCTTTTGGTCTGATCAACGTTGGTGCCACATTTCATAGAGCCATGGACATCGCATTGAAGGGACTAGTTAAAAAATCAGTGCCAGTTTACTTGGATGATATAACTATATATTCCAAGAAACGAGGTAATCATCTTAGAGATTTAAAACAGATCTTCCAACGTTGCCAAAAGTATGGAATTTCACTTAACGCAAAAAAATATTTTTTTTCATTGAGTGAAGGAAAAGTTCTTGGATTCATAGTGTCAAAATCTGGAATTCATATTGATCCTGACAGAATCAAGGAGATTTCCAAAATACCCCTACCTCACAACAAGAAAGCTATGCAATATTTCCTTGGCCAGATTAATTTTGTAAAGAGATTTGTGCCAGAATTTTCAAGACTTGTATCTCCTTTACAAGCAATGATTAAAAAGAACTCAAACTTCAAATGGGGCCAAGACGAATTTGAAGCATTTAATCTGATCAAACAAGCAATTGTTAATGCTCCATCTTTAGCAACTCCAAATTTTTCCGATCCTTTTATTTTGTATACATTTTGCCTCTGATAAATCATATGCTGCAATACTCACTCAAGAAAATCGAGACAAGGCAGAAACCCCAATTGCTTTCTCTAGTTAAAATTTACATGGGGCTGAGTTGAATTATTCAGATTTAGAGAAACAAACATATGTTGTTTTCAAAGCAATTAAATATTTCAGATCCTTTCTACTTAAAAACCATACAAAAATTATAGTACCATTTCCAGCGGTTAGAAATCTCTTAGTACAGAGAGCCAATTGGGTTACTGCCTTACAAGAATATGACGTAGAAATCAAACCAGCAAGTATTGTAAGAGGTCAAGGCTTTTGAAAAATGCTAGCTGGAGCATCACTTATTTCGAAAAAACCATCTACAGAGGTACAAATGTATGAGGTAAGCATAAATGATGTTGAATCATTATATGCTGATATCATATTTTATTTAAAGAATGGATATGCTCCTACAAATCTCGATTACACTATGAAAAGAGCTCTAAGGTTAAAAGCTAAACAATATCAACTCATGAATAATGTTCTTTTTAGAATGAATTATGATTCTGTTCTATTTAGATGTCTTGAGAAATCTGAAGCTGAAAAAGTCTTGCAGGAACTCCACGATGGGCCAGCAGGCGAACATTATGCTGGAGATGCTACTGCACATAAAATCTCCGCGCAGGCTATTATTGGCCCACACTATTCAAATACTGACATAGCTACGTAAGGAAATGTCAATTTTGTCAAACCGCTACTGGAAGACAAAATAAACCATCATTTCCATTGCAACCAATCAAGATTGAGAAGCCTTTTGATCAATCGGGATTGGACATAATAGGTGAGATCGTTCCTCACTCTTCTAAACAACATAGGTATATCCTTATGTCAACTGATTATCTTACTAAATGGGTAGAAGTAGTTCCTCTCAAGACAACTAATGTCGAGCATATCATCGAGTTCATAGATCAGTTCATAATCACCAGGTTTAGTTTACCTTCTTCTTTAATGTTTGATAATGCATCGTATTATTCTGGTAATGCTATGATTGAATTTACTCTTAAAAGAGGTTTCAAACTTAAATACTTTTCCAATTATTATCCACAGGGAAATGGGTTAGCTGAATCTACAAATAAAAATTTAATCAGAATCATTAAGAAAACCATTGATCAAAATCATAAAAATTGGCATAAGTCTTTAATATATGCTTTATGGGCAAATCGAATAACGCAGAAAGCCTCCATTAGCACTTCTCCCTTTAATTTAGTTTATGTGAAAGAAGTGGTTCTTCCAACTCATCTAGCAATTCCTTGTTTGGCATTATTTCAATATATTGATGAAGCACCAACTTCTTCCTTACAACTAAGACAGCTATAAATAATTAAGCTAGAAGAACAACGAGAACAGGCCAAAATAACTCATGCTCATCACCAAGCATTAGTAAAAGCTTCTTTTGATTCAAACATGATATCCCGAAAGGACTTTCAGATGGGAGATTTATTTTTAAAATGGGACAAAGCTCATGAGGAAAAAGGGAAACATGCAAAATTTCAACGAATGTGGCTTGGTCCTTTCCAAATCGCAGAAATCATAGGTCCATCTACTTTTACGTTACATGATCTAACAGAAAAAAGAGAGTCTTTACCCGTTAACGGAGAGATCCTCAAAAAATATTTTCCATAGGAGATCATTCTTCTATTTTGTATATTAGTTTTCTTTATTTTTCATAATAAAACTAGTTGTAAATGGTTACATTTGGAATTTATGAAAAAGATACAAATTCTCTTTTAGATTTTGTTTTCCCACTTGTATAAATAAAATTCTTCTAGAAAATTGATCATTATTATTGAAAGATACAGTTAAAGGCTTTAGGCCTAGAAATGATACTAGTTTCAACCTTGTAAATCTTTATAAAAAGAAATCTTTAGTGAGAAATTGTTTTATATAACTCTAATGAATGTTATAAATAACAAAATGAAGATTCTCTGTAGAAAATTTATTTCCAAAAAATCTATTATTGTCGTCCAGATCCATCTTAAGGAAACAATGACGTCCTCCCTACCTACAAAATTACAACGTTCAGGGAATAATCCAATGATACACTTTAACATAAAGAGTAAGAGGTCTCATCACGAGCTGACTTATCATGATCATAGATATTATAGCTTGCTGACTTTGCCAATACCACATACCACAACAGGGAAATGAATCAAGATTGTTGCAATCAAAAGACAAGGGGTATCATCACGAGCCAGCTTGTTCAACAAAGTTATAAATCAAGTGAGTGGCACTGTCATAAATTGGCTACCAAACAAAGACATTGTTCTTTAAGGATAAAAATAAAATGAAAGCAATAAGTGTGGATATGGATTTTTCTTTGAAAATTGTATATTTCTCTAAGTAGGATATAGGATCATTGCTGGGTAACAGGTAACCCTGTCGAGGCTATAAACGCCTACTGGCAGTAGAGGCTATACCTACGACAAACGAGCATATTTAAAACTGATTTACAAAGAAGCCTTTATTTTTATCTTTATAAACCAAGTAGTGACTGATATAGATACAAGGACTAGCTTGAGGAAGTAAATAGTCAAAATTGAATATAGAAGAAACGAAATATCATTGATAGATAAAAGCATAATGTACTTTGTCTTTGTATAATAAAGTTCTATTTTCTAAAAAAATTCTGTTTTAAAAGTTTAGAAAATTCAAAAGAAAAATAGAGATAATTGTTTCTTCCCAGTGAATCACCAATTGTTGTGGCCAACAACAACCCCCCTTCTTATTTAGTATTATCACTAATACTAAATAAGTGGGGGCCCTTATTCAAAAAAAATAAAAAAAATTAATTAGTGCTTGTATTTCCTTTTTCAATAAAACTTACTATCATAAACTTAGGAGAATATCCCTTGAAAAATCTAAAAAAACTTAAGTTTTATGATAGGATAAAATAAAATCATTCTTTAAAGAAAAATCGCATCGAAAAAAGGTAATGAATACCTCCTTACAAGTGGAATTCTAAGATTGCAAGATCATGATGCGAAACTACACACTAAAAGAACATTCATCACATCGCATGCCTCAAATGTCATATCTTAATCTGAAAAACCTCAAACCGCTGATGTGCAATAGCATATATCACAAAATCGCGTCTTACAGAAAAACACATTAACGGAGATTTTTCATTTGTTACGCTCTACCAATTTTGTGATATTGCGATCCAGCGACATTGCGATCTAGCGATATCGTGATTCAGCGATTCAGCAATTTTGCGATATTGTGGTATTGTAATATTGTAATTCCATGAGATTGCGATTTTTGATACTGCGATTTGCGATATTTCAAAGCAAATCATAAATCGCCTTATCGCAGTTATTTAAGGCTCATTGTATGAAATTTTTTTTCCATAAACCGAGACCTGGTTATGCACTTTAATGTTAATCAATGAATTGGTTGTCAATCATTAATGAAATATGGTTTCATTCTGATCGAAGAGCTATTTCACGTAAGGTGGTATATTTTATACATCTTCAGCATTTAAAGCTTTCCTGTCACCTTTTTCCGATCATTATTCTCACTTTATTCGTAAACTGCAGGAGCGAAGAACAAAGAACTATACAAAGAAGTATTCAGGGTATTATGGGAAAGAAAGACAAGGCTCTGAGTTCTGAAGACAAAGAAATGACGCCTTTTTATACAGACACTGCCTGGAACAAAGATGTTGGTATTAGTACTTGGGAGGGCATGTATAATATACTTGAGGAAGAGAACCCTAGAGTAATTGAGGTTACAGCTATTGCAGGCTCACATGGGTCTTCTGATGCATCCATTACAGAGCTACCTTGCTCATTCTTGCACCGGATAGCAGCAAGGCGCAAAATTATTCCCTATACGGACATGGTTAAATGGGTACTGGACAACACTGATATTACAAATAGAAAGTTTAATACTCAGGGTCAAGAACTCATTGGCTCATTTACTCCACAAGATTTGAGACTCATGTATCATTTAACAGAGCCACAGGTGACTTATAACAAATAGTTCATGGAGAAGTTTGCTAAAGAAAATGAAAACCTGAAAAAATGCACCAAGGACTGGTCAAGGAGGGACGAACCACTAAAAAAGGATAAACACGGTATGTATAGTACTGGTTCTCTCACTTCTCCATATTTCTTTGTTGCTGCTATGCTCTGTAGGCTTTTTGGAAAGCTAGACATTAATAAGTTTTCATCTGAATGGCTACCATTATTGAATGTTGTTGTTAATGCTACTATTGTGGATTGGGCTAAGATATTATCTTACAACTTAGCCACGACCATTTTGAATTACTGTTCTAAAAGAACCGTTTCTCAGAGATTTATCCCCCTTTTTACTTATCTGTTTATGTGATGGATTCAATCTGTTATGTTTCCAAGTTTCCTTTAATGGGTTGGAAATGGACGACTCAAGATCCCTTACCCATTCATATTTATCACAATGAATTGTGGGATTCCAAGTTCATTCCCTATTTTTACAAGATTTTCCATGGAATCATGTCGCCCCTATATAGATGTTATATGATAAAGACGCTCCTAAGTTTTCTCCTTAAGCAAAGGTAGACATACTTCCTGTTGCAAGATGGTTTGGAGAAGAACTGTTTACATATGTTAGGGTATTTGGAAGTTTTGCTTCCCCTCATGTACTACCTTTGTATGTTCCTGATAAACTCATGGCACGAGAAATTGCTTATCAAACCTACGGAGAAGGAGGTTTGACTAAAGACTTGAAGGAAAAAAGAAGGCTATTTGGCCACAATTTCCTATGTCCTATGGAGCCTTTTCATTATTTGATGTAGGCCATGCATTCAAATAAGTAAAGAACATAACATGTTTAAATTTGTTCAAATTTCCGAGAAGACCGTTTGATCCTTATGATATTGCCAAAACTTTCACTACTATAGTCAAAATAAGAGTGTTTTCTAAAGAAGATGATATTTTTGATGACATGTTCCAAGAAAAAGGCACACTTAAATAGATTCTATATTCAGCCCAAATACGGTTTCTTCCAACATAATTTCAAGAGTTCAAGATATACAGAGAAATGAGGTTAATCAGTATCCCTTTGGATAAATTACGCTTGGAACCCATGAGGGAACCAACTCCCAGTATGATTCTCAGTGTAAGTTCAGGTTCAGACAGATCTAAATCTATGTCTGGAAGAGAAGCGTCAGAACACTCTAAGAGGTCTGACAATGACCATGACAAAAGTGAAGTGTCAGTAAGGGATACTGCCCAGTCAAAGGAGCTCTCATAGCAACAAGTTTCAACCTCTCCACAGTTAAATTATCTTCCTCTCATCGTACAGCAACCATAAGTCAGAACTGAGTTAGATAAAGAATGGGAGACATTCAATGATTTAATCAATATTGAACGACAGAACACATAGACACCTGTGAGTAATGTACAGACAACAAAAGATATAATCACAGGAATAACTAGCAATGTCTCAGAAGTGGAACATATTCCCATTACCCCATCCTCTCAACTTATGCTCAAAATAGAGGAAATTCCTCCTCTTGATGTATTTTATAGTCCACAACACAAGGCAGTGGTAAGAAGACAAAGGAAGAAAAGGAAATTGGAAAATGTGCTCTCTCATGATGCAAAACAATTAGATGTCCTATGGCAAGATCCTACTACTGATCCAACTGAAAATCTCACCAAATTATCTCAGATCACAGAAGCATATGCCTCTGCAGCCATTGATAAAGCATCTAAGGTACGGAAATTACTGAATGAGAAATAAGATCAAGTACAGGTTTTGCAACAATAACTGCAACAAGCCAATGCCAACAACGAAGCACAGAAACAAATTAAAAAATTACAGCAGGACTTCCAGCAAATGCAGATAGGATACCGGAATAGTTGGGTTAAAAAAGAAAAACAGCTACAGGTTATGCAAGAGATGCACAAGGATGATCCCAAGCTTACAGAATTCATCACAGAGTCTATTTCCTTAAATGATCAACTACTGCAGCAAGAGGAAATATTATGCCAAAGAATATCACAGTGGAACTCTTACTGTGAAGCAAATGATAAAATCACTAATCAAGTTGTAGACTTACGACATAATTATGATTTAATTGTTAAAAGATTTACTGACTATTTGGCTTGGCAAGAAACAGAGGAGGGGAAAAGAGAAGGTGCACCAATAATGAACAAAAATCATAAAGAAATGCTCTTTAATAATTGGGATGCACAAATCAGGAAAGCAGAGCAAGCGGCAGAAGAAGTAGCCACAGTGGCAAGCAATATTATTGATTGCAAAAATGAAAATTTGCACAAGGAAAATTTGATCTCAGAAACTACTGCAGGGTATCTACCAAAGCCACAACAACTACAGACAGACTGGAGACAAAAGGCTCAAGAAAAGGTGGAATCGATTAAAAGATTAAGTTAAATTGGGATTCTTAATGGGCATGTCTGGTATCATCAATTCTGCCGAGAAGATGGCGCCAGCTCTTGCCGATTCCATTTTCACATGACAGTTAAAGTGAGAAGTCTGCCAGCCTACTATTCTCAAACAAATGCTGAACGTTTGCAATTTCAAAAAACAGATTCACAAGTAGTTAATTGTTGAGTTTTAATTTTAGATTTAGTATTAATTTTTCTTTATTTTTTGCCTAAAAATAGGTAGGTCATTTAAACCGTATCCTACATTTTTGTAATAAATTATTTTTAGATTTAGTTAGTAGTATTTAAACCCTTCTCATGAATTTAGAGAAGGGTCCTGAAATTTGTCAAAAACGTGTCCTTAGAACATGCACTTTTGCACCCTCCGAGGAGGTTTTGATGAATGAATGGAACAGTATTTATTGAGATCTGCGTTTAATATCTACTACTGATGTTGCACTTTTGTACTCATAGTGGATGTTGGATTAAGAAGAGATAAGTCATTATTGCTTGAAGCTCATGAGTAGAACTAGTTATAAATGGTACTTTTATCTCTCAACTATTTCTGCCTTTGTGTTAAAGTAATATTCATGTTCAGTTGTTTATATATTGATGCTTGAATGTTTGAGTTATCCTTTGGCACTTTTGTATGGTGATAGCTATTTATTTATGCTTAATATATGAGTAGCTTATTATGCGATATATTTTTCATAACTGTTTCGTCTAACTTTTTATACGAAGTGGTTTATCTTTATTGAATTATTTTCTTATAACAATTGAATGGTCTTTATTACCAATTGTTATTTGAAATCATTTTAGATCGCATAACGGAAAGATTACATCCCAAGTTAGTGTATAATTAGATATTTCTGTTTATTAGAATACAATTGCATGTTATTAGATTAAAGGTAGAATAAAATCATTTCACTTAGGAACTTTTAGAAAAAAAATATCAATTCTCAAAAGACACACACATATTGGGATATTGGTCCCATTATCCCCAGTCAGACCCACTGTACCAAACAGAAAAGGAGCTGCCAACCAAGGCCCGGACCAGGTGGGTATCCCCCTTGTTGTAGACCCAATTTTTGGGGCTTCAACATGACCAAGTGAAACTTGATGGACAAACTGATTTCCTAGTGAAGTGTCAAATGGCCAAAATTAAATGGAGACCTGTTAGAGGACTTGGTGAGATATTTCCAATTATTCTATTCGTTCGTCAAACCAAGCTGTGGTTTAATAACAATGGGAAATAGAAAAAAATATCATTTTTCCTATAAAATTACTTATTTTCTCCAAATACAATCCATTTATAGTGAACTATTGAATCATTTTTAGAGGAGAAGAAAGCCCTAAACCATGGGGAGATCGTAGAAGAAAAATCGACCATTGGAATCTACATCTACGATGTGGAGGTAGGTGGCCTGAATAATGGCCGAAGTGTCCTCGGACATGTAATTTTATTAATCAAAAAACCAATTACATTGGAATTATGAAAGAGTTTACACCCGAACAACAAAAACACTCTTGCAATGAGCTATTTATAAGCTCAATGTCCTAACTTCCACTAATTATGGACCAATTATTAAATAAAAAGTGTCCACTTACATTAAATGACCTTCTAGCTATTCTACTAGCTTTATTCCTAACTTAGAGCCTAGGAAACGACTCTATTCTAGAGTCCTATTTTTAATAACAAAATTCTATTTCTAAGTATCTCAAATATTTATTAAATATTTTAGAATAATAATTATTAATTTAATATCTTAAATTAATAATTATTTTATTCAAACTTTATGTTAGTATGAATCCTTTGTCGAAGTGTACGAAAAAGGACCACTTTAGCTACGCATAACTAATAGCCCTAACAACAAAATTGGCTGCCAATATCTTCAGATCTGTGGTTAGTTAAACAAGAAAAGAGCTGCAAAAAACCAGATCTATGCATGAAAAGACATTAAGCAGTAAAAATAAGGGTTTGCTCCATATACCAATAGACAAGACAAGAACAATTTTTGAAAGAATTTTTTTATTAATTGGGCACCTGGGAGGAAAACAAGAAGGCATATCCAATTCTCCTCAGTGGGATGGGTTCTTGGAAGTCCTCAGCACTTCAGATCTAAGATTTATCTCTCTTGTTGGTGTAGAAAACCCAATGCAAAGAAAGGAGCTCAATGGGAGCTCACACAACAAATGATGGAAAAATGTGACCAAGTGTATAGATCCAGAGTGATCTAATAGGCAACAAAAGGTGAAGAATGATGGGAAACACCCTCCTATTTATAACAAAATATTGGGTCATTCTAGATCTTGGTGCATGGGTTAACCAGATCTAGATCCACCTTTTATGGAATATTTTATTATATTTGTTGGAGGGAAAAGGTATTTGACTTGGGTCAAATCCCTTGATTTGTCAAAAATAAATAAATAAATGATTTATTTATCTTTTTAAGGAAGCGGTTAGAAGATAATCAAATAAATATTGATTTATTTAATTATTTGTGGGTGATTTGGTCATATTTAACAAGGAATATTATCTAAATAAGATTTAAATAATTATTCCTAGAAAATAATAAGATAAATGAAGGTTTATCTAATTAATTTCTTTGTTTTTGGGTTAAACATGACTGGGAATAATAATTAAATTATGGTTTAATCAATTATTCCATGAGGAAAATCAAACAAATATAGGTTTGTTTAATATTTCCTTTTGGGGTTTCCTGTTTAGACCATAAATAACCTAATAAATGTGGTTTATTAAGCTATTTAACATAGTGAAGGCAATTTTACTTAGGGTAAAATTGGTCTTACATGGTGTACTTGGGTCCATCTAATGATAATAGGTTAGATGACCAAAAAATGGTGTAACAGATTGCCCCCCAGCGTGCGAGTGTCAGGAGCAAATCGTATGACCGAAGTACGTTGTAAGAACTCAATCACCAAACAACAAAAGGGAAGTCAGAGAGAGAAATGCAAGGTAGATAGTGTGCTGAAGAACTAGACCCTGAGGAGACGAGACTCGTAGGTGCAACAAGTCTCTTTTTATGAGAGGGTACTTGTGCTGAAGGCGGCGGGGGAGGCATACCTATGCCCGCCGAGACAAAGTACAAAAGAATAGTGTGTCCGGTAAACAAGGGACCGAACCATAAAGTACAGCTGGCGTAATCATGAGCCAGATAAAAATACAATGAGGAATCCCACATACATGCTGTGCCTGGGATAACAGCCAGGACTTGTACAATAATATCTGAGTACATGAGATACAAATACAACCCAAATGCCCCCTATAAATGGGGAAGGGCTCACAAAATCTGACTGATACATGCAAATCAAAGAGGCGCTGCAAGTGGCTAAGGCCAACATCATCAAATATCTGGAGCTGCATCGAAGGCTGCAAGGAAGAGGTCATTCGGGCATGTGGGGGGCTACCTGCAGGGCCACCCCCTCATGAGGGTTGAGACATCTCACACACACCCGGGAATCATCAAGAGCTACTGCTGTATTACTAAACCATCAAGTATACAGATCTCGGTCATGCTAAAAGGAGCTGGAGAAACAATCAAGTCAAAGGGAAATGAGAGATCCCTTTGCCTGATCCGAGGCACCGAACAAGAGTGGAAGCTGGAACCAAGGTACACCGCCCTCTAGACCTGGCTTCTGGAATGAATGAGCTGATGTCGATAGAAGGAGGTCCGCCATAGGTGAGGCAATGAGATATCCTCAACTAAGGCACGAGAGAAAATAGTAGAGCGACGGACAGACTGACACTAATGATGATAGTGAAATGGAAAGGACTGAGTAGCGAATGGACGACTTCCCTTGTTAGAGCATAAAGGGCATGAATGACATGGCAGCGACTGACACAATATCATAAGGGATATGGGACAGTGGGACTGAAGGTCATAATGTGCGACACAAGAGAGAGACCAAGCAATGAAGGATGGAGGGCTATAGCGGGGTACAAAGGGACTCGGGATAGACTCCATGAATGCGATGATGACTCAACTTGGATGCTCTAAACAAGGGCGACTTGATGGTGTTTCCACACAGTAAAGGCCCAATGGGGGACCATGAAAACATGAGTACAAGGTGGGAACTCATGACGAAAATCGACACGAACGTGGACAAGTATGGAGGCGAAGTGGTGCCCCAAGTACGAGTGTCGTAAGTGAGGAGATTCGATTTAAAGGGGAGGTGAAGTGACCCTCCTTGGACAAAATGGGTCCGGGTGAAGTAGCAAATCACAAAAACGAAAAAAGATGCTGGCTATCTAAAAGAAAATAAAACATGCATTTCAGAAGGGAAATGCTAAGGGTAATATTTCTTAAGATAGAGTGCATTGCGAGGATTAGGAAGGGGGTTGCCTTCGAAATATTCTAAGAGGTATGCCCCCTTACCGAGATCCTTACTGATGATGTAAGGGCCTAGCCATAATGAGTCGAACTTCCCATGACCAAGGACATCATGGGCCTGGTCATAAACTAGAACAAGGTCACCTTCGTGAAAAGTACGAGGCTGGAATTTTCTGTCATACTGAGCTTTGGTGCGTTTCTTGGCCACTTCCATGGTTTGCAAGGCAACACGACGGTCTTCGGAGGTGCGCTCAAGCATGATAAGTCGTTGTTCTAGAGGTTGGGTGTCAGGGAGAAGTTCAACGGCCAGATGCAGGGAAGGAATTTCACACTCGATCGGTAAGACTGCCTCCTCTCCAAAAATGAGGTGGAAAGGAGTAAACCCGGTGGCGGTTTTAACAGAAGTCCAATAGCCCCATAAATTAGGGAAGAGCATGAGATGCCAGTTGGTTTTGTGCTTATTCACTGTCCGTTGAAGCATAGTCTTGAGGATTTTGTTGACTTCTTCAACTTGGCCATTACCTTGGGGGTAATAAGAGGAGGAATATTGGTGCTCAAAACCCAACAGTGAGGATAGCTCGTGCCATATCTCATCTTCAAAATGTCTGCCATGGTCAAAGACCAGTTGTTTCGGAACCCCGAATCGAGCGATAACGTGGTTAAAGAAAAAGAGGGCTGCGGTAGCTGCCGTGTTGTTAAATGTTCGCATGGCCTCGGCCCATTTGTGAAATAGTCGACCGCCACGATGATATATTTGTGGTTACCGGCGGATGGCGGGCGACACTCCATAAAGTTGATGGCCCATTTACAGAAGGGACCAGTGGAGACGACCGGATGGAGGGGAGCTGGGGGAGCTCGCGCCTTAGGGGCGAAATGTTGGCAATTGGGACAGTGTTTGACTGCTTCAATGCAATCACTGAAGAGGGAAGGCCAAAAATACCCAGCGTGCATGACTTTTTGGGCGGTAGCAAGACCGGAGAGGTGGCCACTGCAAGCGCCGCTATGGCAGGCATTAAGGACCTGTTCAGCTTCAGCGTGTGTGAGACAACGACGAAGGACAGTATCAACCCCGCGACGATAGAGGTCGTCGCCGATAAGGAGGTATCGGGGAGCTTGGTGTCGGATACGTCGGCGAGCCTCACGATCAAGGTGGAGGGCGAACTTTTGGGTTCGCAAGTAAGTAAGAATATCGCCATACCATGGGTCGTCGGAAGTAATGGAAAATAAGTGTTCATCAGGAAAGTCATCATTAACTGGAGGGTCGTGCGATCCGGTAGGTAATTCAGAAATGAGCTCAGCGAGGGCTAAGCCTTTCTTACTCTTTGGTGTGACAAATTCGAGGTCGAATTCCTGAAGGATAACGACCCAATGGGCGTACTTCCCAGTGAGGATACGACGACTCAATAGGAAAGGCATGGGGTTGGAATTAGTCACGACCTTGGTGGAGCGCATGAGGATATAATGACGAAGTTTTTGGACTGAGAAAACGACAGCCAGCGCTAATTTTTCTTCATATGAGTAGGAAACAGGAGGCCCTACAAGGTTCTTACTGACGTAGTAAATCACATGCTCGATACCATTGTCATCTTCCTGGATAAGGACTCCAGCGACCGAATAGGTGGAAGCGGAGATATACAGGATGAAGTCCCGATCAAAGTCGGGAGGGCGGATCAAGGGAGCGGATGTGAGAGCCTGCTTGAGGGCATCGAAAGACTCGTGAGCATAGGAATCCCAAACGAAAGGGATAGAAGATCGAAGGAGTCTAAGGAACCCATGTGCAGTGGTGGCATAGTCGGGGACGAACCGTCGAAGAAAATTAGCTTTGCCTTGGAGACTTTGGAGCTGGCGGAGGGTACGTGGAATGGGAAGTTCAAGAATGGCTTGAAATTTCAAAGGGTCAAGAGTGATACCATCCTTAGACACGATGAAGCCTAAGAGACGGCCGGCAGGAACGCAAAAGACACATTTCAACGGGTTAAGGCGGATATTATACTTGCGACATCGGAGAAAAATGGTACGCAGATCGTGGAGGTGCTGCGCCCGATGCTTAGAACGTGCAGTGAGGTCGTCTAAATAAGCAAGGATAATATGAGCTAAGTCATGGAAACAATAAGACATGGCCCGTTGAAAAGTGGCGCCGGCATTTTTAAGGCCGAAAGGCATGACTCGGTAAGCAAAAGTTCCCCACGGACTAATGAACGCGGTTTTTAGTTGATCAGCAGGATCGATAACAATTTGGTTGTATCTGGAGAAACCATCCATAAAGGATAGAACCTCATGCCCCGCACACTCGTCAATGATTTGGTCAATGAACGGTGTGGGGAAGTTGTCTTTGGGACAAGATTTGTTCAAGTCGCGAAAGTCTGTGCAGACACGGATGGTGCCTTGTTTCTTGAGAACGGGAACTGGGTTGGATACCCAAGTGGTGTATTCAATGGGGTAAATGAAACCAGCCTGCTTGAGCTTATCGATTTCGGCTTTGATAGCGTCACGTCTGGAAGGATGAATGGGTCTCAACTTTTGACGGACTGGTTTGGCGTCAGGCCATGTGTCGATATGGTGTTTGACAATGGCGGGATCGAGTCCAGGAAGTTTAGAATAGGACCAGGCGAAAATATCACGGAATTCTTTGAAAAGCTTGGTGTAAGCTTCGATTTCTTCCGGGGTGCAGTGGGCGCCCAAGGTGATATATTCTTCGATTCCTAGTTTGACTGAAATGTCAATTTTGATGGTAGGAGAGATATTGGCCATGTTTCCTTCTTTGAAAGCATCAGGTGCAGGGATGGGATTTTTGAACAAATCGACTGCATTGGGAATGAAGTATTTGGTTTCCACAGCATATTGGTCATGGGACTGCTGTGGGAGGAAGTATGCGCGGTGGTGCATATCATCCCAAGGAAAGTCAGGGTTGGTCATGGCTTCCATAATGTCTTCATCGAACTAGAAGATGGGAAGGCTAGAGGAATACGGGTCACCCGAGGAGGTAGTGATGTGTGACGGGTCATCTGGAGGCGAAGGGCTCAGATGCGCAATGTCAACAGATCCAAGGTCGACTGAGGAGGAACCGAGAGTATCTGCGGGTTGAAGGTTAGGTGAACGATCGCGCAAGGATGATGATAGGTAAAAAATGGTGGTTGAAGGCTCGGTTGGTTCGATAGCGGGAGGAGGAATGTGAATGGGAGTAGGAAGATCCTCTGGTCCTATCGAAGTAGCCTTCAATCGGCGATACATGTCCAAGGAGGAACGATACTCGTCAAGGCAGGGACAGAGGTGGGTGTAATGGCCGCGGAAATCGCACAAAGCACAAGGGTGGTTTGTGCACAAGGTTTTGAGTTTCGGGATAGAGTCCGGGATAGTGACATAGACTTCGGGGATGTCAGAGTCGGGAAACGTCTCGTTGACCAAGAGCTTGAGGTGCGGAAATTCAGGACACATATGGGTGGCGTGACCGACGATATCACACAAAGCGCATTGGATAGCGGGCTTTGGTGGTCGCGGAGGGGTAGGGGTTGGCGGGGCGGCCGGGTCCTGATGGGTTGCCCCCTTACGAGCTTTGCCTTTCTTTCCTGGGGCTGGTACCATAGGAGTAGGGTCCTGGGGAGGTACGGGGGGCCCGGAGGAAGTGAGGGGGACTGGTTGAACCGGTGTCAAAGCAAGGTAAGGTTTGGGGTGACCGGGTGGGGTAGCGGCTTGAGGGTCAATGTACCAGACGGGTATGCCCAGGGTCACGTTAGCGAGAGAGAGGGTGGCCATGACGGGGACAGAATATACTCCAGGAGGGGGAGCCAGGAAAGGTATATGTCCAGCAGGGTAATGACCAAGAGGGACAGATCCGAGATGGTGAAGGCCTGGGGGAATCGATCCAGGAGGATAAAGGGGTTCAGGGATACCAAATGTAGGGGGAGGGCCAGAAGGAGGTGGTCCGGCTGGTTGAGATGAATGGCTAGGAGTGGGTTGCGGAGGGCAAGGGGGAGGTTGCTGACTAGCCGAAGCAGGCCGCTTAAGGGAAGCCTGAGACGATTGCATCATGCAAACATTCGATAAGCTGGGATCAGTGATAGGAGGAGGCAGGAGATTAGGAAAATTTCCAAGCAGGGAGGAATCTTTGTAAACGCCGGGGGAGACACTGGTCAAGGAATCAATGGTTTTCTTGTTGGCTACAGAAGAGATAGTCGTCTCAGGTGAGGTATAAGATTTTGGCTCATGATATGTCAACTGGTCAATGGTGACTATATTTCCATTATGGGGGAAATACATCTTGCAGAAAACCGTGGATGGGACAGCAGACATAGCATAGGTGTAGCTTCGCTCCAATAGAATTTTGTAGTCTAGCGAGGCGTCTATGACTTCGACGTCAACGCAAACAGTCTTACCGGCGAGGGTGATAGGAAAATTACGAAACAGGCCAATGGGCTGGGAGGCATGACCGTCCCACACTCGAAGGGTGATCGTGGAAGGGGCCAGCTCAGGGGATCCGACTTGCTTTCAAACCAAAGCGGACATCACGCAGGTGGATACCCCCTCATCAATTATACACCGAGACACGTTGGTGTTCCAGGTTTTGACTGGGATTTGGAAGGCGACAGAAGGAGGAAGAGGAGGATGGTCTGATTGAGTGGCGTCGAAAACAATCATTGCAGAGTCACTTCGAGCGGATGCGGCACCCACGGCGGTCGTGAGACGCTTCTTTTGGGAAGAGAACACGGCCCGGAGGTTCCGGTCATGGAGAAATGGCGACGAGAGGTGCATGCCAAATGTCTACTATGCTATATGAATGGGCAGCTCGACCAGAAGCAGCGTTTCGACGTAATGGTCCCTTAGGAATCTTGGTATGAACCTCAATTTTGGGTTGAGGGATATGTAAGGGGCCATTGGATGTCGAAAGAGGCTCTGTAGAACCTGAAGAAGGAGGCTCGAGGGCAGACTGAGCGGGAGGCTTGGGGTACTGGCGAGACCGAGTTTGAAGGTGAAGATCGATGGATGGGGATGGATCAGAGTTCATCATGAGGATCTGGTAATCGGAGGAACCAGAAATAGAAGGTGGAGTGGAGACCCACCCGTCAGGTGATTGGGTAGCCACGAATCCTTGCTGGGGGAAAGGATCAGTAAAAACAGCTCGTTGGGTAGTGGCCACATTAGGAGGAGCATGAGGGGAGGTGTGTGGTCCGCGCAATGTGGCTTGAGACTCCCACATCTGCCGCATCTGTGGTAAGAGGGGACAATCGTGGGTATAATGACCGTAAACACCGCAACATGAACACGGCTTATTGGTACGAAGAGGCCTATCCAGCTTGGGCTGAGTGCCCTGTTGCTGGTTAGCAGCGTTAGGGTAAAAAACTTGAGGATTGGGTCCATGAGTACCAGGGGCAAATTGATTTGGATTGCCTCTCCGCCTTCTTTGGGAAGAAGGGGGATTAGTGGCACCCTGCTGTGCAAATACTTGCCCTGAAGGGGGATGTAGGTGCTGTTGCTGGGGTTGAGGAGGCAAGGGAGGTGGAAGCGCATATACTGGAGGAGCTGGCACACCAGGCTGCAGATAAGGGTAATGGTTAGGTTGGGCAACATTGAGGTAAGCAGGAGGTTGGGAAAAAGGAGGAGGCATGCTGTATCCTAGGTACATGGTGCTGGGAGGGGGAAGAGTGCTAGAGGTGCTGGCCCCACCGTGAGGGAGATCGTAGCCCATAAGAGGTTGAGCATACGGATGGGAAAGGGCTCCAATGATACCATCGGTGGAATGAGATGCCCCCAGGGCATTAGTGCCGCCGGGTCTAGGGAGATCAGGAAGGACGGTATAAACATAACCAGACTGGGCGTAGATCAGGTCATATTTCAAGGCTATTTGGAGGGCGGCTTCTTCGGTTTGAGGGAAATGGGAGGCGACATATTTGCCAATAGGGGCTAAGAGAGAGAAAAGGAACCAGTCCATATTGATCGGATCTTCGAAGGGGGGAGCTCGACATAAGCTACGTCTCCGTCGCCATTCCTGAACATGGGTAGAAAGGCGGGTCGAAGATGTTTGCTTAAAGGAATTCAAGAGCTCTGTACCGGTATCATATCGGAGAGGGAGCTGGAAGTAATATAGAAAGGCTTGGGCAATGGCAAAGGTGATGTGGGAAGAGGTGGCTTGGTCGACATACCATTTAGAAGCTTTGCCAGTAAGCATGCGTTGGAACAAACGAAGAAAGCATGCGTTGGAACAAACGAAGATGAATGGAGTCATCGGTAATGGAATTGGAAGAACACCACATGTGGAAAGATCAGACATGATTGGTTGGATCTTCTCCAGCAAGGCCTTCAAACTTAGGGATGTCGGAGGGGAGCTTGGTTGGCATAGCAGGCCAACCAACATCGTGGCAGATAGGGTTATTGATCAACTGATTGAAATCGGGGAGGCTGAAGCCTGCAATGTACGGTAGCAAGGGTATGGCCGTGGTAGTTCCGGTGGCGGTCCCGCTAGTAGTAGGTCTGGAATTAGGGCCTAGAGCACCACCAGCATTAGGCCCTGGACCAGACATAGTGAAGGTGACAGGGGGAGAACGAGGAGGAGAAGGAGAACCCGATGAATCAGGAGAGGAGTCGGAGTGTGGACTCGGAGGAGGACTGGCTCGATGACGGCGGGGCGGAGCAGGTCGATCGACCGGAAACTGAGGGTGAAGGCCAAGAAGTCTCTGGGAAAGGCGCCTTGGGGGTGCAATGATGACGGGAAGAAGGAAATCGACAAGGGCAGAAAGGGACAAAATCAAGTGAGGTCAAGGGCAGAAAAGGTGCAGTGACAATTGATTTTAGAGTCTTTGCCAGGCGGTGTTATCCAGGGGCTTCTTCACTTAGGGTCAGTGTGTGGCGTGCGTTAATTTTAATTTTTAAACCCTTTCCGTTTTGAGAGCAAGAAAAAAGTGTGCTGCGTAACTGAAAATAAATCTACAGAGAACAGTATATAATGTTGAAATAACATAAAATTAACAGCTACTTGTGCATCTATCTAACTCAAGAAGGTGGGCCTCTCAAAACTAATCTAAAAAAGGGGGAAAAATCTAGGCAAAACACATGGAAAAGAGGCCAATAGAGCTAAGGTCAAAAGGGAAAGGGATCTATAGGATAAAAGCTGCTGAAAAGAGGTGCAGATCACAGCCAAGAGACAGAGGCAAGGTGGCTGGAAAAAGGGAGGAAATCAGCAAAAATCGGAAAGGAGAGGGAGGAGGTCCTAAAGAGAGGTCCAAAAAAAATGACAAGAGGTGATTTGAAAGGAAGAGAGGCTGATTTAAAGGGATCTGAGGAGGAGGTTTCAGATCTAAAAAAGGGAAGGTTGAAACTCTAAAAAAGAGACGGTTGAAACAGCTAAAACTCTTCCACAAAAAGTGGAGGGTACTAAAGCCCTAGGGAGCTAGGTTCCCACTTAGATGAGTAAAAACAAATCAGAACTAGGTCAAAGCAGGCTGAGACAGAGGCTGGAAAACCCTGACAGAAGCTTCAGCAAAACCCAGAAAAATTGCAGAAAAACCACTAAAAAAATGGCAGGTCACAGGTTCTGACCTGTTTTCAGTGCAGGTCGCAGAAAATGGGCAGAAAAGTGCGACCTGGAGGTCCAGGTCACAGGTTCTGGGTGGAAAAGTGTGACCCCCCACTCCGATTATTTCGGCGACAGATTTTCAGAAAAGTTGCCGTCTCAGTTGCGGCTGATGTCGGTCACTTGCGCAATAGGGCCAGAAACACGCGGAAGTTAAAAATTTTAATGTTTTAGGGTTTTATGTGAGAAAAACAACATAAAAATAGGAAAAATAAATAGCTGAAAAGAAACCCTAGGGTCTGAAGTAGCTGGATATGCAGGAATAGGAAAAACGACAGCGGTCGTAATTTAAAACCCGTGTGGAGTCGCCATTTGTTAGTATGAATCCTTTGTCGAAGTGTACGAAAAGGACCACTTTAGCTACGCATAACTAATAGCCCTAACAACAAAAGTGGCTGCCAATATCTTCAGATCTGCGGTTAGTTGAACAAGAAAAGAGCTGCAAAAAACCAGATCTATGCATGGAAAGACATTAAGCAATAAAAACAAGGGTTTGCTCCATATACCAATAGACAAGACATGAACAATTTTTGAAAGAATTTTTATATTAATCGGGCACCTGGGAGGAAAACAAGAAGGCGTATCCAATTCTCCTCAGTGGGATGGGTTCTTGGAAGTCCTAAGCACTTCAGATCTAAGATTTATCTCTCTTGTTGGTGTAGAAAACCCAATGCAAAGAATAGAGCTCAATGGGAGCTCACACGGCAAATGATGGAAAAATGGGACCAATTGTATAGATCCAGAGTGATCTAATAGGCAACAAAAGGTGAAGAATGGTAGGAAAAACCCTCCTATTTATAACAAAATATTGGGTCATTCTAGATCTTGGTGCATGGGTTAACCAGATCTAGATCCACATTTTATGGAATATTTTATTATATTTGTTGGAGGGAAAAGGTATTTGACTTGGGTAAAATCCCTTGATTTGTCAAAAATAAATAAATAAATGATTTATTTATCTTTTTAAGGAAGTGGTTGGAAGATAATCAAATAAATAATGATTTATTTAATTATTTGTGGGTGATTTGGTCATATTTAACAAGGAATATTATCTAAATAGGATTTAAATAATTATTCCTAGAAAATAATAAGATAAATAAAGGTTTATCTAATTAATTTCTTTGTTTTTGGGTTAAACATGACTGGGAATAGTAATTAAATTATGGTTTAATTAATTATTCCATGAGGAAAATTAAACAAAATAGGTTTTTTTAATATTTCCTTTTGGGGTTTCCTGTTTAGACCATAAACAACCTAATAAATGTGGTTTATTAAGTTATTTAACATAGTGAAGGCAATTTTACTTAGGGTAAAATTGGTCTTACATGGTGTACTTGGGTCCATCTAATGCTAATAGGTTAGATGACCAAAAAATGGTGTAACACTTTATAATCTATGATAATATCTATTTTTGGATCATCTAACATTCCCCCGTATGATCCAAAGATACATTACAACAGATAACAAGTTCATCCCTAAACTTAGTAAATTTTATTCTGCCAAAATGTTTCGTGAAAATGTCAGAGGTCTGATCTTCTAAAGGAAAATACACTGGCTTGATGATGTCCTTTGCAATGACTGATCTGATATGATGATACTTGGTGTCCACATGCTTTGTCTTTGAATGAAAAACTGGATTCTTGGAAAGCTTTATTGTGGAATGATTGTCGATGAATAACAAAGTATCTTCTGCTGGAGGAATTCCTAAGTCCTGTAAAACACAACGTAACCAAACAATCTCACATGCTCCTTCCCATGCTGAAATGTACTCTGCCTTTGCTGAAGAAGTGGCCACTGTAGCTTGCTTCTTGCAAATCCAGGAAACTGCAGCTGACCCCATGTTCATTAAGTAACCTGAGGTTGATGCCCTGTCATCAATACTGCCAGCAAAGTCGGCATCTGAAAATCCACTAAGTACAAAATTTTTAGTCTTTTTGTAAAGAAGAACAAATTTTTTTTTTCCTTAGATATATCGAACAACTCTTTTGGCTGCATTCCAGTGGCTTTCTAGTGGTTCCTGCATCAAACGTGAAATAATACTAACTGCATAAGATAGATCAGGACGAGTGGTTGTCAAATAAATCAAGCTACCAATCAACTATCTATAGGTAGTGTTCTCCAACTCTCCCCCCCCCGCCCCCCCCTTTCAAATTTTGAAAGTTTCAAGTTTTGTTCCATAAGGGTAAGGACAAGCTTGCAATCCTGCATTCCAAATCACTGAAGAATTTCTGCTACATATTTACTTTGAGAAATGAAGATCTGATGTGGACGTTGGAATACTTCAACTCCAATATAGTAGTGAAGTAGTCCCAAATTTGTCATCTTAAAACCTGCATGTAACTCCTTTTTCACCTGTTCAATGTGATCATCATTGTTGCTTGTGATGATCAAATCATCGACATACATAATCAAAATCACTAGATTTTTACCATGTTGGCGTACATTCAAGGTATCATCAGATTCACTACACTAAAAACCAACTTTGCGAAGGTATTCATCCATTTTGTCATACCAAGCTCGGGGATCTTGTTTTAACCCATATAAAGCCTTTATCAGTTTGTAGACTTTATGTTCTTGTCGCACAATTTCAAAACCTAGTGGTTGAGTCATGTAGACTTCTTCCTGTAAATCTCCGTTAAGAAAAGCACGTTTTACATCCATTTGATGAACTTTCCATCCTTTTTGAGCTGCTAAGGAAAGTGTGAGGTGGATGGTGTTCCATTTAGCTGTAGGAGAAAACGTTTCCTCATAATCTATCCCTTCCTGCTATGAAAAACCTTTAGCAACAAGTCTTGCTTTATACTTGTCAATATCACCATTTTTCTTGTACTTAATTTGATAAACCCATTTGCATCCAATAGGTTTAACATGCTCAGGACAATCAACAAGTTGCCAAGTGTTGTTGTCTTGAACGGCTTGATATTCATCAACCATTGCTTGTTGCCATGTTTTATGTTTTACTGCCTATTGATAAGAAGAAGGTTCAGTAAAATCATTTGCTATCAAAGAAAAATTGCCTTCATTTTGTTTCGATCCCCTTGTTCCTGTTTTATTTTTTTCATTAGGCCTTACATCTTTCAAGAGTTGAACCACCCATTTCGGCAATTGATGTTCACTAGTTTGGGCTTGAGCAACTGCAGGTTCTGGGAGCGAAGAGGCACTGCCGGAAGAACTGTTGCTGCTAGGAGAGTTGGATGAACTGCTAGAAGACCTAGATGGTGTTGATGAAGAAGATGGACTAGATGAGTCATCACCAGATGAAGGAAATTCAAGTTCATACCAACTTGGTGAATTTGGTTGACTTTGTAAATTTCCATGTCTTTTATCATTTTTTATTTCTAAATTTTGAAGAATACTTTCAACTTCTTTAGCACTCTTACTCTCATTTTCATCAGATATTACATCTCTACTTACAATAAATTTCCCATTCGACAAAAGTAAGTACCCTTTCTTCTCATCAGAATACCCAATCACTGTGCACTTTAAGCTTCGTGCATCAATCTTAGTTCATTTTTCCTTGGGAACTAAGGCATAACATATAGATCCAAAAACTCTGAGATGCTTAACCTGTGGTTTGAATCAAAACCATGATTCATAGGGTGTGATTTCGTCTAAAGAAGTTGTGGGAGATCTGTTTCTCAAATAGACAACGGTATGAACTGCTTCAGCCCAATATGAAGGACTTAACTTTTTGAAAGTTAACATAGATCGTGCCATTCCTAACAAGGTATCATTCATTCTTTCTACTACCCCATTTTGCTATGGAGTGTAGACATTGGTAAGATGTCGTTTGATTCCATTTTCCATGAAATACTTTTTGAATTCATTTGAAGTGAATTCTCTGTCGTTGTCAGTTCGAAGAGTGCCAATCTTCTCCTTTACTTCATTTTCAATAAGCTTATGAAAAGTTTTGAACTTTTCAAATGCTTTTGACTTTTGCTTGAAGAAATAAACCCATTTCATCCTACTAAAATAGTCAATAAAAAGTAAAAAATATATGTAAATTCCAAGTGAAGTTGGGAAGGGTCCACAAATATCATTGTGAACCAACTGAAAATGCTTGTCTACTCGCCAGGAACTGGTGGAAAAAATCTCTCGATGTTGCCTTCCAAAAATGCAAAATTCACACTTTGCATTTTCCCTTTTGAAGGTTGGAAGTCCTTTAACCATGCCCTGTTTTTGTAACTAAGAGAGACTTTCAAAGTTGAGATGGCCATATCTGACATGCCATAATTTGATTGGTGAAATATCTGTACTTTTTGTGCCTGCAAAGTCAGAATGTCTTGGAATAATTGTCCTTTTCATCCTTAACAGTTTTCCATCTTCATAACCTGTCACTATTGTTTTCATGTTTTTTTTGACAAAGTTGATTTTAATTGAGCTATCTTGCATAATCACTTTATGCCCTACTTGTCGAATTGTGACTAATGGCAACAAATTTTTCTTAAATGTTGGGACATACCATACATTAGAAATCATTCTTTCTCTGATGCTTGGTAAAAAAAAATTTAACTACACCTTTGCCTAAAGGAGTATGTTTGGTTTTTTCAGCAAGATAGATTGAATTCAGATGACATTATTTGAAACTCCAGAAGATGTCACATCGAAATGTCATGTGTTGAGTTGCGCCTGTATCAAGAATCCATGCATATTCATAATCACTATGAGAAAGCCTGAAACATGTAAAGACGTTTCTTCTATGTTTGTGAAAACATATTAGGAACTATCAGGATCATCTTCATCATTTGCAAACTAAGCTAAGTTTGGATGAAACATAGAAATTTTCTCAATAGAAGTTCTACAATCTGTTGCATAATGACCGACTCTGTTACATCACCTGCAAACAATTTGACTCAAATCGGTGCCTCTTCCATGAGACTGTCCTCTTCCTTGAGACTATCCTCATCCTCTGCTTTGTCCTCTGTTTTGAGTTTGTCCTCTTCGTAGACTTTGTCCTGTGCCTTGATGACTTCCTCTATTTTGATTGTTGCCTCTGCCTTGAAAATTTTTTATGCCTGAATTGGAGCCTTTGTTGGAGTTGTTTCTTCTGTGTTGACTGCGACCACGACCTTGCGCTGGTTAATTTTTATTAAAATTACCTCTTCCTTTGTTTCTAGAATTGTCAGCTGAGGAGTTTCTGGAACTGGCTTCAGTGAGGAAGACATATTCCCCGATCTGCTTCTTCTTCCTGAAATTTATATCATGTTGTGCTAACATGTCACTCATTTCATCAAATTTGATCTTCTCTAACTTTCCAGTGACTTTCAAAGTTTCCAAAAAGTAAGTATATGATGATGGCAATCCAATAATTAAAATTGTAGTTAAGAAGCTTTCATCAACTGTTTGAAAACCAGCATTGATGATTTCTTTCTTAATGTTTTTAAGTCGTGAAATGTACTCAAGGACATCACCACCTTTAGTTAATTTCTGTTGAAGCAATTTTAATTGAAGATCAACCTTCTTTGATTTAGGTTGTGTATCAAAGAGATATTTGAATGTATGTAAAGTAGCCCATGCATCTGAATAATTATCAATGTCTATGTATATTTCATTAGTAACTGAAGCTTTCATAAGAGATAATGCCTTGGGATCTTTTATTTCCCATTTTGCAAGTGAATCTGGATCTGTTGGTGTATTTGGCTGAATTTTTTCATCACAAATTCCATGCCACAATTCGTTAAAAATAACAGTGCTTTCAATTAGACGTCGCCATGTCTTATAGGATTTCACTCCTTCTAGCTTATTAGTTTCAGAGAAGAGATTAATTAATTTCGACATTGGAGTGTTGAGGCAGTGCACCAAAAGAATCAAGCACAAAAATTGAGCAACTCGTGATGCCAAAACACATGCCACACAAAAAAAAATGATCTATCGGGGCTTGGCCTTGACCCTTGAAAATTTGTTGAAACAGGAGAAAAATGACTGAGATTTGCGCTTGACTCTAGTCAATTTCTCAAATATTTACAAGGTAACTTTCAAAATTTTACTTTTACAATGATGCTCTTACACAATTTGGTAAAAAAAAGTTACACCCCCTCAAAGTAAAATTACTTTGAGTCACACTTATCTCTCCAGAAACAAATTACAAAAAAAAAACCTTATTACTCAAAAAATATTACAAATAACCTTATCTGGCATTACATAAAAAATATACCTTATAACTCCATTACAAAAAAAAATTTACTTTACTGACCCTTTACTTTACATAAAAAATATACCTTATCACTCCATTACAAAAAAATACACTTTACTCCAAAAATATTAAAATAACATTACATAAAAAATATACCTCCAAAATTCTTTTGATCCGAAACTCAAAACCCACGTTAATAAAAATGCAAGTGTTGTGCCTCAATCTAGTCTCCTAAACTGAGTTCATTTAATTGTCAACCAGGATTTGTAAACTGCTGAAGTGAAATGTACCATATGTACCTAGGTGCTTGTTTCCTAGTGCGTTGTATGTAGTGTTTTGTGATGTTTTGGTCTTTTATGTTGATTTATGATGTTTTTGGTCTTTTGAAGTTTTATGTTTACAATGAAAATGCCTAGAAAACTAATGAACAGAGAGTGGTAGTCAAAAACACAGTTGAGCCTAATGTATGGAATGGCAAATGTAATCAAAAACACTGAAACAACATCTAAACTATGACTGAATAGAAACAAGAGCTTGATGTTGACTTTTTAAACAAATGACACAAACTAGACTTTGAGAAATGATCACTTAAATATGCAAATTTTCTAACTAGACAATCAGACACTAATCATGATGCAACATTCTATTCTAAACTCATCTATTCATGACTAATTTCTAGTTCTATTCTGCAATTTCAATTGAAGGTCGGAGTCTATTCTTCAAGAGTTATTGGTTTCTTTTCAGGGTAGTTCTGTTGAGGAAAAGCTCTGTTTATAGTGAGGAATTTGCAGAGATATTTCAGACCTTGTAATGATGTTATCTTCTGTTCCTAAAGTTATGGATCACTGATAGTTTTCATAACAAAAAGATATTTGTAAATAATGAAGGTTGTCTTAGGAATCCTATCAACTAAAATGATCTACTGTGCAAAGGGTGACAGTGTGACTATGAGATATGAATGCAATGAATTGATTTAAACATGAGCTTAAGATGCATCTAAACTAGAACAATGTTAAACCATAAGCCATCATCAAACTTTGAAATGAAGTAGCTGGACATGAATTAAATGCAAAATGAAACTCCGGAGCATTCTAATTAACATGCACTATCCTATGAAGTTACACAATTAGTTTGTTCATCATGAGGGATATTTTGGAAGAGTTCCTTCTTGTGGAAGAGGTAGAACAATTTTGACTGTGGACTTGTATGCAATTGAAAGCAATGAACTGAAAGCAAATGAAACTAAGTTGTCACATCACAGTCATATCTTGAACTTCTTAAGGATGTCTTGGAAGAATTTCTTCTTATGGAAGAGTGATTAGAACAAGTGCAACTATGATAGTGAAGACTAAAAACTACAACTAATTCCTATGACACTATAGCTATTCATCATTCATTGTTAAGATTTATTGGAAAAATGTCTTCTTGTGAAAGAACTATGATGAATATAACTACAGTCTCTATTTAAAAACAGATACAACTCCTATCCTACAGTACCATAGTCATTAAACATTCATTGTTTTGATTTATTGGCAAAGTGTCTTCTTGTGGAAGAACTGGAACGAATTATGGCTACAGTAGCTAGCTAAAACAAATACAAATCCTATCCTACGGTACCATAGTCATTAAACATTCATCGTTTTGATTTATTGGCAAAGTGTCTTCTTGTGGAAGAACTGGAACGAATTATGGCTACAGTAGCTAGCTAAAACAAATACAAATCTAACTGATATCCTACAATACCATAGTCATCAATCATTCATCATTTTGGTCTCTTGGAAGAATGTCTTCTTATGGAAGAACTAGAACGAATACGACCACAGTATATAAAACACAACAACTACTAATTCAATATGCAAAACGTAAAGACAGCTAGGAAAAACTTATCTAGTTTACGCTAAGGAAATCCGTTCAAGGGGCAGGGGCCCTCTACCACTTGACGGCATTCAACTTCACAATTAAATCATGCCTTCAAGATAATTTTGTCTGCTCCATTAACAATGCAATAGTCTGAACATAATGCTCTGTGTCTTAAAAGACGTAACACAGAGTTTTACACCAAAATCTAGCAGCAAATCTACACAAAATTTCTAACTAAGCTCTCAGCCTATTCAAGAGTTTTTAAAGTAAATGCAAGTAACAATAATTACAATAATTTAGGAATGATGTCTTCCTAATCCAAATCATCTTAGGAGTCTTTAAGGTGGCTGCGCAAAAGAGAAAAGACACCTGGACTGTAACAGTCCTAGTAGGAGTCTTCTTTCACAAAATGTGTTCCCACGTGCATAACCGTACACAGACTTCATTTCCTCTTCCATGAAGAGCAACACACCATGTAGGCACAACGTGGATCATGCCCATATGCGTTTTTCCTCAAGAGGCCACCTGGAACATGCTCAAACATAAAGGTAGCTGCAGAATCGCCGGTTAGCTACAGAATGCCTGCATTCTGCAGCTAGTTCCGGTCAAAATGTTTAACAATGGCAACAATCACAAAATTCAACAAGTCAGTTATGTAAACCATTCTAGAAGTAATTTTAACTATTTTTATTGATAAATTGGGTTTAAAATGGAAATGGACAAGGGAAAAATGAGGTAAAATGAGGTGAAGGAAAGCACAAATTTGAGGCTCAACAGCAAGCTGGAAAGCAAACCTTTGGTTTCAGCAATCACTCCATGCTATAGTTTCTCCAAGCCCACTGGATACATACTCCACATAAAAAACAATGTTTTTTTCTTGCATAAGACACATTCTTATATGTAAGTTTTAGCAAAACACTGTCATATAAAACACAGTCCTAAAAATAAATCGACCATGTCTACCCCACTCTTCATTAAAATAATAATAAGCTGGCCATGTAATAATCTCTGAAGGACGAAGACCATCTATAGCAGCGAATGCGACTGGTTATAACTTTCTCTGCGCTTTCATCTCACCGTTCCGCTTGCTGTTGACGTGAGAAGTTTCCTGCTCATCTAACAATCTGAGGGATGAGATTTACGAATCTCAAGGGGTTAAAAAATTGGATCCTTTCCCCATTGATTTCTGTCAATCAAATTGATTCAACAGTCTCACCTTTTTAACGATGAACTTCTTCGACTCTGCCATCATATAACTCACACACATGATGTTATAGTGGATCCTTTCAAAAACTTTTTGGACACGATGCAAGACAGTCCACCGAGCCATGACATTAATAACAATCATTATATCAACATGACTATCATTCAATTCGATTTATAGAGGAAGACTAATCGATTAGACTAAAGCACAGACACATTTACAACACAGTTTTGCAAATATATATATATATATATATATATATATATATATATATATATATATATATATATATATATATATATATATATATATATATATATATATATATATTTAATAATAAAATTGATTGCAGAATTTAAACTATAAACTATTTCTTGCAGTGTTCTTGCACATCCTTAATGTCACACTGATTTTGAAATTTTTCGTAATCAAAATGATTTTAGAATTTACAAATCTAAAATCAATAATGACATTTTTTTTCTTCTTTTTAAACAAAAAACTTGACAAATTTCATATCAATCATTTTCTAATGAATTCAATGGAGTTGAGTTTTCCAAGAGTTGGTAGAGATGGAATCCTCCTCCTCATATCCACTGCAACATTACCATAGCTCTGATACCACAATAATGGCCGAAGTGTCCTTAGACATGTAATTTTATTAATCAGAAAAACAATTACATTCGAATTATGCAAGAGTTTACACCCAAACAACAAAAACACTCTTGC
The DNA here is from genome assembly GCA_034641835.2 of Pinus albicaulis. Classification (NCBI taxonomy): domain Eukaryota; kingdom Viridiplantae; phylum Streptophyta; class Pinopsida; order Pinales; family Pinaceae; genus Pinus; species Pinus albicaulis. Next base: position 313,231,935 of record CM076581.1, on the reverse strand, counting down.
AATGAGCTATTTATAAGCTCAATGTCCTAACTTCAACTAATTATGGATAACTTATTAAATAACAAGTGTCCACTTACATTAAATGACCTTCTAACAATTCTACTCACTTTATTCCTAACTTAGAGCCTAGGAAACGACTCTATTCTAGAGTCCTATTTTTAATAACAAAATTCTATTTTTAAGTATCTCAAATATTTATTAAATATTCTAGAGTAATAATTATTAATTTAATATCTTAAATTAATAATTATTTTTTTCAAACTTTATAACCTATGATAATATTTATTTTTGGATCATCGAACACTGACCTTACTACGTAATTTTTTTGGATTAGATTTTCAGATTAGTGATCTAGATTTCTTCAAATACCAGAATTAATTAAGATATTTTACTTCTGTGATGTTAATATAATTTCACTTAAAATACCATAAGAGAGCCATATGTGCATTCTTAAATAAGAGGAAACATAATCACGACGAAAAAATCAAGAACACAACACATTCCTAACAGATTTCACCCATTTTGCGTTACATCTATGGGCCCAATGTCAAGAGAGTGGAGGTCATTTCATTAATTTCTGCAAATAATGATGATGTACATGGCATGTTCTTTGTCATAAAAAGGAAAAATTCCCTCAACAAGAGTGGCATGTCTCTGCACAAGGAATTCTCCCTATAGGAACTCTCACTGAAATAGTTTTTCCTTCAACATGGCAAGCTAATGAATTCTCACAATAACCATCCCGCAACATCGTGTTAAACAAGGATCTCAAAAATAAGATGTCATGTCAGCAAAACAAAAGGAAGCATAACATAACTACATCATGTACAACCACTTTCGAAGATGGCCAAAAATTTCAAAGCTCGACTACTAAAATGGACTACACCATTGAATCCCTGACGATGAGAGGCGTAAAAATGACTATAAAATTGTCCTATTCTGACACTGTCAATTATGGGCCTTCGAAAATATCTTAGATTCCTCATGATTCAATAAATATTCCTCTCCACTGGCTAACTAGAGATATACTACTTAGATTACATATTTGATCTCGCCATAACGATCCTTGTGAAATTCTGAGGAAAATGAGTATAAAGTTCGCCATATTCCAACAATGGAAAAATCTAGCCTCCAAGGGAATATTTTAGATTCCTCAAGATACTTCAAATATTCCTCACTGTAAGGCACCTACAATTCTACGGATCATATGGCAGCTATGACTTCACCATCGAGCTCCCTACAAATTTTTGAGAAAAATAACTATAAATTTGATAACATTCTGTCAGTGTAAAGATTTACCTCACAAGGAATATTTTAGGCATCAATTGATTCCCTTATGTCAGGGTTCTGCATCTCTAACTGGGCATGGTTCAACCTCCTATAACTATGTCATTGTTCCACACTTCTTGGTTCCACTTTGGAGCACCCACTAAAGTTGACCTCCAAGTTCCTCCAATCTACCTATGTTCCCTCTCGTTGCTGGGTCGAATGAGAAGTATGGTTGAAATATGGGTTTGATGGGCGAATAATACAAGAATTTAGTTGGCCTAATGGTAATAACCCCAAATTCATATGGGTAAGTTGGGGATTTGAGCTCAACAACACCTTATATAGCTTTGGTGTATTATTTTTATATCCCCACATATTAGGTTTGGGCTAGTGGTTTCAATACAGTTTTGGAGCAGTGGTTATGACAACATTTAAAATTGAGGGTGAGGGTTAATGTTTCATTGGTGGTAATTTTTTTGTATCTATTGGTTGTTGTGAGACTGCCCGGTGGGGGTTATCCATATGAACAGAGTGGGTTCAGGCCCCGCCGATCTCGGCCTTATTGTTTATATGTTACATATCTGGTGGGCAGGGTCCGCACCACGTTGCCCCAACCCAACCTTGGCCTTTGTACATATGCAAAAACTCTGGTGGTAGCCAATTTTGACCACCTACCACAAAATATTAGATGTGATGTGTTTTTTGGGGTTGGCGGTGGTGGCGACCCGCCAACCCAACACTATAATTTTTTTTTAATATTTTTAATATAAGATATTGATTTTTTTTTTTCGATTCTCGGGGTTCATAAACAAATTATTCATTTTACAATTTCACCCACCCTTGGATGCCAGATTCCATACCCCGTCCCGAGTCAATTTGTAGAACCCTTAAGCCTGCCACTTGTCCTCATTGACCAAAACTTTTACCACTCCTATCTCGTCCATATGAGCTAGGATTTAAGTGACGGTCACACCATTCAAATCAATGCAATTAGAGCTAATATTTGGTTCTAGTTTGGGAGGAATATGAACACCTTTATTTTTGAGCTATCATAAGTTCTCTTTGACTTTTGAGCATATATAGAGTCACCTGGATCATTCCTCCCCACTGAGGATATTTTGGTCCACCAAAATCATGAACATAATCTGTAATTGTTGTGTACATTGTCTACACCGCAAGTGTCTCGACAAGTTTCCCTTCCTTCTCTTCACCTTTATTCTTTCGAGCCATATGTAATGAGCTGACACCTGCATCCTCTACAAACCTATACTATAATATTTTCAAATTACATACTCAATTACATGACAAATCATGAACCAAGCATCACATACTTTCCATGAGCTTATAACATATACTCTGTGGTCAATTTTACATCAAAATGAAAACATTTCTCGAGCTATCAATATAAGGAAAAAACATCATCATTTCATTTTAATGAATGGAAAAACATCATCATCACTTTTAAATTATGTTGCAATGCATGATTTAGAAAGTGAGGCCATGAAAATCTATCTTGTCTAGTAAAACCATCTCTTACTCAAAAAAGTGCACCAAGAGGTACATGGAAGCTTTTCTTGTTTAACACCTTCACTAACTTGTTTCTGCATGGGTTCTTTGTCCTTAAGGCATTGCTCAGGATGGAGCCTCCAACATGTGGCTCTTTAATTACCACCTCTATTGCAATGACTTAAATAAGTCCTCTTCCTCTATACCTTCTTAACATTATTCCTTTCCTGATGTGGAGAAGGCCATTCAAGCCTCATCCTCTTTTGTGTTTCCATTCTATTCCATTACTCATAAATCACATTGTTATGTAAAACATTAAAAAATATGTAACATTATATGCCATGATTTTTGTTCATGATTAATAATATGCTTTTAATCAAAATGAACTCTATAATGTTGAGACTTCTTATACCTCTCTTGGTTATCCCTAGTGAAATTATGGTGATGAGAGCTTTCCTTAGCTCTTCCTTTGCAATGTGCATTATCATGGGACGATGGTGATGTGTTCCCATCATCCTCTTTCCTCGAAGGTTTCAACAATGTCTCGGAAGATTGTGACACCTTTAAGTATTATCCCTCATTATATCCCAAACCTGTGAACCGAAATCTTTGAATGACCTCCAATCATTGAGTCATGCCTTGACCATTAACAACAATTCCTCCTCCTTTATACCCCATCTTTGGGAGGAGCCCCATGCTAGTTTCTGTAATGGGTACCTCCACATTTCCAATATAAATAACATCATGTTAAGATGAAGCTGAAGAATTATCGACATTGTTTCCCTCAACTGTCATTTCTGAAATAGCTGACGAGGGATTCTCTAAGCCTTCCATGCATTTCAACTCCTCCAAGGAATATTTCATGGCTCATAGCTGAATTTGTAGGATTCTTTTTTTCCTCTTTCTCTTCTTGTACCAACCTCTTTAATTCAACATCCTCTACTTGAAGGCTTTCTTTGTTGTGATTCAATTCTTCTAAGGCCTCTTCAACGGTCGTAACTAAAGCTACAATATCTGCTTCTGCTCTTTCTATTCTCATAGAATACTATTCACTTCACCATTCTCTGCTTGAAGGCTCTCATTGATATCCTGATTTTAATGATGAGAAGGCGATGAAGGATATGCATGTTCATTAGAAGGGGTAGATGGAGCATTGTCCTTTGCTATTTATTTCTCCCATTCCTCTATTACGTTCTCATAATATTCATATATTTTTCTCACCATTTCAGACATCCCGAGGAAGGAAGCATACATATCTCTGTCATCCTCCATTTTTGCACATTTAGTCATTCACACTCGCAATTCACCTTAGAGAGAAGACTGCTATGATACCAAACTTGATCTAGATTTCTTCAGCTACTAGAATTGACAAAGATATTTTACTTTTATGATGTTAATATAATTTCACTTAAAAGAGCATAAAAAAACCAAATTTGCATTATTAAATAAGAGGAAACATAATGTTAGTCATAAAATGAATAACAAAACACATGGATAATGTAGCTTACCCATTGTGGGTTACGTCTTCGAGCCCAGTGTCAAGAGAGTGAATGCCACTTCATTAATTGCTGCAAATGACGATGATGTACATAGCATGTTTTTTTCCATAACAATGAAAAATATCCTCCTCAAGAGTGGTGTGTCTCTCCATGACATGTTCTCCCTCTACGAAATCTCACTCAAATGGGTTTTCCTTCAACATGAAAAGCTAATAAATTCTCATAATAATGTGGCAACAAGCATCCATAAACATAGTGTTAGAAAAGGATCTCAAAATAAGACATCATCTCAGCGAAACAAAAGGAATCATCACATAGCTACATCATCTACCTATACTTTCAAAGATGGAAGAAAAATGCAAAGTTCAGGTGTTGAAATGGATTGCACCACTGAATCCCTGGTGACAAGAGGTGTAAAAATGAATGTCAACTTGTCCAATTATGACACCCCCAAATTCCAGGCCTTCATGAATCTTTTATATTCCTCATTATTCCACAAAGATTCATCTCCACTGGTTTACTAGAGATCTTCTACTTAGATGAAAAATCTGATCTCACCATAATGATCCTTATGAAATTTTGAGAAAAATGAATATAAAGTCAGGATTATTCCGACAATGGAAAAATTTAACCTCCAAGGGAATATTTAATATTCCTCAAGATTCATCAAAGATTACTCATTGTGGGCACCTGCAATTCTGCTCTTCAAACGGCAAATCTGACTTCACCATTGCAGTCCCTGCAAAATTCGGAGAAAAATGACTATAGATTTTATAGCATTTTCTCACTATAAAAATTTACCTCCCAAGGAATGTTTTAGGCATCAAGGTTCCTCATCTCTAACTGGGCACAGTGCCACATCCTGGAGATATGTCGTTGTTCTGAACTTCACAAATTTTCTCTCGTGCATTCCCCAAAAAATATTTGATGGGTAGATAATACAAGAAGATCATTGGCCTAATGGTAATGCACCAAAATTAGCACGGGTAGGTCAGGGGTTCAAGCCCCTCCAACCCCTCATATATATTTGCACATTATTTTTATAACTGCCCATTTCATGTTTGGGATGGCAGTTTCATTGCGGTTTTGGAGTGACGGTCATGGTAGCACTTAAAATTGGGGGTGAGAGTTAATTGTTTGCTAGTTGTAAGTTTGTTTTACCCATAAATTGTTGTGAGACCACCCGGAGGGGGCTGACCATATGGGTCAAGCGGGTTCGAGCCCCATTGGTCTCAACCTTATTGTTTATATGTTACATGTCTACTAGGTGAGGTCCGCACCATGAGCCCGCAACCGAAACCATGGCCTTTGTACATATACAACGACTCTAGTGGTGGTGGTGCTTGGCCACCCGACACCACATATTATATGTGACGTGGGTTTGGGCATTCGCGGCGGTGGAAGCCCACCAACCCGAAATTATAATTTTTTTTATATATTTTTAATATAACAAATTAATTTTTTCCATTTTTGTTGATTTTTGGGTTTCATAGAAAAATTAGTTGTTCTACAATTTCACCCTCTCTAGGGAGCTAGATTCCATGCCCCATCCCCAATCAATTTGTAGAACCCTTAACTCCACCACATTTCCTCATTTACCGAAATTTTGACGTGTCGTATCTCATCCATATGAGCTTAGATTTGAGTGTTGTTCGCAAAGTTGGAATCGGGGCGACAAGCACTAAGATCTAGTTCTGGTTTGCAGTAACCTAACCACTTTGATTTTTGAGCTATTTTGAGCCCTGTTTGACCTTTGACCATGTTTGGAGCCACTTGGATCATTCCTCCCCACTAATGAGCTTTTGGTCCACTAGAAGCGTGAACATAATAAAAAATTGTTGTGTAAATTGTCTACACCATAATTGTCCTGACATGTCACCCTTCCATCTCCTTCACCTGTGTTCTTCGGATCCATAAGCTATGAGCCAAATCCTGCATCCTCTGCAAATTTGTAGTATAATCGTTTCAAATTACATGCTCAATTATATTACCAATCATGACCCAAGCACCCCATACATTCCATGAGTTTATAACACACACTTTGTGGTCAAGTTTACATCAATATTGAAACATTACCCCATCTATCAATACAAGGCAAAAGCATCATTGTTGCTCTATAAGTGATGGAAAAACATCATCATCAATTGTACATTATGTTGAAACACATGATTTACAAAGTGAGGTCCTCACAAGCTATGATTTATAGTAAAACCATATCTTACTCAACGAAGTTCACCAAAATTTATGTGGTGTATTTTCTTGTTTAACACCTTCATCGGTTGGTTTTTGCATGGATGCTTTGGCCTTAAATAATTTCTCTCACTAGACCCAACATGCGGCTCTTTTATGACCACCTTTGTTGCAATGACTAAAATAAGTCTTCTTCTTCCAGACCTATTTAACATGCTTCCTTCCCTAATGTGTTGAATTCCTTTCACAACTAATCCTCTTTTGTGTTTCCATTCTCTTCCAGCACTCAAAAATCACATGGTTATGTAAACCAAAAAAACTACATAGCTTTCTATTCCATGATTTTCGTTCATGTTTAATAAAATACTTGTAATCAAAATGAACTCTAGAATACTAATACTTGTTGTAGCTCTCTTGGTTATCTCTGGTGCAATTATGGCTATGAGAGATTGCCTTATCTCTTCCTTTGTGATGTGCACTATTATAGGATGATGGTGATGTGTTCCCATTAACCTATTTCCTCAACAATTTAAGGAATGTCTCGAAAGGTTCTAACACCTTTGAGAATTCTCCTTTATTGGATCATTAACATGCGAATCGAGGTCTTTGTATGACCTACAATGGTTCATTCATGCATTGGCCATTAACACTATGTCCTCCTCCTTTATAGACCATCTTGGTAAGGAGTCTCATTCCAGTTCATGTAATGGGTACCTCCACATTTCTAATATAAATAAGAAGATGTGAAGATTAAATTCAAGAACACTCAACATTGTTTATGTAAATTGTCAATTTTGAAATAGGTGATGAGAGCTTCTCTAAGCCTTTTTTTCCCCTCAAATCCTCCAAGGTCTCTTCCATGGCTTGTAGATAATGTTGTAGTCTCTAATTATCCTCTTTCTCTTATTGTAGAATCCTCCTTAATTAAGAATCCTCTGCTTGAAGGCTCTGTTCATTGTGCTTCAATTTTTTAAGGGCCTCTTTTGCAGCTCCCAATTGAAGCTACAATATATTCTTCTCCTCTTTCTCTTCTCGTACAACCCTCTTCATGGTAGTGTTGTCTTCTTGAAGGCTCCATTTGATCTCCTCATTTTAATGATCACAATACGAGGAAGAAGATACATTTCCACATGAAGGGGTATATGGAGCATCATCCTCTGCTCTTTCTTTCTCCCATTCCTCTATTCTCTTCTCATACGCTTCATACACTATGTCCACCCTTTTTTACATCCTGAGGAAGGCTTCGTACATATCTCTGTCATCCTCCATTGTTGCACATTGATTCATTCACACTCGCAATTCACATAACCGAGAAGACTGCTCTGATACGAAACTTAATCTGCATTTCTTTAGCTATTGGAATTAACCAATATCTTTTACTTCTGTGATGTTAATAGAATTTCACATAAAAGAGAATAAAAAAACCACATGTTCATTCTTAAATAAGACGAAACATAATGAAGATTAGTGAATCAGGAACAAAACACATGCATAACAGATTTCACCCAGTGTTGGTTACGTCTCTAAGCCCAGTGTCAACAGAGTGGATGTTGCTTCATTAATTGCTGTAAATGATTATGATGTGCACCGAATTGTCTTTTTCATAACAAGGACAAACACCCTCAACAAGAGTGGTGCATCACTCCCTGAGACATTCTCCCTACAAGAACTCTCAGTCAAATGGATTTTCATTCAACATGAAAAGATAATGAGTTATCATAATAATGTGGTAACAAGCATCCCTAAACATAGTGTTAAACAAGGATCTCAAAAATAATACATCATCTTAGAAAAAAAAAAGAAGAATAACATAAATGCATTATGTGCCACCACTTTTTAATAATACAAACAAATGCAAACCTCGACTGTTGAAATGGGCTGCACCACTGAATCACTAGAAATGAGAGGTGTAAAAATGACTATCAACTTGTCCAATTATGACACCTTCAAATTCTGGGCCTTCAGGAATCTTCTAGATTTTTCATGATTCCCAAAACATTTCTCTCCACAGGATGACTAGAGATCTTCTACAGAGATGAAAAATATGATCTCTCAGTCACGATCCTTGCCAAATTCTTAGAAAACTGAGTATAAAGTCGGCCATATTTTGACACTGGAAAAATTCACCCTCCAAGGGAATATTTATATTCCTTAAGGTTCTTCAAATATTCCTTGCTGTGTGGAACCTCCAGTTATTCTCCTTAGATGGTGAATCAGACTTCACCGTCATGCTCCCTACGAATTTTTGAGGAAAGTGACTATAAATTTGATAATATTTTGTCATTGTAAAAATTTACCTCCCAAGGAATAATTTAAACATAAATTTATTCTCTCATGTCAAGGTTCTGCATCTCTCACTGGGCATGGTTCTTCCTCCCAGAACTATGTCATGGTTCCATCCTTTGCAGTTCCCTTCTAGTATGCTCTGCGAACTCGACCTCCAAGTTCCTACAATCTGCCTTCATTCCCTCGTGTTTCCTGGTTGAATGAGAAGTACTATTCAAATATGGTTTTTATGGGAAGATAACACAAAAAGGTTATTGGCCTAATGGTAATGCACCCAAATTGGCATGAGTAGCTTAGTGGTTCAATCCCCGCTGACACCCCATATAGATTTGGTGCATTATTTTTATAACCCAGCATATAGATTGGGCTTGTGGTATCATAGGTTCACATCCTCAGGAACCTCTTGAGCTTCCTATACACCTCTGGTTGTTTCACTCTACTCACCTCTTAATAAATTCACTTATCTTTTTCACCTTTCTTTGAGGAATTATTTTTTCCTCTACCTCTCCCAACCTCTACTGTAACAAATTATCTTTCTATAGCCTCTCTGCTGTAAGGGTTATTCTGCACAATTCCTTGTCTCCTTTTCTCTTGCTTGCAATAATCAATCCCTTTAGATATAATAAATAAGAAAAACACAAGAAACATTTGAATTCACTTGTCAACTCTCTCGAATATGCATATCTTCAAAATTCTACATTTGTTGTTTCAAAAAATCTCCCAACTCTACTTATTGGCTTTTATTTCTTTGATCTAGCCCCAAATCCTATGGTTATATCTATAGCCTCAGTGACGTGATATATATTTATGTTTTTTATTTCATCCCTTTTCCTGATATTATTCTCTACCACTAGTACCTAAGAATTGAGCTAATTACACATCAAGAGTATATATTCATATCTCAAAGGAACTGTAAAGGATAATTGTTGAACAAGTTTGGAATGACTGGGTGTAACCCTCTTTCTACTCTAATGGAAAATATTTTGAATCTCACTCTAAAGAGAAGAAATGAATTTGATAATGCAATCAAGTATAGACATCATATGAGGAAATAGTATTTTCGTTACTGCCATCATACCAACTGTTTAATTTTTTTTGGGATTGTTTCGAAGTTTATGAAAAGCCTTGTGCAGTGCCTTTGGACTACTACAAAAAGTGTTTTGAAAGACTTAAGTGAAATTCAATATTTTTGAATCAAGAATTGCATTGTGGATGAATTCAACCTAGTAGGAAATTTTGATTCAAACATTGGTGGGGATGAGGAAAAAAAGTGTCGACATCATTTTATATTCTAAGTCTTGGATCAATAGTTATCACTAGGAGATCACAAAATTAGTTTATTCTATAAAATTCAAAAATATAGGAAATGTATGGGGAAATTGTATATGAAGCAAAGGATATTGTGTGTCTAAGGAAAACAAATGAATATTTGTATGAGAAACAAGTGAACTCTACAACTATTGGGGCTGATAACAATTATGCAAAAAAAATATCCAAGAATCCTAAGATCCATGATCAAACAAAGCATATCAACATAGAGTATAATCTAATTTATAATATAATTTAGAGGCCAAGAGTGCTAATTTAATACATTTCGCCACAAGTGATCAAATCTCTAACATCTTCAGCTAATCACTTGGTGGAGAAAAGTTTGAGAAATTCATATTGATGCTTGGAACCACAAAAAAACCCTTGGATTTAGAAGGGAAATGTGAAACCGATAATCTCCAAGATTTTGTATAGTTGTAAATACTTTTAAGTAGAATTTTGAAACATTACAAATTCTGTATAGGAGATAAAAATAAAGTTCCATATCACTATACATTAAATAATTATTCATACTAATTTAAATAAATAAATTCCTATGGAGTTAATATTTGGCCTAACACTAGAGAGCATCGAAATAGCCTGAAGGACTGAACTGTAGAGAAGGGGATTTATCTCCTTGGTATGTGTAAGATAAAGGGGAAGGATAATTGGTAGCTTGATATTGTTGTTTTATTGACTAAGAAATCTCCTGTGTGACATAAATTATTCCTATGCAGTCATCTTCATGCTTCAAAACCTCAACTTTAGATGGCGTGATATTGATATATTTAGAATAGTAGTGTTTACAATTAGATGTAACATGCAATTCCTATAGCTATTTGGTGTCAATATTGATGAACATGGTTGCTACCTTTTAAATTATTCATGATATGTTTACTATCTTCTTTGTCATTGAATAACAGTGTGTGTATTGTTCAATGGTCTACATTGTGTGATAAATATGTTTTCCCCTTCATGTATATATTTTCATTATATTTTTTATTATCTATTTTCAATTGCATGCTTGTTGGCATATATAAAATGAAATAAATGTTGAAAATAAATTCAGGAATCCATGTTCTAAAGGTACCTTTGGATTTCCTTATACTATATTTCAAAGCGTCAAATGATAAAATTTGTGGCAATGTGGTCTAACATGGAGTTCACTTAATTAAATTATGGTACCAAAGCTTTGGCTCCACCATCAAACCTATATTTTTACATATTGGTATATTTTTGTCAAAATTAAGATTTACAAAGTTTCAATCTATGCTAAATTGGGTGCAAATAGTGAAATTGGAAAGAAACCACATACTGTAGATGAAATCCTACATCTAATGGTTATAGATAGCTGATGGTGACCCTACATAAATTTTATTTTAAAGTTTACATATACCAATTAATGGGAAGTATTAGTCATAATTTCGAAATGAATCATTTAGATTCACTATAGATTTGGTTAAAATTTTATAAGAACATTTTTTATTAATTCTTCTAAAGAAATTTGTGGTAGACATCGAAAAAATGTACTTGAGAGACCACCAAAAACTGCAATTTGTTCAAAGACAACTAAAAAGAAAATTTTTTTGTAATACCACCAAAAATAAAAAAGAAAATGTTTTTCTGGGACCATTAAACGAAAAAATTTTCCATGTTAAACAAGTAAAAGAGTTTTAGGGACATTGTTGAAAGATATTTTCTATAATTTATCAAAAGTGTACCAAATTAATTTTAGTTAATCTAAGAAAATATATTTTTGAAGAATTTTGCAAAACCACCAAAATTGTTTGAAAATCGGATGAGTGCCAAATTCTCATATTTTTTATATGTATTCAATACTTCATGATAGATCTAGTTTATACTTCATCTTCAACCTCCGAAGGGTCTCAAAAAGTGTTGAAGTATTATAATTCCACATGAGTTTCCATCTCTCTATCTTGGTTTAAGATTCCTTTACTCCTACATGATAACATATTTGTTTCTCATCTCCATCAGTTTATTTCTTGTAATCTCTCCCTATCATCGTCGATCATAATATTTCCATGATAGGATTATTGAACTCGAAAATGAAATTCACTCATGACAAGACAACATTAGCGTCAAAATCATTGATATCTTGTGCAAATGTTGAATGTGATTGGATAATATGCAAGGGTTGAGGGAAGAGGCCTGCTTGAGTGCAATGCGCAAAGTTAGGAGGTATAGAGTGAGGGTGTAGAAACTATGATTTCAAAATGTGTAGTGGCAAGGGAGAGGCAAGACATGAATTGTTCATTTTGAAATTATAGGATGCAAGGATATCAATATTAGGAATTATGAGTGTCTAATGCTCAGTGCTTGAGGGATAGGATCAATGTATTGCACAATTGAACACTGCAAGGGTTGAAGGATGGAACTACTACCATATAATTATGTAGTGGAGGAAATAATTTTTTAGGGCATTGCAAATTTGAGCAGTGTAGGAGACAAGAGTAACAAGACTGGGCACTATGACTGCACAATGCACCATCGCCTAGGAAGAGACTTAAGAGACTACGTATTTTGGCACTTCAAGGGTCCATAGAAGGCCCCAATAGGAATTGAGAATTCTCAGTGCATAATTCATGGCAGGATTGACCAGGATTTTTCATTTGAGAAAGTGTAACCAATAGGAAGGAGTGATTGTGCTATGAGGTTTCTCAATGCACAGTTGAATGAGTTTGTCCTAAAGGATTATGTATTGTGCATCTAGAGGATATAAGGACATAATCACTGAATCTCAGTAATTCATAGTGCACAATACACTTGGTTGAGGGTTGAAGTTCGATCATCTATTCTGCAAGTTGTGAGTACAAAGAAAACTTCAAAACTGACTAAGAGTGGGATCAATGAAAGAAAAAAGTAAGATTAAGAGAATAAAACAAGCATAGGACATGATCACACACACCTATACAATCAAACACATGAAAAAAATATGTATGTTACCTAAAATCAACATGTGTATAGTGAAATGACAGTAAACTGACACATATATCCAAGTGCGACACTTAATATGGACCTTTACAACACAAGTGTCGAATGCAAGAAAAATGTGCGGTATGCCATAATAATTTATTAAGAATATGTTCTAATGATAAATAACATCAACTAGTGCAAGAGAGTGATTTGGATTCCTCTAGAAGGTGTGCCATGGTGCTTTTAGGATGATTGAAAACAAGTGAAAGAAACACCTGCAAGATTAAAAGTGACACATCAAAACACAAAGAAAAATCAAGCGACATGTGCAACAATGAAAGAAGGAAAATGAGAAACCTAAAAAATATATAGAAACCAAAAAATGACATGTTTAAGAGAAATATAAAACAAAAGCGACACTTGTAAAAGAAAAATCGACAGTTGAGAAACTCTCCTAAAAGATGGGGCATTTGAAACAATGAGTGAGAGAATGTTCCTTATACTCCAACAATGCATAGACCTCAAAAGAAAGAGATGAATATAAGGATGAGATTTGGAGTAGATTCTTTATATATGGGAATAGACATGTAATTATAATTAGGATTTGTGAATGTGATTAGTGCATATTTGGAAACAAGGAGCCAAGGGTGAATTGAATGGCATGACAAAATACACTCTCATGGTCAACAAAGAGTGTGCAATCACTATCTATAAAGGATGTCATCACATTTTCACTATCCATGAGCATTGTATAGACTATGTCTCTAGGAATTGTGCAAGCACTAACATCAAGGACTGCAAAAGCTCTGTCATCAAGGATGTCACAACCACTATCTGTATAGAATATGGATTCATTGTTATTAGGCTCTCTAGATTCACTTTCATAAATAACTACGCAATGCTTAGCTTCCAAGGATACGTAATGGCTACTAGGCTTTCTTAGAATAACTTTCCTATGTAGGCATCATAGTATAAGCATATAAAATAAGGTCACTTTGACACTTAAAATTCTTAAAGGGATATTTGAACACTTCAACAGAATGATGAAGCATGGGCTTAATGGATTAAAATTAAATACGGCATGAGCATAAAGAGGCTTAAAATTTTGATTTAGGAAAAAATTTGGAGGGTGTTTGCAATAGTGACAAGAATTACATAGCTGATAAATCACCAAATTGTACCTTTATCCTAAAAAATATATGGTACATATGACAGGAGATGGATGAATTTAGTGAGTAGTTAATCCGTGGTCACTTGTCCATGTTTTAATTCATGAAATTCATTAACTTTATCCTCAAAATATATTTACTTCACATAATTTTATTTGAAATTATTTTCAAAAAATTTCTAACAAACAATTTTTTCCTCCATATTATGTAGAGTCCGTATCTCTTCTCACAACAGGGATGCTTTACCTTTCTTCAGGAAAGTAGGCAACCTTGATTTTAGACTGCTAGGATAGTCATCTGCCTAAAATTATTTATTTATATTTAATAGCCTTGCCTTAGTTGCCTCCTCTAATTCACCATCGTATATGGGAGGTCCAGTCATCCCTACATTTCTACCTTTTGTTTCTTTACATAATTAGGTACTTTTAGCGGAATTTTGACTAAATTTTCTTCATTTTTCTCTTAATTTATGGTGTAATAACCTCACTGTCCTCCATCCTATCAAAAATTTCCCTTCAGTACGACTCCTTATCCTCCTCATCTATAGTTGCTCTTACTATTTTAATATTTTCATTATCAGTTAATATTTTTTTAGTATTTCTTTCTCAACGCTAACTTTCAACAAATTTTCATTGTCTACTTTAATACTAGTTAATTTTAGTTTCATACCTTCCATAATAACCATTAGTTCAATAACCCACATGGTGTAGAGCAGTCGGTGATGGGGTGTACTATTAAGGCACTCCGTCTGCAAGGTCCTCGGTTCGAAACCCATGGGTGGGATGGGAGGAAAAAAAATGGAAAGATTAGGATTACTCTAAACTACCAAAAAAAAAAAACCATCAGTACAACTATTTGCACTGATGGATCGCCACCTAGTTGCACCCAAATTTATTCATTTTCATCAGGAGGTCTTGCAGATGGTTCTACAATGACTATTCTTTTCCTTCCTCCTTCTTGTGTAAAAAAATAAAAAAGTACTTTTTGAAATTCTACCTATGGTTTGGCTGCTAGGCATCATTACCGTAACTGATGCCTCTAATATCATGTGTAACTTACCTCTAGACATGCACTTGAAAAAATATCTACACTCTTAAATTATAAAATGCATGTTCTCTTTGTATTTATAATATTTCCTATAAGTGATCTTTGAGACTTAGGGATATATAAGCTTCACATTGAAGACTATTACATATTTTCAAATAATAACATGAATACATAATTAATTATTCTTTGTGTTTGTTTTTATTTCCCATTAAGGTAATATAAATATATGTATAAAGGGGTTATAAAAGTATAGTTCTATACCTTGTATCTTTCATTCATGATACCAACAATGCTTGTATTAAAACCAAGTAACTATTAAGTTGGAATAAAACACACAATTTACAAAATTTAAGGATTTCAAGTTACAACAAATCATTCACAAGATAAACATACTCTATGTGCTAACAGTGAGGTCTACATCATTAACACCAAACATTATTTGACCCTTGAAGCAACAATGATCAAGATATATTAGTCACACTGTTATACATGTTGAATTTTTGAAGGGGAGTAGGGGGGCACTAAGATGTGCCCATGTGACAAGGTAATAGGTGGATGATCCAAATCTCTCCTTGAAATTGAATGGTTAGAAAAATTTGAGGCTACAAACACTGGTATTTACTACCCTTTCCAGCTATCAGTTCTGGTTACTTCTCCATGTCATTCAAATTTTTTTTGTCTCCTAGGGTTTCAGCCTACATCGATGTTGTTCTGGTTTTCCCTTGGTGTGTTTTCTCTCTTAGATATTGTATCTCACATTATAATAAGCCTCATAACCTCCCTATAATAGGTAATCTATAACCATCCTTCTGAAGGATTTTTCACCACATACTTGATGAGGACTACTACTTTTATAATGTTTCCTCTATTTTTTTTCGCAATTATCCCCCACTTACTTCTTCAATTTTGTTGTAGGGATACAGGTTTTCAAAGGGTTCTTCGTTCCTCACCAATTTTTATTGGGTTCCTTTCGCATATCTCCTCATTTCATTTTTTTTCTTCAGAGAAGGTATTTTTGCTTTAAAATAACCTCTAAGTGATAATTTCAACCTTTGTGGCGGCAGCTTTCATCACTCACCCTAATTATTTTGGGTACTTTCTTTTGTTCTTCAATTCACTTAAGATTTTTGTTATGTAATAGTTGGGTATAGGGATTTTGTTCCTCTTCTTCATTAGAGAACTTTTGATGTCTAAAATTGGCCTCGTAAGAAAAATGTAGAACCAAAATAAAATTTATAAGAACCAATAGGATTCAATATGATGATATCAAACATGGGGGATTATTTATAATTTCAGGGCTAAAAAATAAAAAGTTTAAAAAATAATAAAATAATAAAACTACTTTTTCAACTTGTATTTTCAACTTATATCCCTAAGATTTTTACTCAAATTTCGAGTGGGAGTATTCGTTGAATGAAAAATTTAATTCCTCATCCAAGTGCTACCCATGTTTCATTCTTTCGATGGACCATACTACATGAAAAATAAGAAATACATGAAAAAACATGATTTCAATCGTGTTTTTCATATATTTCTCATTTTTCTTGTAGCATGATCCATCGAAAATATGCAACATGAGTATTCCTTATATGAGGAATGAAATTCTACATCCAAAGAGTTTTCCCACTTGAAGTTTGAGTAAACCCATAGGGAGATAAGTTGAAAAAAATATTCTTTATTTTTTCCCTCTAAAATTTGATGATGTAATCAAATCTTATTTTATTATTTCCACTATTATTTTATTATTTCATTAGGACGCCCATTTTGGACATCAAAATTCCCCTAATTTATTAATCTATGGTTTTTCTTGCTATATAATATTCTTAGAGTTCTAAAATTTGTGTTAAAACAAGGGTTTCTAAAATTTTCCTTCATGGATTTTTTTATTTTGGATGAAAGTCTTGTCTGAAGAAAGGAATCGAGCCACTCTCATAAGGAATCATTTATTCCTATTTTTCCATTGGATTCTTCTATTTCACATTTAAACCAATTTTATTAGAGTTAAGACCTACTATTTATTCAGTTACTATGGTTATCTTGTCATTTAATTTGGTCACCAAACCCTTTAATGATTATCACCCAAATTTTTCTTTCATTTCTATAAGTTTTCTTAATGGATTTCTTACGGATAACCCTTTGGTGTCTTAACATTAGTATTACTCTGAGTCATGCTAGTTATCAACACTTAACAACTCAGATCCCTTTTTTGTTTAAAAAAAATATATCTACACTCAATTTTATTGATTAAACAAAGTTATATTTTTTAATCTTCATTCTTGTTACAGTATTAATCGTAAATCTCTTCCAACAAGTATTGTAAGTCACATCGATCTAGGAATCCCTCAAAATGTAAAATTTTTGAGTAAATTTCTTCGTCCAATTTCTAGGTTTTTCGTAGAATTTAAATATGGAATGATAAGAGAATCTCTCTCCTCATTCTTTTAGCTCATGCTTTCCTCCTGTACCAAGTTATTATTTATTTAACTTATTTTTATATATACACTATGTCCATTCCATGTGCCAGTATGTTCAGTAAACTATTTTTTTTGTATGCAGGTTTATCCTATATGAGGATTTTCACTATCCTATTATGAGCATAGCCATTCTATTTACCACTCCAATTGGGCATAGTTTAGTTTTTCTCTATATAGTAGTGTTGACCTTAAGTGTTCTAACACTCAACTCTACATATGTATATAAACCTGGAGATAATGCTTACATGGTAAATTTAGAGTTGGTTTAGGATTTGGTTGAGAGAATATCTCAACTGCCATATTCATATTTAGAGTTAGTTGGATCCCGATCCAACTATATCTTTGTATAATATTTGTGAATGAATGTAGTGTGAAAATTAGTTTCTAGTGTTTAATATGGTTTTGTATTTGGTATCAGTGCCTCTATGGGCCTGGGACTTGGCCCCTCCTGGGCCTAGTAAAATAGAGGGTAAATAGAGTACATAGTGTGCTCTAATGTTTATTTTGATATTACATTCATTTGATATATTTCTTGCCTTCTGTTGCGCACATGTGAATGTTACAAGCCTATGAGGAAGAGCACATTGGAGTGGTTTCCATTTTTAGTGGAGGAAAAAACTCTAATACATTTGGGCATTTCGTCAATTTAGCTTCCCTTATAGTTCTTTTCAGTTTACTTCAACTCAATTACTCCTATATCGCAAACTTTCCATCGATACGATGATAATTTTTCTCCTTTGTCTACATATTTCATCGAATGATGATAATATTTTTCCCTTTGTCTTAGAAGGATCACTCACTAGCACATGCTCCCATTGTCGAGATGCTTAATGGAGCAACGACTGAATCTCTCATAGCATATGCATCGGCCTGTGCCCCTTTGAAAGTTTCCAAAATGGAAAGCTCATCCCTGACATTATGTTCATCAAATACTGCTCAAACTCCATCATCTGGCACCTTTGTCATAGGCCCAAGTATTTAAAGTAGAGGCGTGACCATAGCTAAGGGAGAGAAGATCATGGAAATCTTTGGACAAGACCTGCTTCGAGGATTCACTCCTGTAAGTTCTCAAAGTTCAAGGATAGACGTTGTCTTGAAAATGTAGTCTAGGTATATATGAATTGGAAAAGTCTTCTCTAATGATGCAAATAACTTAGAAAAAATTATAATGAAACTCAAGGTGTCCAATCACCCCAAGAAATTAGTGTATTGTTCAATATTATTGAAGGTTTTTAAAAGAGCTATGTGTGATGATATATAGAGTATTTTTTATTTTGTTATTGTAAGTTATATTAGGTGTAGAAACAATCATTGTACAGTATAACATAATTCAAAGTGATAGTTCTTGGCACTTGGAAACCCCTGAACATATCATTCATCTAATTTTGTTTACATACTATTATGGTTTTTTGTTCTTGACACTTCGAAATTGTTGAAAAATCACTAAATGTTACAATATGAGATCCATGTGTGTGAAACAGGTCAAGTTTTTTGATCAATTGTTTAACATATTCAGTATTCTGACCAACTTCCTAACAAATGATGGACAACCGAAAGAAAAATATCTAACAGATAGTGATTGGTCCATAATATTGTTCATTACTTCGCAACTCTTATCATAGAATCCCCGATGAGTTGAGTTGCCAATATTGTTGATCAGATTGTAAAGTTCATCAAAGATCATTAGATGTCATTATGTGATAAATGTGTTGAATGGGAAGCTTGAATATTGTTGTGGTGAAAAGAATGTTGTAGCGAGACTTTAGAGTGGGGATAAGTGCCTAGGAAGACTAGTAAGACATACGAGACATGTTTATTGTAATTTATTTTTGTAAAAATGCAAATGTAAGAATTAAAGGGGACACTTGGATATAATACTTTCATGATAAATTTAAAGTTGGTCTGAGATTTAGTTGAGAGAATATCTCAACTCTCATATTCATATTTAGAATTAGTTAGATCTCAATCCAACTATATATTTGTATGATATTTATGAATAAATGTAATGTGAAAAATAGTTTCTTGTGTGAAAGATGGTTTTCTACTTACATATAATAATGTCAATATTTAGTCTTTAATACTCATTTGTATATCTCTAATTTTTATTTAGAGAGAGTTTCTCCATAGTGATTATATCAAGCTACATGTATTGACAGACCTTATAAACTTTCTTCAAGTAACTCGATTGTCGTTGTTTTTAATAAAACACTACGCTTTGTATTATTTTTCTAGGTTTTAAATTCTTTGAATTCTCTATGTAGAATGAGGGTTTCATTGCCACCAAGTTATTAGTCCCTACCTCGACTATAGCAATCGATATATTGTTGAATTTCAATTATTTTCCACGTTCAGGGAACTTCTTCCCACCCTAATCTTGTTTATCCAAAATTTCTAAATACACATTTTCAACATTCAAATTTTTATGTTAAATTTTATGCCGAGAGAAAGTAGGCCTCTTATTGTCAGCTTATCTCCAAAGTTACATTTTTTGTTGATCCAAACTTTTTATATCCAAATTCTATAATTTCGAAAATCTTTTTAACTTTTTATCCAAAGTTTTTAATTTTATCGTTTATTAGTCTCTGCCTGGTTTTCTTGTTTTATCCAAAGTCTCTACCTGGTATTTTGATTTTAATTGCTTGGTATTTTGATTTTTCTACATGTTCTGGTGTTGTATGCCGTTGAATTTTCTGCAGGTGGCGGGTGGTGGTGTTATATGTAGCTATTGTGTTGTCATCATTCAGGCAGGTGGTGGTGTTATATGTAGCTATTGTGTTGTCATCATTCAGGCAGGTGGTGGTGTTGTATGCAGCTATTTTTCTGTCGTCATTCACAACCGCTATGAACCATGAATCTTCCATGAATCGTGAATCTACCACCATGAATCTGCAGCCATGAACCGTGAATCTACCATGAATCGTGAACATGGATATGAAATGTAAGCATGATCCTTTATATTTTATGAAGGTCGAATATGTAATGTAAGCATGCTCCTTTATATTTTCTAAAGGTTGAATCTATAATTTATTTTATGTATTTTATGAAGGTCTAGTTTGAAATGTAAACATCATTGACACTTTCCCAAACCCTGCTAGGGTTTGATGAAACGAGGCAGTCATTGGTATTTCGTTGAACCAAAGCTAGCATGAGTAGATTAAGTAGTTGATTTTGTTAAAGATACAAGACCTGTTGATGACCTTGAACCAGAAGCATAAGTAGCATGAGCATAGGTTACCACAGGCTTTGTGATGTAGGTGCATGACTGAAGCGGTGACATAGAGAGGAGATGATAGCTTAACTAGTGTTTACATTGAACCCCGTTAGATGAATGGGTTAAGAAGAAATAAAATGAAACCTATTGAATGAATGGATCTATCTCTTCCATGCCTTCCTTATCAATGGTCGCCCCCCATTCCTGCTTTGTGAGCTCGGTATATATCTATGTGTCGGTTCTGTTTTAATACTAGAAAACTTAACATGTGCTCTCAATGGTTGGTTGGGCACATTCACAGTAAGGCTAGGGTTTGAGTTTTTCTCGGTGATATGACTTGAGTCATTCTTCTTTCCAATCACTTCATCGTCTTTGGCAAGGCTGCCTCTTCTCTTATCGCCAATTTTGTATACTTTCATAGCTGAAACCTTGGGCAGAAAGTGAGAAAAGGAAAGGATTTTGTCGAATATCAGTGGAATTCGAATAGCAAGATGAGTCTGAGTGATAAACCATTTTAGATTTACCCTTTTGGAAACCCAAGCCAAGGTCAAGTTGGTTCAAAAATTCTTGGAGCTAGCGCAATGACTGGATATTCAGCCTAGCCTTCTTCCTGATGCTCGGAACTAGCGCTCTTATTTTTCCTCTATACTAGGTAATAAGTATTCATATTTGTTTGTTGGAAAGGCAATTGGGTTCCTGTGTGCCCAGGAAATTGGCCAATATTTTGGAGTACTAGGACATTGATTATGAGGCGTTCATAGTGAAATATGAGTAAAGAAAGTTAACCCTACATGACGTAGACTTTATGATATGCCTACCAATGTACGGATTCGTAGGCGATATCCTGCTAGTGAGACCACGAGATAGGCCTCTTGAGGACTTCATTAAAAAATACTCCATAGACGGTAGTGCATAGCCATGGGACAGAGCCATCAAGATTGAGGAGAAATATAGATTGAATAACATGCATAAATGTGGATGTAAGGCATAATTTTCCATCAAAATAGAACTACTATTGCACAAAGTATAAGCAACAAAGACATCATGAATCATTTTTTGTTATGAAAGCACCTCCCTTTCATGCATGAGAGTAGATCAGAGAACTTGTTATTGTTATAAGATATTTCTTTCTTGCTAGCAGCTTAGGTAGACATACCTGCATGTTATTATATGCATTGAAGGCTTTTCCAGAGACTGGACATGAGAACTGAGTAGGTCCTATGAGAATCTGTGCTGAAGTTTATATCGAGCACTGCTCCTCGGGGACCCTTCCTACTCATTATTTCTCTTTATCTTTTACATGATCATAGCTATAATTGGTCCCAGATTGATTATCATCCTTGAAACTCATAACAGCCCTAGAGTTATTATCATAATTTAACTATTGGTGCTAGGAGGATCGATATGCAAGGCCACTGTTACATTTTCATTAATCTCCTCATCATGATCATGATGATCCTCCTCATCTTTTCTATCGTGTCTTTCCAGGTTATCGTCAGTTGGGTTCTTAGGAGTGCTAAGGCTCAGAAGTGGCAGGGCTTCCCTCAAGGGAGGGGAATCACACCTCTCAGGGAACTATCAAGGGCACTAGTCCAAAGCTTGTGGAGTATAAGAATGAGCGGAATACAAGGCACTAGTTTTTATGGTTTATTTGATTCTTTATATGCCCATCAATATCAGTTTTCATAGTTTATTCTAGGAAAACTCCATAAAGAACATGTGGCAAGCATGAGGATTGTCGCCATTAGGAACATGTGGCCAGCATGCGGAGATCATGGGGATTGCAGCCCATAAAGAACATGTGGTGAGCTTGAGGAAAGAGATTTATTTTTATTGTTATATATGATACCTATATTCTTATATTGGAAAGAGATTTATTTTATGTTTTTGTATGCTATAGTGTCATTTAACTTATGATCTAAATTAAACCTGGATTTGTACATAATACAAGAGCAGACACTTTATACCTTTCTTGTGTGAGAGGACATTCAACTCTCATTTTTCAGTTACCTCATTTTGGCTTTTCTCCAATCATATTTGTCGATCTGCATGGGATATATCCTAGAAGGATTTTTCTTTCTTTCCTGTTGTGGGCCAGCCACAAGATATAGTTCCCTAGGCAAGATCTGAAGGTTTTCCACCGAAAAAAATCACCCTTAGTACTATTTTGTAATCACGAGATTCATATCACGGTGTCTACAATATGAGCATGGTATCTAGCTACGTGAGCTCTTTTTAACTGTCACACTGAGTCCTTGTGCATCGATTCCATTTAGATGTCCTCTTGAAATCCTACATCTAAGTGGGTTGAAGCCTTTGTTAAGTTATTGGTTCTATGTTCTCTGTCATAAAGGCCAAATTAAACTCTTTTTGGATACATTAAAATGTAGGTTCAATTCTCTTTGTGTCTGGTAAATTTAGGCATGGGTTGAAGCCCCTCTCAAATTATTGGTTCTATGTCATAAATGCCAGATTCAACATCTTCTTTTTTGGATACATTAAAAAGATAGGTTCAATTCTCTGTGTGCATTAAAGTCAGGCCTTGATAGTTGGATCGAAACTGGGTGTTATGTCCCTTAAACATCGAATTCATATCAGTGATCGAATTTGATGACATCATAAATATCCATGGTCCTTTGGATATACTCAATCCCAAACATTGCATAGTTTATTTATTCAATTATCAATATGCTCATCAGAGATCATAATTTATTTAGTCAATTCCCTATTTTCCTCATTAGGGATGAAATTTGATGACACATGAAATTTTCATGGTGCTATCAATGATCAAATTTGATAACATCATAGATATCCATGGCCTTTTGCATATTTTCAATCCCAAACATTGGATGGTTTTTTTATTGAATTATCGATATCCTCAGCAGAGATCATAATTTATTTATTCAATCCCCTTTGTGCTCATAAGGGATCAACTTTGATGACACATGAAATTTTCATGGTGCTACCAGTGACAATAGCTAGCTGGTAAGGATAACTGCTTCCAAACAAAGACTTGTTTTTCTCCACAACATTCATTTAGGAGGGCTAAAATTTGAATCCTTACATATCCACCCTTCTGTATTAATGTCTCCTTAATTTTTCCACTGCGTTTAGGTTTTTTTGGATTTGTAACTACTACCGTTTTTCCCACCATATGCTCTTATTGGATATTTTTAGCTCAGAAGATGCAACTTCTTATATGTTAGAATTATTAATTGCTACCAATTGCTCCTTAAAATTTCTTGATTGGGTAGTTTGTCATCAATTTTTTTCCTTCACTATGGTTAAAGTATCTATCCTTACCCGTCTCATTTATGTTGCTTTAATATATATATATCTATATGATATATCTCTAGTTCACTCTTCTATTAAATTTATTTTGGCATGTGTTTCCAGAGCAAGTGGAGTAGAGTGGGAGTGTAATTTTCCAAAAAATTCTCATAAGTAGAGACTCCTAGGAGCATCTATTCCATTGACATTAAAAAAAAGACTATCAATAATTCATTTTTCAAGCATGATTCTAGTAATAACAAAAAAACATATAAGATTTCATTAGCAAACCACTGTCAATAGATAAAGAGTGTTTTGTTAGTCAACACATTTCCCATATACATATATACAGTCTTAAACTTCAAGAAAAAACAAAAAAAGAAGACTTAAAAATAGTGTTTTATTCCTGCAACAGATCAACTTAAATCTATTAGTAATTCAATTTATCATGATTTGTTCATCTTGTTGATGTTCATCATCACTAGGAGCTTCCAGAGAGGTCATCACCTTCAGAACTCTGTTCCTCTTTATCTTCAAAGGAATAATTGTCGGCTTCATGAAAATTCTTGAATGGCTTTGCACAAGGATGATCTATGTTGTTCTTGAACCCTTGTGCACAGTAATAGCACGGTAGCCTCAACAATAATGTGGGTTGTGTACCTCTCAGAGACTCCGGACCTTTTCTGTACTGAGATCCATGTTCCCAAATATGCACCTACACAGAAAAAAGAAAAACAAAAGCATAAAATTGCTTCATATAATCGAATCAAAAATTTCCTGCAAACTCATGAATTTTATTATACATTAGACTAGCTTAGCATACTTTGTCTCTGTCTGTTCATTTACCTAAATGCTCCAACTTATAGAATCTAGATTTGAAAATGCACACATATCTTGGATTATGGTCTAAAGAGATTCCATAAAGGTTGCAACATCTCAATATCTATGCATACACATTGTTCTCATATCTATGGATACACAACCAATACCACACCATAATCTCTGAACATGTTGTCATGCATACATTGTCAAATAACCTCTCCAACATTTCATCACATGTATCTTTCTAGAGAAAAATCAAATTAACAATGTAAATCATTGAATATGTTCTCTCTGTATTTCATAATTAAATCTACAATAAACATTATGTTAGGGATTTCAAAACTTTATCAAACCATCAAATCTTCAAGTGATGGGCCAAATATTTAAGACATCCTTCATATTTCCTTTGAATATGTCATTAATAGATATATTTGAGCATCCTCCCGTGCTTAGTGCACACTTGTTCAAAATAAGACGCAATAAACTCAAGAAATACACACTCAATTGGTCAATATCCTTCTCCTTTTATAACCTTTTTCCCTTACCAACACCAAGATAAAATTCCATGGAAACAAGTTTTTTCTTTCTATCCTCACAGGATGTAACATACCTATCCAATTTGGAAATTGTGTTACAACTCTTGTATTAAACACACAATATCTGTTACCCTAGGTGGTAATTCTCCTGCAACAAAGGTAGTCAGCATTTCTATGTCTCCATGCCCTTAAAATTGTCAAAACATAGTTAAACTTTGTTCAATTTTTCTCCAACTTCTAACCTACGGTTTCCAACACTTGGGGGGGGCTATAAGTCTTTAATAAGGCTTAAATAACACCTTTCAAACCACAGTAAATATTCTCCAATCATCCACCTATGTCTCCTTAGTGGTCGTCTCCTTCAAGAAACTCCAATCCTTGTCCATCCTTCCACATCTGATCCAAACCTTGTACAATATTTTTCAACTCATATGCAATAATCAAGACACCTTTGTAGTCATTAGGAGACCTACAATATTTTTCCAATCATGAGGAAACATCTTACATCCATGACCCAGCTAGGCACATCAGTTTTGTATGCATACTAACGGTATCATAATGTGACCAAACCATAATGATGTGATACGACAAAAGTATCTGCCTGTTAACCCTTCAAAATTTAGCATTCCCTGTAAGATAGTATCAATGACATAGAGCAGAAATATATCTTAGAAAAAATTACTCCAATACTCTGAAAGATATGTTTCTCAGAAAAATGGCAGAGTTGTACCCATCCAAATAACTGGTGCTGAAAACAATGGATTACAACCCTTGCTTGATGGGCTTCAAATACCGTTACACCTCAATTAGGAATATAGAACATGGCTAGCAGCTTTCTTCTGCTTTGGGTTATATGATGCTATCCTAAGTTAGTGAGATGGTAAAATCAAGTTTGTATTGTCAATGGGCAAACAGAGCAGTGGAAAATCATTCTTATAAAACCATTTATCTGGCTCCCTTTTCGATGTGCCTGGGGGAAGATGCACTTATGGAGTGTGGATGACACTTCGAATGAGTTAGAGTGCCTCTATGTGTTGATGGACTTTGAGGGACTAGGGATTTTTGAGAGAATAGATAAAGAGGATATGTTACTCTCACTCCTAAATGCTGCCTTCAGTAATTTAGCAATATTCAACAAGAAGGTTTGCTCTTTATTCTTTTTCTCTTACTAGTTTACCATTTCATTTTCTCATACTAAATAGTGGCCTTAGCTTTCGTCTTTGTGTTACTGTAGATACTTAAAGATTTTATTTTACAAACATCTATTATAGCTGGGAGGAGGAGGAGTGCAGAAACAAAAAATGGCTCACAGATTGTCTACAATTCAAAATGTTAATCTAATCTCAGTGGTTCATGGTGGCTTTTTGGCAAGATTGTTTCAAGATTGTAATTAATGAACGTATATATGTTTTCATTATGAGTAAGTTGTTTGCAAGATTGTTTCAAAATTTATTGTTTGAAGAATGTAATTAATGAACAGTTTACATTAGCATTTTTCTAAAGTAACAATTTTACATAATGTTTTGTTACATGGTTCATCTAAACTTAAAAATTTCATAGCTCTGTCTACTTTAGCTTGTCCACATCCACACTTCTTCCTCTACTGGAAAGAACTACAACTACGACAGTTGCTTTCTTATTTAAATATAATTATTTGACTTATTCAAATAACTCAAATATTACTTTATTCTTCTATAACCATTATTCCTTATGTATGTGTGCTGATTTATAACTTACCTACTAAAATTACTTTTATTAACAAATTAAAAAATTCTGGAATTAAAGGTATCGTACGAGATTTCAATGACATTTGACCATAACACACGTAGTTTGTTTTTTTTTTTTTACTTTTATTGATAACAATTTTTCATACAATTTTCATCTATCATATCACATCAATATTTTATTTCCTTAACTTATTCATCATATCAATATTCAAGCACATTCTACATCACATCAATATTTTATTTCCTTTATTTATTTATCATATCAATATAAATAACTTATACATTAGTTCTCTTTCATGACACATTTTACGTAGAATTACACTTTTCTATACATAGGAAAAGTTCCAACTAATCCTCTAAATCATGTCTTCATTATGCATTGTATACAACTCTTAATAGAGTAAAATTACATATTTCTTTCACATATATATTTGGTTGAGTAATGTCTTTCTCTATCCATATACTATATTTTTAGTTTTTTAATGAGAATAATCATATGAAAAAACTCATTAGTCATATATGCATTCATTCATGCCCAATTCATTGTCATAAATCGAATCACCTATTACTATGGCTAGATAAAGGAAAGGGTAAATTAATTCCTTCTAGGTACAAAACAATCCTATGAACCAATAAAATACAAAAGCATATATGATAAAAGATATGACTCAAATTTAAGACAATATTAATTTATTTATTTCAATCCTTCCAAATAAGGTAAGAAGTAGTACATTCCACTAAATGAATGAGTTTACAGTGTAGTTTCTTCTCCTATTTTTTCATTGCCCTAATTTTTTTGCACTTATTGGTATTTATTTCTTTCCTCTCTGTCTACTTTTACAATCTATCCACAGGATTCCTTTTACATTATATATATATATATATATATATATATATATATATATATATATATATATGAATGCATTTATATCTAGCTATGTTTATCTTTATCTATACATTTAACATAACATTTTTTTCTTGTTATGTTGTATCTTATCTTTCCACCTAACTTTTTTTTTTCTCTAGTTGTTGTTTTTTGGTTCTATTCTTTCTCCTTTGAATCTTGGAGAATTATAAAAGCTTACAATTGTGATTACGATCACTTTCTTCTCTTTTGTGAAAAGCTATTGTGACCGGTATAACTTTCTTAATTTTTATCCACAAGTTGCCCAAAATACTCTCATGTTGTTCCTGTAATATTTCCTTAAGAAAACCTTGATTTATTATTATAAAGTTTGAGGTGGGGAATTTAGAATCTCCACAATATCCATTTTTATGTCTACGTTTCGAGTCTAGCAAAGACTCATTATCAGGACCAAAACTACAATGAAAAAAACAGGATGGATGAGATAAATACAAGTAGGAGAGAAAGGAGTGAAAGAGGAGAAAGAAGTAGCCCACCAAAAAAAGACCAAGAAAAATATAGTTATGTATAGTTTATTCGATAAATAAATATTTTAACAAAAATATTGTTAATTAAATTCACTAATTGATTTTTA
Organism: Pinus albicaulis; assembly: GCA_034641835.2. Classification (NCBI taxonomy): domain Eukaryota; kingdom Viridiplantae; phylum Streptophyta; class Pinopsida; order Pinales; family Pinaceae; genus Pinus; species Pinus albicaulis. The sequence goes on along the minus strand of CM076581.1, from coordinate 313,203,188 downwards.
ATTTATTTTAAAAATAATGTAACGTAATTTATTTTGTTAAGAAAGGTATTTATTATATTATATTATAATACTAATTTTTGTATTTACATAATTATATTAATATCATTGATGATGGTTTTTTAATTAGTAAATAATATTTATGATTAATATTAAATATGATTCCCCAGATGCGGGTGAATAAATACATATGTACGTTGTTGGGTATTTGGGTTGGCACGTGGATTCACAATGCCGCCACCCATCCTCACGCGAAGTTTTTTATTAAATCTCCCACCGTCAACTACACCACTGCATTAATGCAGCACAAAAGCCCAGATCAGCTAGCGTCCTTAATGAGCATGGATCTCTCCGACAGCTTCATTCCTGCTTCGCCTCCCTTGCGCTCAACCTGCTCCCTTGCTGCTGCAGAGCCCAGCTCTCGAACCAACATGGGGAGATGCTGTTCCATTGTCTGCTGCATCAAATTGGCTCCCAACCTTCACATTACGAGCTAATCTGGCGCAATTCCGCAGACCTCCTGTTCATAGCTATTCCTCTTTGTTCCTTCTTTCATCCCCAGTCATTCTGTACAAAGAATCATGCCGCACCTTCGACAACGTATGTGCTGCAAGAGGGGCAACAGTCATGGTCACTTCATTGGCCCACCCTCCACATCCTCTACTGCCTCTTCATCCCCCTCCTCTGATAACTTTACTGGGCACTATCCTGAAACCAGAACTGGTCATGGTCATGGGCATGGGGATGAGCAATCTCAATTCGAGATGGGCTCTCCCCATATCCCTGCCTCTCTTATCATCATCCATGCGCAACTCCACACCGCCCATATTTGATTCCCGTGCACTCTGAATAGGCCTACAATCATAGCCACCATCACCATAGAGCTCAAGGAGGAGCCATCTAGTTCGGCTGCTGAGCGAACTGATCTTGGGCTGGAAAAAAGCACTGTCAACAAGCATTGTCCACCAAAAAGTGCTGAAATGTAGAGAAAGGCTCCTAGCTGTAGTGAAACTCAGGATATAGGCCAAGAAGACAACCCGGGCGACAGCAGGCGAGGCTGCTGCAGCAGCAAAGACAACAAGAAGGTGGAGGAAGATGACTTGTATGCTTATGGCTGGCGTGTTGTTGAGGAACCCCCCTCCATCTCTCATGACACCTAATCTGGTCAGCATTCGCAGTTTTTTCCTACATAATATTTTGGCTAGGTTTACTTCTATGCTATTCATGATAACCAGTTCTTCGTTTCATATTTTGGACAATATGGTAATATTTCATGACAGGTTTCCCCTGTGTGGGCGGCATGCTTTTGTTTGTTTAGATTGGGTCAACAATCTAGTTTTTGTTTGTCTCGGATGTCAGGTTAACATTTTTAAGCCAGTTTTGCAGTGTAAGAATTCCGCTACTTTGGGCAAGCTCCGTTGAGGCTGGTGCCTCTTTGTAAATATTTTTGTATCATAAATAGAATAGTTAAATTCAGAAAAAAATATATATAAATTATGATTGATATTAGAATTAATATTACAAATTAATGATAATGAAAATTAATAATTGATATTAAAAATATGATTGATTGTTTAAAATATATATTATAATTATTATTATTAATATTATAACATGAATTTTAATATTAATTAGTAATAATCAACTATTATCAATAATATTTGTTAATTAATAGTAATAATAAAGTCACTTGATTTTATTTGAATTTTAGATCAAATGAATACGATTAATCCAAGGGTTAATTTTACGAGATTATTTTCTAGAATTAACATCAAGGGGGCTAAAGGAAAGGGTTTGTGCTAGGAGACTGTAAAGAGGGAAATAAGGTGAGATGAAGGGGTGACATAAAGTATTTAGAGGGGTTATAATGAACAGAGATGACATGGAGGAGGGGAGAATGAAGGTTCTATGCAGGTGTCTAGTGACATAAAAGGGGGGAGAGAGCAAGTGCTTGGTGGCGACCTAGAGCAAGGTGGGTGGGGGGGGCGGGGGGGGGGTGATTAACAGATGGGAGAGCAAAGATATGGGAAATACTTTAAGAGCAGGGAAATAAGGGAACCCAATTTTTTCCAACCTCCAAACCACCGTCCCTATTGAGGTTTTGGGGGTGTTTTATGATTTGTAGTGCCTCACAGATTTTCCTTTTCAAATGGTGATTTTCACTGGCAATCACCCTGGCATATTCGAGATGAGGGGCGGTAACAGACAGGAGAGAAAATATATGGGAAATACTTTAAGAGCCCGGAAAAAAGGGAACCCAATTTTTTGTAACCTCCAAAACATTGTCCGTATTGAGGTTTTTGGGGTGTTTTATGATTTCTAGCACCTCACATATTTTCCTTTGGAAATGGTGCTTTTCACTAGCAATCACCCTGGAATATTCGCGGAAGATATGGTGAAAATTATTATTAGATTTATCAGCCAAAGATGAGGTTCAGTTTCTCCCATTTTTGATGTTGGCGCCATGCTCTTTAAGCTTGATTTTGAAAGACCTTCCTGTTTCTCCAATATAACATTTGCCACATGGGCAATTTATTTTGTACATACCCTTTTGCTGGAGGAGATCAGGGTTGTCATTGACAAATTTCATTCTTTCTTCTATTGTAATTAGAAGCTTAAAAGAGGTTCCTAAAGATTTTTTAGCCAGAACCTTGGAAAAATTTTCAATGATTCCCTAAATGTAAGGGAGGTATGATTTTTCATTAAGGGAATCATCCAGAGTATTTGTTTTATTTTTGGATCTGGCTCTTTGAATTGCCTTGATGATTTCTTTGTTTTTATATCCCATATTTCTGAATTAATTTCTTAAATATTCACTTTATTCTTCAACATGATTGTTCAAATCCTAAAATCTCGTGTGAAAAGAGTCATCAACACCCGCATCTTCTGGGAGGGATGGTGGTATGAATTCGCATGGAGATAATTATCAGTGTGCACCTTATTTCTAAATACGTTATGTCCAATGGATCCATCTCTATTTCTAATGAGAAAAATGTCAACTAATGGAATGCAGTTATTATCTTCATCTTCCATTGTAAACTAGATATCCTCAGAAATGCTATTAAGGTGGTTTTGGAACCTTTTAGTCTCTTCATCCCCATGAGGCCAATCGACACTAGTGTGATCCACCAATCTAATCCAGAATTTTGGTTTCAATGGCTACGATTTCGGGGATTTGTTTTCAAATATTTCCATGAAGAGATTAACCACTATGAGGGATAGTGGAGATCCCATAGATACTCTTGATGTTTTTTCAAAAATTTCACCTTGGAATGTGAAGAAATTTGAGCGTAGACATATTTCACCAAGCTTTGTAGTCTGGGAATCAAAAACTTCTTTAACAACCTTGACTTCTTCATCTAATGGGATTATTGTAAAGAGTTGGATCACGTCAAAGCTTAAAATCTTCTCACCAGGTTCAAGACTATATTTTTTAATGAAATCCACATAATTTTTAGAGTCTTTGATGAAAGAGCTAGTTTTGTCAACTAGAGGTGCCAAGGTGCTAGCCTAAAATTTGGCTAATTCATAAGTATCAGCCCTGATAGTGTTTACAATAGGTCTAAGGGGGGCGCCAAATTTTTAAATCTTAGGAGCACCATAGATATGAGGAGTGATTTCACTATCTGGGGATAGGCACTTTTTTAGTTTTTCATCAAGGTTAGACTCCTTAATCTGTTGTTTGACAGTTTTTATAATCTTGGTAATCAGGTTTTCTTTGATTTTTTTATGGCTACCACTGTTATAGAAGTGGTCTCTCATTTTATTAATCTATTCTTATTTTTCCATTGCCATCGTTGCCCCTCCTTTGTTTTCTTTAAGGATGACAATGCTATCATTCTACCTTAGGTTTTTAATGGCCTTTAATTGTTCTTTATTCAAATTTCTTTTAGGATGTATTTCTCTCCTAAGCATGATGACACATTCGTACCTTATTAACTCTTTTTCTTCTTCCTCTAAGGTTTTAATTCCATCTTTGATGTTACAAAGGATCTCTTTTTTTGGAATCCGATGAGGGGTTAAGGAAAAATTGTGCCCTTTTCCTAGAACCTTTGCCTCTTCATTATTCAAAATATAAGAAGAGATGTTAAAAAACTTATTTTTATTGTTTAAAAAATCATAAACAGGCAATTCATTATTTTTAGGGATGCTCGAATGTTGAAAAGAAGTTTGTGGCCTCAGTGCGCTTCTAACCTACTGTTCTGCGCTCCTTTCAAGTGATGTGTTGATAGATATACAATATGTTGTCATTATGCTTGAAATCTGCATTTTCACACAACATTGTTCTACATGATTGAATACGACATAATGTTGTCTCTCCTCACTCCACGTAGTGTTTACGCTTTGGTTTTCATCATTAATGAGAGCAGTGGAACCCCGTTGCCTGATGTCAAGGTTATGCAACGCAGAAGGTTGATTGTTTCTATGAATAGTTACCGCCCCTACTACCATATCTTTGATCACTTTTCCATTGTTCCAACATCCAAAGAAGTCGCATTAGTGATGGGCTTCAAGGCGTGGGAGAGTTTGGATAGTTGGACAGTGACCACAGTGGCATTGTCTGAGGTGTGATCCATGATCTACTTCCAAATAGCCTACGTATCCTAGGTTTGATAATTTTGTTAGTGTGTGGAGTGATTTTGGAGGTGGACAAGGAGGCTTATGAAATGCTGCCAGATGCGGATGTGTTGTGATAAGAGGTTAGGGAGTGGGACAAAAATGGTCTGATGCTACTCACCATTTCGTCAGCCCAATGATTTGTGCCATGGGATTTGAAGGGATTCTTAGGCTCTCCTGCTGGTGAATTCACAAAGCAATTTGAGTTTTTTAATTTTAGATTGTAATTTTTTTATCTTGTTCTCCTGTCTAATTGAAGTTGTGATACCTTCTTTATTTTTTTTAAGCTCTATAGATGCATTGATTTCACTCCAAATATCTCCTTGAATGTTGTAGCGATTTTTAGATGATTTCTATAGGCTAATGTTGCAAGACAATCCAGAGCGTACCTAGTTCTTCAAATTTCATTATGGATTAGGTATTTACCGAGCGGGTCAAATGCTCTGTGTGTGTGATGGTTGTGTAACCTATGTTTGACAGAGGTGAAGGAAGGTGTAAGATTTAGATGACCGCACTACTTCGCGGAAAATAGATCAACCTCTCTTCTTCGGATTTTAACCCTGTATTTTTCAAGATTACGTGTATCAATATAGGTTTCACTTCCATATAGGGTACCAATGATAGTTTGAAGGTTTTTGTGGTGTGAGTCTTGAGGTGGGGAATTCAGAATCTCCAAAGTATCCATTTTTACGTTTACATTTCAAGTCTAACCAACACTCATCATCAGGACCAAACCTGCGACGAAGAGAAAACGATGGATGAAATAAATAAAAGTAGGAGTGAAAGGAGAGAAAGAGGAGAAAGAAGTGGCCGACCAGAAAATTTTTCTACATAAGCCAGATAAACCTAGTCTTGGCCCGACATCCAATGTTTCCAACTTCAATATTTACAAGTAACATAAGTCAATAAAGTTTGCAACAAGGGATTAAAAAATAAATTATACCTTGCAAATTTCTTTCTAAATACTCACAACAAAATTGTTAAAGAAAAAATGAAAAAAAAAAACAAAAAATCTAAACTATTTCCCCTCTAATTTTAACAGAAATTAACCTAGTCCACTCAGATATACACATACACAGTGTGTGCATTCTTTAAGCACTCCTAATTATTAAATCAAAGGTTCAATTCCCTTCCATATTTGATTGAAATATAAATTGAACTATATTAAATAAAATTGTTACACTAATCTATAATTTTATTTAAACCAAAACTATTAAATAATAAACAATAATAATACAAATTCAGTAAAATATAAATAAATTTTATATTTATCAAACAATAAAATCAATATATATATATAATTTTAAACATCTATTTAATGATATTAAATAAATGAAAGTTGTATAAATTGAAGAGAAATAACTTAAGCACAACAACATGAAGAGAGCCATTTATTACTTCTAGTAGGAGCTTAGCTTTATTACTTCCGATGGAGCTTAGCTAAATTGATGGTTGTCGTTATTTTTTTCTAAATTATAACAATATTTATTTATTGAAATTGAAAACATTATAATATAAAATTATAATTGTATTTATAATTTTTTTTTAATTTTAAAATGTAAAATATAAAAAGATGTTTATTTAAAAAATATTACCATATTTAAAATCATTTGTATAACTGATTAAACATAATTTTTTTTAAATATATTATTTATAAATTAAAAAATTAGATAATATTAAAATAATATATGAAGAAGAAGAAAAACTTATTTTAAGGTTTAGGTGGTTAAAGATAGGTTATTAGACAAGCTGAGTTTTTATATGCTCTTGTATTCTACCATTTTCCCGTGAAATTTCACCATAAACTCTCCCAAATTTTGGACAAAGTATATATTTATATATATATATAGGGATTCTGTTTTGAGATTAAAAAAATAAGTAAAAGCTTACACTTTTATATATTTGGTTTCTCTTAATCAATATTAAATTAAAACTTAAAAATAATTTATTATAAATATGAATAGATGTACCAATCAAACTAGAGTATCCTAAACTATATTGTTAAAAAAATAATATTATATAGTTCAATTTGGTGGCGATTTTTCCAAATAATATTGGAAACAATATATTGAAATACTATGAAATAAAAATATTTTATTCCATAATTTAGCAAAAATTTATTATTCCAGGTAAAAACATTTATTTATAACTTATATAATATATAAGCGGAGGAATGCACATTGAACAAAAAAACGCATTGTAATGTTAATATGAGATTCTAATTTAATGGGAATGAAGCGTTTGGTAGGGTCATACGACAACATAAAGGAAATGTATTAGATAAGTATATAATTTTCAAACACTTACTATGATAGAAAAGGAGAGTACGGATTGCAATACATGTAAAAGCATGAAGTCATATCATACTATGAATCTTTCCTTTCAAACCGTTTATACTTATTATCTAAATAAGTAAAATTAATGAAGAAGTTGGGACAAATCGGGGTGCAAATAAGGCTTCTTTCATCGATTAACACTTTTCAAAATTTCTCATATGCAATTATAACTCTTCAGCCACTCAAATTGATAAAAATGAGCGAAATTCAGTAATTCTTTGTATACAAATATAAATCCTACCGCATCTGAAATTATTTAAAAGTAATCAAATTCAATATATCAGATGTGACGAGATCTAAACTAAGGGATAGAGACTCTCTACGTGGCCCTTTATTACTTCTTGTCTAGCCTTAGATGAGTTTTTGTGAAAGCTTGTTTGCTTAATTAGCATTTATCTATTGGTTGCTCTGCTATTATACGTTAAGAAGCAAGGCCTTTTCTAAAAAGAAAAGGCATTAGGGCAATGCCATGAACTTTGAGTAGTTTGAAGACACGGCGATTTCCAACGATTTTGCAAATCAGTGGGAACTTGTGGATATCTTGGGGTGGAAAATGTTGGAATTTCTAAATGATTCCAAACCACATAGAGAGAACAAAATCTCTCTTTCTAATACAGATAAATTATTTAGAAATTACTGACAGAGATGCGAAAAAAAAAAAAAAAACCATTAAATTTAAAAGGTGGTTACAAAGATGCCACAGCACTGTTGTTCTCGCATTTAAAAGAAATTACCACTGTTTTACACACAGTGTTGAAATCTGTTCTCTGACCCCTTTTAAAAAAAATGCCTACTCTTCTTTTTGTTTCTTCCTTCGGGCATACTCTGCATTACAATGCACATTGTCCTTAAAAAAGAACTACACGCCGTTATTTTATATATATATATATATATATATATATATATATATATATATATATCTAAAGCTTATATGTATTTTTAAGTTTAAAACATAAACTTCATCAAAACTAATGCTGCCGCATTAAAACAAACACAACATTAAACTAAAGTCTTAAACTCTAAAACATTAATACAAAATGCTTTTCATTGATTTCAATAAATGAGTCAAAACCTTTTTTTCATAAATCATCGCATCTAATTGGCTCCAAGTTGACAGGGTCTCTAACCATCCGATCAAATTTCTATTGGCTGTTGGTGGAGCTCGTGGCGGATTTCAAACAATCTTCAACCAGATTTGACAAAGCTTTATCGCATCGGAATCCATATGACCTGGTCTGCGGGCAGTTTGGGTGATGAACTTAATATCTTGCGCATGCGATATATGTGATATGCAATATCGGAAATATCGCATCGCAAATGAAACAACCAAACTTGTGATGGTGCGGAAAGGTAATGCGATATGTGAAACTGCGATGTGTGTTCTGAGTTCTCTGGTTGGTGGTGGTTAATGGTGATTGGTGCTGCAGTTTAAATAGAGGGTTCGCAGCACGGTTCTTACTGCAAAAGGTCAAGGCTACGATCTTAAAAAAAAACGGTTTTGCAGGTGTATTCAAGGTGATGTTTCAATGCTCGGTGGCATGCGGACAAAACACTCCAAAAAAATTGGTCGTCCTTCTGTCCTTTGGCTCTACGCCATTTGCAGTTGGATTTAAAATTCAACACTCCCTCTTATATTCAACTATTGCATTATCTTGTATACCCAAACATTTTCTCAAATAATTAAAAAATTTCTGCCCTAATGGTTTTGTCAAAATGTCAGCAAACTGCTCCTCCCTTCTGCAATGTTGCAAAACAGTTTCACCATTGTTCACTAGCTCCCTGATGTAGTGATACTTAGCATCAATATGTTTCATTCTCTTGTGAAACACTAAACTTTTTGACAAAGTTATAACTGAGCTATTATCACAATAAATTGTTGTGTCTTTTATATTTTCATGACAAAAACTTCTCAACATTCTTCTCATCCATACTACTTAACATGTTGTTGTTGTAGCTGCCACATACTCTGCCTATGCTATTGATAAAGCCACAATTGTCTATTTATTAGAAGCCCATGAGATGGCCCTTGAACCCATATGAAAAACATATCCAAATGTTTTTTTCCTGTCATTTATACTTCCAACCCAATAATTGTTAGTATATCCAATCAATTCAGAATTTTCTGAAGTGGTGTATAAAATATCATATATTTTTGTTCCTTTCACATGCCTTGGAATTCTTTTTGCTTCTTGCCAATGTGTCTCCTTTGGCCTTTCCATAAATCTAGAAATTAAACTCACATCATGCATAATATCTAGCCTAGTTGTAGTCAAATACATAAGGGTTCCAACTATGCTCCTATACAAACTTGGATCAAAATCCCTGTTGATGTCCTCTTTGCTCAGTTTTTATCCTGTAACTTTAGGAGTAATTGCTGCCTTGCAATCCTACATATTAAATCTTTCCAAAACTTCATTTACATATTTGGCTTGAAAGATAGAAATCTTATTTTCATTTTTCTCTACATCTATTCCTAAAAAGTATTTTAGAAATCCCATATCAGTCATTTCAAATTCATCCTTCATGACCGATTTAAAATTCTCATTGAGGTAAGAATCATTACCTATAAAGATCACATCGTCAACATATAAAACAACAATGAAAATCTTATTATCTTTGTCCTTGATGTATAATTTTGGTTTTCCGTCACATTTGTCAAGCCCATTTTCTAGTAGATAGGCATCTATCCTACTCTACCATGTTATTGGTGCTTGTTTCAGCCCATATAGAGCTTTCTTCAATCGACAAACTTTATGCTCTTGACCTTCTTTCTCATAGCCCATAGGTTGTTCAACATAGACCTCTTCCATCAATACTCCACTTAGGAATCCTGATCTCACATCCATTTGGTAAAATTTCCACTTGTGTTATGCTGATATGGACAACATTTCTCTTACTATTTTCATTCTTGCAACCGGTACAAAATATTCCTCATAGTCTCTTCCGTGTTGCAGCTTGTAGCCTTTGAAACAAGTTGGGACTTATGGCTTTCAATCTTACCTTCAACATTTCTCTTGGTTTTATAAACCCATTTTACTCCAATTACTTCTTTTCCTTTTGGGAGATCAACCAATTCTCATGTCTTTTTTTTCTCTATGGAATTTGTCTCTTCATGCATAGCATCTATCAATTTCTTATCTTTTATAACTTCTTCAAAATGAATAGGATCCTTTACATGACAATACAATGCAAATAAAGAGTTCATACCTTCATTTGCTACCTCTTGCTCGTAAATTTCATTCATACTTCTGAATATGGTTCCTCTTTCACTTGGTATTCTTGTGCTTGTAGAAGCACTCAAATCTACTCCTTGTGATGTGATTGGAGAAGCACTGCTATCACTTCTCAAAGGTGTTTTCATTCCTCCTTTTGGTGTCCCTTGTTTTCCTTGTGTTGGTGGAGGTGGTGCTGCAAATAAGGGATGTATCTGAGTCATCCCTTCTTCATTATCATCATGAGACAAACGAGTTTTTACATTGACTCTTTTCTCAATGCTTCCATCCCAAGCTTCTTCCTTAATAAACTGTATATCTCTGCTTATAAAAAAATTCTTGGTGGATGGGTTATATAATCTTTATGTCTTTGATTCTTCACTGTATCAAATAAATCTGCACTTCTCCCACTTATTGTCCAACTTCTTCCTCAGTTGATTTGGAATGTGTGCACAAGCCATACAACCAGAAACTCTCATGTGGGTGACATGTTGTTTTATGCCACTCCATGCTTCTTTCAGAACTCTATTCATTATAGCTTCGGTTGGGCATATATTCAAGATATACATTGCACAATTGACAGCTTCAGTCTAATACTCATTTGGCAAATGTTTTTCCTTCAACATACTTTTGACCATGTTCATGATTGTCCTATTCTTCCTTTCTGCAACTCCATTTTTCTACGGTGTGTACTTTTCTCTAAATTTCTTATGTATCCAATTTTCTATGCAAAAATGTAGAAATTATTTTGAGATATACTCTCATCCTCTGTCAGTGCTTAAGACTTTTATATGTTGTCCACTTTGTTTATCTACAAGAGCCTTAAAGTGATTGAATCTCTCAAACACTTCACTTTTATATTTCAATAAATATACCCAAGTTTTTCTTGTGTAATCATCAATAGAAGTCCGCATATAGTGGATGCTTTCTAATGATGGTGTTTGCATTGGTCCACAAAAATCTGAATGGACAACTCTCAAGAGTTTCTTTACCCTTATGCTCTTTCTTGATGGAAAGCTTTCTTTGTGTTGTTTTCCCAAGATGCAACCTTCACATAGGCTATCCGGTTCCTCATTCAATGGTAATCCCTTTAGCATACATTTCCTATGCAACAAATTCAGACCTCCAAAGTTGAGATGTCCAAATCTCAAGTGCCATAGCCATTTTTCATTTTTTTCTTCTCTTTGGAATGTCTCTTGTGTCACTGCTGCCATTTCAACTCCTTTCTTCAAATATTCTCTCATCTTGAGAGGGAACATTTTGTTCCTTGTCATCTTCACTTCTGCAACGCATTTCTTGCTTGGTGGTTTATCTATGATGGTGCATACATCATCTTCAAAGTAAACATTGTACCCCTTTTGAATTAGTTTTCCAATGATCAACATGTTACACTTCATACCAAGCACATAGTATACATCTGATATGGATCTTCTTTCTCCTTTCTTTGTCAAAATACTTACTCTTCCTTTTCCCATGACATAGACCTCACTGTATGTCCCCATTGTTACTTGAAACTTTACATTTTCATCTAACATGGAAAACATAGAAATTTTTCCCGTCATATGGTTGCTACATCCTAAATCTAGAAACCATATATATTCATTCTTTTCTTGAGCCATATTACATGTTAAAAACAACTTCTCTTGACTGATATTTTATTTTTTTAAATTAACACTGCGTCTACTATCCATGTCACTCTATTTCTTCCAAGGAAAATTTTAAGGATGGAATTTTATCTGAAAGTTTAGAAACCTTGGCGAATCTTACTCCTCCCTAATATCCAAATTTTAAAATATTTTATGATAATTTTTCAGAAATATTTAGATTGATAATTATTTTGTATTATAAAATATACAATATTGACAATTTTTACGGTAAAATAATTATATACTATAAAATTTGGGCAAATTAATTTTTAGAAAAATGGAATTTGGCGATTTTTTTTTTTTTTTTTGTAAAAAGTATGTAATATTAGCCCACCTACGAATATTAGCCCCTAAAATTTTTCCTAATTTCTTCTTACATTCATTGGCATAATGACCATACTTCTTAAGTTAATAACATTGGACTTGGGATTTATCATAACTTTGTCCATGTGCTTGATTTTGTCCTCCTTGTTGGCTGCTACATTGTCCTTGGTTCTGATTTTGGTTGCTACCCCTTCCACTTGTATCTGCAGGGCTGCTTCTTCCTCGTCTGTTTTGGCTTCTGCCTCTTCCTTTTCCTCTATAGCTTCCTTTGGCTTGATCTTTTCATCTTCCAAAGGACATTTGGGTCTTGAAGGCATGCTCCAAAGATGAGATTGTTGTTCTTCACAATATTTGTTCATGTGTCACGAGTGATGCATGTAGCTCATCAACTGTAAACTTTGAGATATCCTTTGTCTCTTAAATGGTTATGACTATTACATCAAACCTTAAGGGTAAGCTCCTTAACACTTTCTCCACTATTCTTCTCTCTTCTACTGTCTCTCCATGAGATCTCGTTTGGGTGACCAACCCAATCAGTAGAGTGAAGAATAAGTCTATTTTGTCAAACTCTTTCATGCCAATAACTTCAAAATCCCTTCCCATTAATTGAAGCTCTATTTTATTTACCTTCTCCATACCTTAGTAGGCTGTCTGGAGGGTATCCAAAGCATCCTTGGACCTCTTAGCTACTGTAATCCTTGGAAACACACTTTCATGCAGTGCTTGATAGAGATAGAAGAGGGCTTTTGAGTCCTTCCTATTGCTCTTCAACAAATTATTCTCTTCCTATGTTAAGGCATTGAAAGAATTTTCATTTGCTGGTTCTTCCAGACCATCTTAAACAAGCTCCCATAAGTATTGAGAGGCAAATATATCTCTCATTGTGATTCTCCAATAGTCATAATTCTTCCCATTTAACTGTGCCAGTTGATTATTTCCTATACACATGCTTGTGCTGGCTCCTGCCATGGTTGGCTCACTGAACTATGCTATAAAATTGAATGTGATTTTAAATAAACCTTCTCACTTCTTGAGAGTTAAAATCTGTCTTTTAAATGACTTCTCTATATTGCAGCTTAAAAAAAAAAAAAAAAAAAACCTTTGCTTTGTAAACACCTGGTCTTTATTGTGCCTTCACACTTCTGGTCAAAAGTTGCAACAACACCTTCTTCCTTCAGCTTCTTTGACAAATTCAAAGAGCCTGAACTAAATTTGATACCATGTTCGAATTTTTGAATGATTGCAAACACACACAGAGAACAAAATCTCTCCTTGTAACACAGAGAAATCATTTAAAAACGATTGAAAGAGATCCAAAAAAAATTATTTCATTAAATTTAAAGGGTTGTTACAAAGATACCATAGAGCTGTTGTTCTCACATTTTAAAAAAATGACAACTCCTTCACACATAGTGTTGAAATCTGCTATCTATCCCCTTTAAAAAAAAACGCACATACAATGCTCTGTTCTTTTTTTTGTTTCTGCCTTCGGGCATACTCTGCATTACAATGCACACTATCCTTAAAAGAAACTACACGCTGCTATTTTATATATATATTATAGACATAGAATATTTATAATATATATATTATAAATCTTATATGTATTCTTAAATTTAAAATTTAAACTTCATCAAAACTTATGTTGTCGCATTAAAACAAATGCAACATTAACCTAAAGTCTTAAAATCTAAAACATTAATACAAAATGTTTTTTGCGGATCTCAAGTAATGACTCAAAACTACTCTTCAGAACTCATCACATCTAATTTTCTCCAAGATGACTAGCTCTCAAACCATGCGATCAAATTTCTAGTGGAGCCCGCGGTGGATTTCAAACAATTTTCAAGCGGATTTGACAAAGCCTTATCGCATCGCAATCCATATGACCTGGTCTGCGAGCAGTTCAGGTGATGAACTTAATATCTTGTGCATGCAATATTGAATATTAGATATCAGCAATATCACATCGCAAATAAAACAACAAGACTTGTGATGGTGCAGAAAGGTAATGCAATATGTGAAATTGTGACGTGTGTTCTGTGTTCTATGGTTGGTGGTGGTTAATGGTGGTTGGTGCTACGATTTAAATAGAGGGATGGCGGTACAGTTCTTTCTACGAAAATTCATGGCTACGGTCTTAAAAAAAAAATGGTTTCGCAGGTGTACTCAAGGTGAAGTTTCAATGCTCGGTGGTGTGTAAACAAAGCACTCAAAATAAAGTTGCAGTGTCCTTTTGTCCTTTGGCTCTGCACCATTTGCAGTTGGATTTAAAATTCAATAAAAAACAAGTTGATAGCACACATTTTTTTGAACACTTTCTCCTCTGGACTTTGCAAGTAGTGCATGCAGATGTGTTCAATCATTCTACAATGGATGAAGTGGCGTAGCTCATCTTCAAAAAACAAGGAAGGACTTATGTTTTATCAGAACATTCTTGTCATTAATTTTCCAAAAAACCAATATATTACGATATCATTAACATGGTATTTCTTCTGTTTCGAATTTATTATGCAATTAATGAAAAGATAAATGTAACGGTAGATGTGAGGCATACCAAGAACGACTAATACGCGAAGACCATGAACACCCTGAAGTCAGAATAATAAAGTCCATCGATTTGATATTTTTTATTAACGATGAAGGCTCTGGCACTACCTTTCATGTTGATTATTATTTTTGGAGTTGTTACTATCAGTATTCAACTGAAAAAACTAATATGACAATTTGATTTGTGTTATTTAAATTTTTTTTTTGATTGTATATATAGATTTAGTATTCTGAAAAATATTTAGGGCACTTTTATTGTGAAAAAGTTACTCATCAAACTTGTTATTTTAATAAATTCCTAAATGATTTTAAAGAAATTAGATGGAAAAATCCACAAAAAAAAGGTCGATTTTTTTTTATTTTTTTTTAAATGATAAAGTCTTATTTGAAGATAATTTTTAAAACCTCCGAAGACTTATTATTATCACATAAATTTGAGAATTTATTAAAATTTTAAAGAAAAAAATTATTTTTAGAATATAATTTAATGCAAATAAATAGTTTTAAGTCTTATTGCATCCAGAGGTGCATTCTACTGACCCTGATGTTTAAGTATGTTGGAAGCCAAAATGACAAGAACTAAAGAAAATTTTAAAAATAAAATCTCAATAATGTCAGTTTAAACAATAATTTAGAAAACCATATAAATAAACAATTAAAAATTCTTTAAAATAAAATAAATTTATCAAAATATGAAAAGGTTTACGAACACTAAAAAACATATGGTAAATAAATAAAAATATAAATAAATTAGAGGTATGTTAAATAAACTAAATGCTTATAGGCCAAATACCATATTTATAAAATATGTATGGTAAATAAATAAATATAAAAGAGGTATAAAAGGGTAAGGTTAATCAATAAAAATATGTCAAATAGGATTAGAAATCAACATCTAATTATATATGAAGTTATGATACCCAAATACCATGGACTAAATTATTATTAATAGCATGCATAAAAAACATTATTTCACGGAGAAGCGTATTCTACAACCCAGTATAACCCCGATGTGTAAGTATGTTGGAAGCCAAAATAACAAAAACTAAAGAAAATTTTAAAAATAAAATCTCAATAATGTCGGCTTAAACAATAATCTAGAAAACCATATAAATAAACAATTAAAAATTCATTAAAAAAATATAAATTTATCAAAATATGAAGAGGTTTATGAACAGTAAAAAAAGATATGGTGAATAAATAAAAATATAAATAAATTAGAGGTATGGTAAATAAACTAAAGGCCTATGGGCCAAATACCATGGGCCAAATACCATATTTATAAAACAGGTACGATAAATAAATAAATATAAAAGAGGTATAAAAGGGTAAGGTAAATAAATAAAAATATATCAAATAGCATTAGAAATCAACATCTAGTTATATATGAAGTCTATGACCCAAATACCATGGACTAAATTATTATTAATAGCATGGAGAAAAAACATTATTGCGTCTCGCATTCTACAACTAATATGACCCCGATGTGTAAGTATGTCGAAAGCCATAATAACAAAAACTAAAGAAAATTTTAAAAATTAAATCCCAATAATGTCGGCTTCAACAATAATTTAGAAAACTATATAAATAAACAATTACAAATTCATTAAAAATAAATAAATAAATTCATTAAAAATAAATAAATTTATGAAGAGGTTTACGAACACTCAAAAAGATATGGTAAATAAATAAAAATATAAATAAATTAGTGGTATAGTAAATAAACTAAAAGCCAATGGGCCAAATACCATGGGACACATACCATCGGCCAAATACCATATTTATTTTTTAATGAATTTTTAATTGTTTATTTATATGGTTTTTTAAATTATTGTTCAAGTTTTTCACTTAATAAAGAGGTTTTCACCTTAAAAGATTTGATCCCATTGGACACTTAATAGATCTGGAGTTGAGATAGATCTAGGCCGGTTTAGTACAATGATAGAAAACAAATCTGACCAACAAAGTTACATTGCATTAAACCTCAATAGCCCATAACTATAAGAAGATAGAAGATAAAAACGGTTGTAGCCCAAACCAGATACCATATCCTTTGCTAGACTAATAACTTATAAAAAATTGCTGAGGCTCCGGTTTATCTTGCCAATTCAAATCTAATGTTTACGGTCCATTCTATTGCCTCTAATAATGAACACGGAAATCTCAAGGGAGTAACAAAGAAACATTTGTGATTGCCACATATGGCAATCCGTTGATGTGTCCTTGCCCTCTGGTAAATTGAAGGTGCGTTCCGACAGCATATTTTGAATATACATGAAATAAATTGTGAGCAAAAACATCAAATACTTAAAAAGTCGTCATTTTCAAACATAATGGCACCCACTTAATTTGAATCAGTGGAAGGTTACTTGTCCTTTTTTCATTCATTAGATTGACGGTGAAGGCCCTGTCTTGTGTCTTTTATTTCCACACGAATTTACTATTTTATTATTGATAATTGACCTTGGACGGAAAATAAATAATTGTGGGCGCCGACTATAAGAGAATAATTCTCAGTAATGGTGAATCAATTGGCTTCACCGCCCTTCCAATTAGAACAATAATTCACATCATATCGTTAAATTACAACAATAATTCACATTATATAAGAACAAGTTTCATTTAAGCCGGACGATGAAAATTGTGATGAATATGGTAGAGCAACGAAAATGAATTACAATACGTGGGTTTATTCTCGATCTACCTATGTTCATGTTTGGGGTTATCGTGTACTCAGCGTTGTGAATAAGAAAATTGGAACATAATATATCCACACGAATATGTAGTTACATACAATTTGAATGAAAATAAATTACAGAAAATCATTACTTATATTAGAACCTTTAGGCTGGCCCTTTCCCATTTTTTTCTTGGAAAGTTGATTTCCCAAAATCCCAAAAACTTAAGGTTATGGTGCAGAATGAGAATAGGATATCAAAAAATGTATTTGGGAAATTTATGACCGAAAATTTACTCATTCAATGCTTTTGTAGTGTAATACTTAAAAACCTGAGCTCTTTTAACATAAATTTGAGAAAGATGATGACATACATGTGCATTACCATGAATTAATGTTAGGCTATAGTAAAATTAATGTTAATCTTATAATTAGTAGAAATGAATCCAGACATTAATTCTTCACAATATCTATATGCATAATCATATATAAGAAATAAAACATAACATAATAACATGAAATAATGTTATACATCTACTGAAAGAGCCTCATACATTTAGTCAATTTATAGACATAAAGCTCTTTAAATTTGTAACCCATAAAACATTTAATCTTTCCACAACCAACTACTAATCCACTGTTCACATTATACATACTTTCCCTTTGGGTACAGTGGTTTTATTCAATGACTGACATCATTATCACATAGTTAGTAGTATTAATATTTTATGTTTGGTCTCTAACATCTGTGTCTTTGATGGCAATCCTCCATCACTTCATCTTCTCAAAACTAAGGATTGCATTTATTAGATTCCTCTGAAATTGATTATTTTTCTATCTATTTCTATAATCCCAAAATTTTGTGGTTCAACTTTAATTACATGTTCCTTAAATTGGCACCATAATGTCTATCATCAAAATGAAGGGGCCAATAAGCACTTAGCACAAATGTTGAGGCTAGCTTATAAACATCTTGACATTTAAGTGTGTATTGCGCAAATGCTTTCATTTTCCTTTACAATTTATGGAACAATATCTTTGGTCCTAGTATAAATGTCTAAGCTTTCTCTAGGTTTCATTAAAGCCTTATCTCCATAATAGATGCCCTATATATCTCTACCAATGCTTGTAATTTTTAGAGGATTTTTTTTTAGTTTTTCTACACTCAATCACAATTAGTGAATTTGAGCTTATGCCTAACAAAAATATAAATATATAATAAAATTATTCATTGATTTTTGATATTTCAACCAAATTTTCTTTTCTTTTGGAGATAGCTATTAGTTAATCAACCTCAATCTACAAGTCCATAATGTTTGAATATATTTTCTCTAAGTGCCTTTCCCTCTATTAGTAATCAATATTGTATGTTGTTGTGCACTTATATACCTCACTCTATCTCAACATGTTGTAATGGTTTGAGATATCCATATAGCGTATTAACTAGTTAATGCCCCCATTAGTATCATTGTTTTTTAATCTATATACCTATGATGTGGTGTAAGTGGCATTTATAATTTATCCTTTTAATCTTTCAAGCATCTAGGGGGTGTGATTTCTCATAATTGTACTTGTGATTTGTTCAGCTCCAACTTTTTATTCAACCTCAAACCTAGATTTTTATATATTAATGAACATAACTATTTAAAACTTGTTTTGGTTGACTCAAGCTCATCCATCATGGCATCTTTTCTGTGATGCAAGGTATCACATTTGGCATAGTGGTCTCTCTATGTTTGTAGATAGTCATTTTCTCATGAATAATGAAACCCACTACAAGCAGGTTTGCCTTTCATTCTTCAAAATGAACCTGCAAACTCAAACTGTATTAAATTGCACACTCATAAAACCGATACTTCAATTCGATCCTCGATCTTGGGACCTATGGGGAATAGGCCGAGTCTTCTTCCGCTGTGCCGCTTCGGTGGTTGTATACAAACATATATATCAAAAGCAATTAAACTATAAAACATTGTTTTAATAGTTTTAAACCAACAATTTCTGGTCCACTTTTACGTGCTTTAAAACACAATAGTAAAGGCCTTCGAAGTATTAAAATTTGCTTTAAAAAAATGTCCGAAACCTTCGGCTAAATGATCGCACTAATTTTAATACAAAACTTTAGCATACAAAGTTTACGCGATATGGGCAGTATTTTACTTGTGATGTGGCAAATTTTTATTTGATCGCATTTCATTTGGTGAAACCACCGCTAGGCTCGAAGGGCACGCGATACCAGTGGTATCGCTTTCAAAACCACTCAACTTCAAATCATTGCAAATAGAGTTAAAACCATGAGCATTCAGATGAAACCATTCGTATCTGTCTTACGATGAAAATCGACCTCCCGATTCAGTTCAACCAAACCAAATCGATGCCAATTTAATCACACTCAATTGAAAATTAACTTCGACTGTATTATAATGGACTCTACAAAATAAAGGTTCAATACGTATTCAATAATCAAGGATTTAACACGAATTCGCCCTTCATAAATCATCGATTCTTCATTCACACAGAGAGTGAGGTTTAATTGGGATCAAATTAAGGCAGAATCATACAAACGTTTGATTTCCATCTATCCTGTCAGGATCGATGGTCAATAATCATTGAAATACACTCATAATGAACTGCAGATAACCCATATGTAACTTGCACGCATTAAATGAACTACATAATCTAAGTACAAATAAATCATTACACATATACAGATACATAGAAATCCACATAATAATTCCTCTATTATATACAAATACCACTTACAGATATCTAAGGCATTTCAGCCTTAGTAACAAAGTTCACCTCAAACTACATTGTGCTCACTCGCCCTATATATTCACACATTACAAGCTTCGTCGGTTATATAGATTACAAAAGAACATGAATCGGTTGACATGCCCAAATCTCTCCTGATCCTCTCAAACACACACCTTACATTAAAAACTCAGCATTGGTTTTAACAATTTCGCCCCAAAATTGCATGAATGTTCACATACCCGTCTCTTTAGTTGTAGATTTGAACTTGAATTCAAACCCGTTCGAATGCCCCTACATCATTTTCCTTCTTAATGCAAATCCAAGATCTTCTATTTTCAACAAGTTCTTTTTTTTTCAACCTTTCTTAACATATTATGAATCAAAATCAAAAGTTGTGGTTTGCAACATTTGTCAACATAATATGAAAGGAATTCAATTTGTTAATGAGGACATGATGATATGTATTAGCATGAATTGTTGTGAAGGAAAACGAGATGTAGGCCTCATCCTTCGTAATGGAAAACCAATATGACTTTTAATATCTACAATATTTGATTTTAGTGGTAGCTCCTTGTGTGGAAATTACAGTGTGTATTCATTCTTTAACATCTAACATGATGCATTACATAAGACAAAATTTGTTGGAAAACAACCATAATTTATTATCCATACTTAACATTATTGGTAAGATCCATATCATGGATAAAGTGGTTTCGTTGTCTATCATTAAGTCTTCAAGGATACTTAGGGATATTAGAATCGTATGCATGGTTGTTAGTTGTTACCCTTTTATGATTTTCCTCTATCTTGGGAATATAGCATATCGACATATTAGCAATCTTCTTACTGGGGAGGAGAAAATTAATGGTTCCTTTTAATTACCAATATGATATATCGATTCCTTTTAATCTCCTCTACATAACTTATGGAGGTGTATTTGACTTCTGAGTAGACCCTCTTAAGCATATTTTCGTGGAAGTGTATTCACTTAGACATGTGGCTTGAATGTAAATTTGAATTTTCGTTTGAGAGCTTGTGTGTATTATCCCACATGCGTCATACAAGTAGGATACGCATGAATTAAATACTTGGTGAGTTTAAATATGGGTTGAGCTATTTTTTTGGTAAATATTAATTTATGTTATTATCGAAAGACAAGTGAATTACAGAAGAGATTTCTTTTGAAAACTATCTTGACTATATGAGCCCATGGGTAGACAAAAATCCTCTTTTGGAAAACAAAATTATGAACCTTTATAGGCTTTGAAAATAATCCGGATAATAGGTTGTTCTTCAAGGTAGACTTTCTTGTTTCTGACCACCCTTTACCAAAAGATATAATATGACCAAAACTAAAGATATGAACTCTCATGATTGAAAAATTTAAAATTAGAAGAGAGAAACCAAAGTACTTAAATACTAGTAAGAATATGAGAGAGCTAATCAAGGATGATAATTGGCGAGCCTAGAGAGTTACCTTTGTTGGAGTTGACTACTCGGGAGACCGAATTGGCTTTGATGGAAATGACGGGAAGTACAATGGTAGCAATATCCACTTCTTCATGGCCATTGGTTTAAGTTTATGAATCTTTTGTAATGTACTATTCCACTCAATTCAATATTTCTACAATGTCATTCAAATTGCAGTGAATTTCCCTCATTATACGCTTAAGTTCTTCCTGGACTGCAAAATTTTTTTATTTATCAATTTTTTTATCTTTGATAACCAAACTCAACATTGTTTCCATATGTCGATGGTGGTTTATGGAGTGTAAGAAGTGTAGGAATATTTTCATTAATTTAACAAGGTCCCACTCCCATTTTAGAAAATTTCCATTCATATCTGAATCAGAAAAATATTTTCAATCCCAAATTTTTTGACTTCAAGGCTTAGTATTTCCTTCAAAAATTCAAATGGCATGAAGTCAAAAAATTTTGTCACGGATTTTGATATGAAAATAGAGTGATTTTGTGTTGATGATAACCAAACCGCTTCACCTCTCCGTGTTAGTTTCCACATCCTTGGAGCCATAACTAACTTGGATTCATCAAATACAACAAATATGATACATCATGGGGAAGTATTTCTAGATAGTGAGGCAAAGTGTTATATTGGACATGGGTAGTGACATTATAACCTATAGCATGGGAGGACAAAGATAATTGAATATGTATACGAAGATCGACCTGAGAAACACAAGATAAATGTTACTTGCGAAAAATAACTCAACAAAAATAAATGTGATCAATAAAGATACCTGAGGGCTCTCCTTAGGTTGAAAAAATTAAGATTGGATCGAGAGAAAAAAATGGTGTTTGTGGAGGAGAAACCAATTAAATATTCTCTCAAAGCTAGATAGGTAATGTCCCATCATACCATACTCCACATACAAGTAGTGGGTAGTTAAGTAAAACACCAATTCACTCTTTGTTTTGTAGGGAATTCAGGGACATAACGACCACCAAATCAAAAGGTGGGGCAACCTCCATATTGTGCAAGAAGTGTACAAAAAAATTGAGTATCTCCCCCCCTGAGAAACACTATACTTGTGGATAGAAAAATATGACAGACAATACTATGGTAACAGTATAAGAGCAATGTGTTAGACCTAGGTATGATTTGAAAACCCATCAATGAAAACACCCACCCTGGACAAAAAAAAATTCTATAACCCAACGAGGGAAAATGAATAGGATATTAGGAAACATACAATAGGTAAAATGAGGAAAAAAAAATAAGCACACCATGAAATGGAAAGAAAAAAAATATAAAACACCTCCCTAATTCAAGACTTAGTTAAATTATCGAGAGGAAAACATTATTGACCAAAACAAGACCTATCGACCTCTTCCACCCCATTTTCATCATGAAGGATTTATAAATTTTTATTTGCATGGAAATCTTGGTATAAATTACAAAGACAAGCTCATGGGATGGAAACAGCACTAGTAATGTGTCCGAGAGATACGTAAGACTCCCACAAAACCAACCATAACACATTGCAAGTCCATTATTTAGCCAAATTCCCTTTTCAAGTAAATCTCTTGTGATAGGCAGTCGACCATGATAGGATGTCACTATGCTCACAATGAAAAATGGAATCAGCATGTTTCCCTATCCCAGAGAATGGGTTATGATGAAGTCTATAGGTATAACATTTAATCCCTAGTGTTTTAAACTATGAATTATTGTATCTAATACACATGTGTAACACATGTCAACATGCAAAGGAAGTAGGTGAGGCTGGTGTGTTTAACAAGGAGCACCAGAGGTCGGAGCGAGTGGAGGACATGCATGTGGAATAAATACATGTATAACAACTTGTGCCTACCAGAAAGTAGTGTTTCCCATCGTTAGAGAATTCCCCTACTGAACACCCCCATCAAGAAGGAATTGTTGTCTTTTTAATTGTTTTGATGGATGAATTGGATGATCTATATGAATCCATAATTTTTTTTTCATTTCATCCAATGAATCATTAATTCTAGGGCGTTCTTTCTAACAAACCCAGTTGGAAAGGTATCGTGACACCTTATTTCCTTCCCTCCAAGTATGTTGTTGGATAACATAATCAAAATTTGATAACAAGGTTTTCATATTAGTCACCATTTCCCGTAATCACCAACTATGGATAAATATTTTTGATGGTTAGCCTAATATTAATTTCATGATAGCTTTTATGACAAGTTGGGAATCTAGATGTAGCTATATGAATATATATCCCTTCTTCACCATGATTTGGAGCCCATATTGGATAGCTCATAACTCACACATATCGTTCTTAGTAATCCCATAATATTGAGCAAAAAAATGAAAATGATTTGAGTTGCAATCGGATAACATACCTTTGATACATGTTGGACTTTAGTTTCCCTTCGACGCACCATAAAAACTAAGAAAAAAAAATTTGTGCACAGGAGGATTGAAATAATTAGGAGATGGGGTTCGATAGGGTTTATTGTTGGAATAATTTCCACAACATTTTTTTTGTTGGATACCCAGAACATTTATTATAATACCTTATGTATCATCCATGTTTCTACCTTCTACAAATGGAGGGAATATTATTTATATTACCGTGATGTTTGATAAAATAATGACTCTAATTACTTGTAGGTTTCATTTCTTTCCCTCAAACAAATGTAGATTTTTCTATTTGCATATGACCTAGAGGGAGAATATGAGGGCAGGAATCCATACTTATGTTATCCAGGGGTGTTTTAAATTCTTCTCATAAGAGTATTCCAACCACATGTTTACTATGAAAGTGATTGGTAGTGAGTATATAAATATTTGTTCGATAAAACACCAAAATTTGTCAACTAAACGACATTGCAAGAGTAAGTCGGATGTTGTTTCTCCCCCCTATGAGCAGAGGAAACATTTTGATGGACCCTAAAACATTCAGATCTAAGCCACTCCCATGTTAGTAAATGGTCCCAAGATATCAACCAAATAAATATTTTAACTTTGGGCCAACCACCCTTCTACCATAAATGTTTCCAGAGTTGTGAGTTATTTTGAGATTGTTTTTCCAGAAGCATGGAGTATATGTCGTTGAACAAGAATGCCCCTAAATAAATAGTGCCCCATCTTGGGATATCCCATTTTTGATATATACAAATTTGATGATTTTATAGAATCCTGCAATATTCTTCTCATTTTCTATTGCCCTATATTCACACTTGTGTTGCTATTCAATCATCCTGAGTCTCCCACCATCACCAATTTTTTTCTTCATCATCCTGTTTCCAAACATCCGCAACATGATAAGATATTTGTGATTATGTAAGGTAATTGATTTTTATAAAGTGGTAATTAAATTTCAGAATAGGATATGGTTTCTATGATTACTGCTAGAATCTAGTGGAAGAGCCATTGCAAATTTCCAGGAAATCCTTTTTCTTAACCCAACATTTGGTTTTCTAAGCCCAGATCCATATTCCTGGCCCTTTATTCTCTCCATCAAATTTCGGATGAGATGCCTATGTGTCTAAGGCTATATATTTTTGTGACCAAATTTCCTTCCAGATTTGGGGTCTCCCATTTACCCCTTTCCACCATAATTTTGTAGCATATGTTGTGCTAAGGAAGATAGGATCACGTAATATTAAGCCACCATGTGCTCTACATAGAGTCAACTCATGCCATCCCACCAAATCCCACTTGTGTTTGTTAGGTGAACCTTTCCATAGGAATTTGAGACATAAATTTTTTAAACGGTTCATTGTCATAATTGTAATAGGAATTTTATAGAGTTGGTAATTTATAAAAGCTTCTAACGTTTCTCTCATGAGAATTAATCGACTAGGGAATTTTTGATCTATATGTCTAATTATTTATTTTGTGGCATATTGTATAAATTAAATCCGTGCAAGAGGAAATTATGTTGTTATATACTACTAGGGGAACTACAAGCCATTTAGAGGGAATGAATCGCATGTTAACACCAACCATTTTACCATGAAAATGTTAACCTATCTTGGGATAGCTGGAAAATAAAAGGGTATTTTTTCAACTTTAATTTCCATAACGAAGGAATCCATAAAATTTTTAAGGAGCTTACATATCCTTTTCAAATCCTTAGTAGTCGATAGTCCAAAAATAATCACATCATCCAAAAAATGTAAATATAAGATTGGAAGGTCTTTTCCAAATAGCTGGAATCACTATACCCTGAATCACTATAATTTTGGAATATTATGCCTAGATATTCCATAACCAAAATAAAAAGAAGAGGAAATAGGGGGTCCCCTTGCCTCAAGCCTCATGAGAAAGTAAAATTTTCTAAGGGACACCCATAAATTTAAATTGAAAAAGGGACATGTTGGTGTAAATATTTCGGGAATATTTAAAAAAAATGGTTCAATTAAGTCACCGGTGAGAAGTAACCCTAAGAAAAATATATGGTTTTTTACACTTCAGATCTACAACAATAAAAAAAATAAAACCTATAGTAAAAAGATTTTATGTGATCCAAAAAAGAAAATAACAAGAAATATTTGATGTAATAACCTAATAGAGAAAAAATTTTAAATGAATAATATTTTATTAATACCACTTGGTGAAGTGGATCTACAAGGAGGTTTTGTAGGATCCCCCTCTGTGGGATGCATTTTTTTATGTCCTTGTGCTTCAGCGATATATTCTCTCTCAATGTGTGAAAACCCCAAAACAAAATATGGAACTCAAGTGGAAGCTTTGATTGTAGAAGATGATATTGGTGAGAACGATAGTGATCATGGTGAAAAACGAATGGAAAACTCTCTTATTTATAACAAAGTATTGGGTTGATCTCCAAAATGAGAAATAATAAAATAGTATTAACCAAGTCAAGATATAATTTTTAGGAATATTTTATTCTGTTTTTTCGAGAGGAAAAAAATATTGAAAATGATCAAATATCTTTATTTTTGAATAATTAAGAAATAAAATGATTTATTAATTATTTCACGAGAATTAAGAAAGGTGTGAAATTGAAATAATTATTTAACAATTATTCAAAAAATAGAATTAAGAAATAATAAATAAAGAACGATTTATTTAATTATTTCTAGGCGATTTAGTCAAATGTGACAAGGATTAGTGATCAAATATTGATTCTATAATTATTCCTAGAGAAAATTAAATAAATAATGATTTATTCAATTATTTCCGTGGGTTTTTATAATTTTAATGAGGAATAATTTAATAAAAATGGTTTACTAAATTATTTCCCATGGTGAAAGTGACTTTATTATGGTAAAATTAATCTTACATGGTGTATTTTTATCCACCTAGTTAGAAATGGGAAGCTGATAGTTTTTTTGTGATAACAGATTTCCCCCCAACATATGAGTGTTAGGATAAAATCGTACGAGTGAAATACATTATAGGTTATAGTTCCATGACACACCAAAGGGGGGGGGGGGGAGAGAGAGAGAGAGAGAGAGAGAGAGATAACTGACGCAATTCAAATAAGGAAAAGGAATGGAGGGGGCAAGACCTACTAATCTAATATAAGTCTAATTTTTATTTTGGAGTACATGATCTGAAATGAGGAAAGGGAGGCATAAAAATACCCGTGGAGATAACTGAGTATAATTTATAATGGTGAGCTCAACAACGTAGGAATAAGCTATAAAGTACATGAAACAGGATACATGATATGTTGGAAACAATGGGAAAGAATGTGATACAATAATACAATGAGTCCCTTATAGACAATGTGCCTAGAAAAACATAGTTCGGAGCTAGATAGAATTAAATTTGAGGACATGATACATAATTCCCCTCAAGCTGACATGGTGAGGGGGGATCACAACAAAAGAAGCCCTGATGGATAAGAAAGTGCTCTGAATATATGAATGGATCATATGAACGAAACATGCATGTTGTGGGTGTTGTAAGCCGCTGAAGCCGAACCCATCAAATATGCAAAACTACATCTCAGGTTGGATCATAATTGGTTCAAATCTAAGCTTGTGAGGGGGTTCCTAAAGGGTCACCCCCTCATGAGGTTTCGAACATCTCACACACACTCGAGAACATTGGTACAATCTCTTGGATCACTCGAGCATCAAGTGTATAATTCCCAATCGAGTGATAATGAGTTGGAGTCCACCATGTCAGAAACAACCAAATCAAAGAGAAACAAGGATTACCTTTTCTTTTTCTGAGGAACCGAATAGTGATGAAAGCGGGAACCATGGTTCACCACCCTCTAGACCATTCTCTTGGAATAAATGTCTTGAAGTCAAAAGAAGAAGGCCCAGTAGAGTTGAGGCATTTACAAATCCTGAAAAAAGGCACGATGGATCATAGTAAAGTGGTTGATGGAATATCACCATGGATGATGATGTAGGTAAATAAGTTGAGTGGAATACTGACAAATTCCCTTTTCAGAGCATAATATGCATGGTTGACTTGGCATTCATTGACTGGATTCAAGAGGGGATGGTCAATTACTCAAACGGAGGCTTTTCATAGATGAAATAGTATAGATGGAGGCAAAATATGAGAAAATGGGATGAATGTGATGGAAATATGGATGGAACACTATAACTAGACCCAATGGGATTGAGAATAGACTCCATGAATGTCACGGTGACTCATCTCAGATGCTCTTAACAAGGGTGACTCGATGATGCTTCCACATGGGGGAACCCTAGATAATACCATAAAAACATGAAAAATGTTTATTTATGGAAAAAATAGATACATGAGTCGAGACGTGCCAAGGAAAAGTGGTACCAAAGTACAAGCAGATCAGATGAATAAATTTTCTTTTAATTGGCGACCAAGTGAAACCTGATGGACAAAATGATCTCCTAGTGAAGTGTCAAATGACCAAAAGCGAATGGAGACCCATTAGAGGAATGGTGAGATATTTCCAATTATTCTACTCGTTCGTCAAACCAAGTTGTGGTTTAATAGCAATGGGAAATAGAAAAAAATATCATTTTTCCTATAAAATGACTTATTTCCTCCAAATAAAATCCATTTATAGTCAACTATTGAATCATTTTTAGAGGAGAAGAAAGCCCTAAACCATGGGGAGATCGTAGAAGAAAATACGACCATCAGAATCTACATCTATGAGGTGGAGGTAGGTGGCCTGACCTTACTACGTATTTTTTTGGATTAGATTTTCAGATTAGTGAAACAGATTTCTTCAGATACCATAATTAATTAAGATATTTGAATTTTGTGATGTTAATATAATTTTACTTAAAATACCATAAAAGAGCCATATGTGCATTCTTAAATAAGAGGAAACATAATCACGATGAAAAAATCAAGAACACAGCACATACCTAAAAGAGTTCACCCATTTTGGGTTATGTCTATGGGCCCAATGTCAAGAGAGTGGAGGTCAATTCATTAATTGCTGCAAATAATGATGATGTACATGGCATGTTATTTTTCATAAAAAGGAAAAATACCCTCAACAAGAGTGGAACGTCTCTGCACGAGGAATTCTCCATATAGGAACTCTCACTCAAATAATTTTTCCTTCAGCATGGGAAGCTAATGAATTCTCACAATAATGTGGCAAAAAGCATCCCTCAACATCGTGTTAAACAAGGATCTCAACAAAAAAAAAGGAATCATAACATAACTACATCATCTACATCCACTTTCGAAGATGGCCAAAATTTTCAAAGCTCGGCTACTGAAATGGACTACACCATTGAATCCTCGACGATGAGAGGCGTAAAAATGAATATCAAATTGTACAATTCTGACACTGTTAAATTATGGGCCTTTGAAAATATTTTATATTCCTCATGATTCAATAAATATTCCTTTCCACTAGCTAACTAGAGATCTTCTACTCATATTACATATTTAATCTTGCCATAACGATCCTTGTAAAATTCTGAGAAAAATGAGTATAAACTTCGCCATATTCCAACAATGGAAAAAACTAGCCTCCAAGGGAATATTTTAGATTCCTCAAGATTCTTCAAAGATTCCTCACTATGAGGCACCTGCAATTCTACGGATCAGATGGCAACTACGACTTGACCATCAAGCTCCCTCCAAATTTTTGAGAAAAATAACTATAAATTTGATAACATTCTGTCAGTATAAAGATTTACCTCACAACGAATATTTTAGGCATCAATTGATTCCCTTATGTCATGGTTCTGCATATATAAATGGGAATGGTTCCACCTCCTGTAACTATGTCATTTTTCCACACTTCGTGGTTCGACTCTAGAGCGCCCCCTGAAGTTGACCTCTAAGTTCCTCCAATATACCTATGTTCCCTCTCGTTGCTGGGTCGAATGAAAAGTATGGTTGAAATATGGGTTTGATGGGTGAATAATACAATAATTTCGTTGGCCTAATGGTAATAAGCCAAAATTCAAGTGGGTATGTTGCGGATTCGAGCCTCACAAACCCCTCATATAGATTTGGTGTATTATTTTTATATCCCCACATATTAGGTTCGGGCTAGTGGTTTCAATAAAGTTTTGGAGTGGCGATTATGAGGACATTTAAAATTGGGGGTGAGGGTTAATGTTTCATTGGTGGTAATTTTTTTGTATCTGTCGGTTTTTGTGAGAATGCGTGGTGGGGGTTATCCATCTGAACCGAGTGGGTTCAAGCCCCACTGATCTCATCTTTATTGTTTATATGTTTTTCCCACTGGTGGGCAGGGTCCACACCACGTTGCCCCGGCCCAACCTTGTCCTTTTTACATATGCAACAACTTTGGTGGTAGTTAGGTTTGACCAGCTACCGCAACATATTAGATGTGATGTATTTTTGGGGGTTGGCGGCGGTGGTGGCCCGCCAACCCAACACTATAATTTTTTTTATTTTTTTATTTTTAATATAACATATTGATTTTTTCCATTTTTTTCAATTTTGGGGGTTCATAAAGAAATTATTCATTCTTCAATTTCACCTTCCCTTGAATGCCAGATTCCATATCTCGTCCCGAGTCAATTTGTAGAACCCTTGAGCCTGTCAATTGTCCTCATTGACCAAAAATTTTACCAGTCCTATCTCGTCCCTACGAGCTAGGATTTGAGTGACATTCACACCATTCAAATCAACACAATGAGAACTAATATTTGGTTCTAGCTTGGGAGGAATATGATGACTTTTATTTTTGAGCTATCATAAGTTCTCTTTGACTTTTGAGCATATCTAGAGTCACCTAGATCATTCCTCCCCACTGAGGATATTTTGGTCCACCAAAAGCATGAAAATAATATGCAATTGTTGTGTACATGGTCTACACCACAAGTTTCCTGACAATTTTCCCTTCTTTCTCCTTCACCTTTATTCTTCTGAGCCATATGTGATGAGCCGACACCTGCATCCTCTACAAACCTATACTATAATATTTTCAAATTACATACTCAATTACATGACAAATCATGAACCAAGAATCACATACTTTCCATGAGCTTATAACATATACTCTGTGATCAATTTTACATCAAAATGAAAACATTGCCCGAGCTATCAATACAAGGCAAAAACATCATCCTTGCATTAAAATCAATGGAAAAAAATCATCATCACTTTTAAATTATGTTGCAACGCATGATTTAGAAATTGATGCCATGAAAAGCTATCATGTCTAGTAAAACCATCTCTTACTCAAGAAAGTGCACCAAGAAGTACATGGAAGATTTTCTTGTTTAACACCTTCACTAACTTGTTTCTGCATGGGTTCTTTGTCCTTAAGGCATTGCTCAGGATGGAGCCTCCAACATGTGGCTCTTTAATGACCACCTCTATTGCAATGACTGAAATAATTCCTCTTCCTCTATACCTTCTTAACATGCTTCCTTTCCTGATGTGGAGAAGGCCATTCATGCCTCATCCTCTTTTTTGTTTCCATTCTATTCCATTTCTCATCAATCACATTGTTATGTAAAACATAAAAAAATACATAGCTTTATATGCCATGATTTTTCTTCATGATTAATAATATGCTTGTAATCAAAATGGACTGTATAATACTGAGACTTCTTATACCTCTCTTGGTTATCCCTAGTGAAATTATGGCAATGAGAGCTTGCCTTAGCTCTTCCTTTGCAATGTGCATTGTCATGGGACGATGGTGATTTGTTCCCATCATCCTCTTTCCTCAACGGTTTCAACAATGTCTTGGAAGCTTGTGACACCTTTGAGTATTATCCTTCATTATATCCCAAACCTGTCAACCGAAATCTTTTAATGACCTCCAATTGTTGAGTCATTCCTTGACCATTAACAACAATTCGTCCTCCTTTATACCCCATCTTTGTAAGGAGCCCCATGCCAGTTTCTGTAACTGGTACCTCCACATTTCCAATATAAATAACATCATGTTAAGATGAGGCTGAAGAATTATCAACATTTTTTCCCTCAACTGTCAATTCTGAAATAGCTGATGACGGCTTCTCTAAGCCTTCCATTCATTCTATCTCCTCCAAGGCATCTTTCATGGCTAGTAGCTGAATTTGTAGTATTTTTTTCTCCTCTTTCTCTTCTTGTACCAACCTCCTTAATTCAACATCCTCTGCTTGAAGGCTTTTTTTGTTGTGCTTCAATTATTCTAGGGCCTCTTCAGCGGTCATAACTAAAGCTACAATCTCTGCTTCTTCTCTTTATCTTCTTATAGAAGACTCTTTAGTTCACCATTCTCCGCTTGAGGGCTCTCATTGATACCCTCATTTTAATGATGAGAAGACGATGAAGGATATGCATGTTCATTAAAAGGGGTAGATGGAGCATCGTCCTCTGCTATTTCTTTCTCCAATTCCTCTATTACCTTCTCATAATATTCATATAATGTGCCCACCATTTCAGACATCCTGAGGAAGGAATCATACATATCTCTGTCATCCTCCATTGTTGCGCATTAAGTCATTCACACTCACAATTTACCTCAGAGATAAGACTACTATGATACCAAACTTGATCTAGATTTCCTTAGCTACCATAATTAACAAAGGTATTTTACTTTTGTGATGTTAATATAATTTCACTTAAAAGAGCATAAAACAACCACCTTTGCATTATTAGATAATGTACCTTACCCACTGTGGGTTACGTCTTTGGGCCTGGTGTTAAGAGAGTGAATTCCACTTCATTAATTGCTGCAAATGATGATGATGTACATGGCATGTTTTTTTCCATAACAAGAAAAAATATCCTCCACAAGAGTGGCATGTCTCTCCATGATATGTTCTCCCTATAGGAAATCTCACTCAAATGGGTTTTCCTTCAACATGAAAAGCTAATAAATTCTCACAAAAATGTGGCAACAAGCATCCCTAAACATAGTGTTAGACAACGATCTCAACACAAGACATCATCTCAGAAAAACAAAAGGAATCATCACATAGCTACATCATCTACCTATACTTTCAAATAAGGAAGAAAAATGCAAATTTCAGGTGTTGAAATGGATTGCACCACTGAATCCCTGACGATGAGAGGTGTAAAAATGACTGTTAACTTGTCCAATTATGACACCCCCAAATTCTAGGCCTTAGAGAATCTTTTATATTCCTCATTATTCCGCAAAGATTCATCTCCATTGGTTTACTAGAGATCTTCTACTCAGATGAAAAATATGATCTCACCATAATGATCCTTGTGAAATTTTGAGAAAAATGAGTATAAAGTTAGGATTATTCCGACAATGGAAAAATTTAACCTCCAAGGGAATATTTAAGATTCCTCAAGATTCATCAAAGATTACTCATTGTGGGCACCTACAATTATTCTCTTCAGATGGTGAATCTGACTTCACCATTGCACTCCCTACAAAATTTGGAGAAAAATGACTATGCATTTTATAGCATTTTCTCACTATAAAAATTTACCTCCCAAGGAATGTTGTAGGCATCAAGGTTCCTCATATCTAACTGGGCATGGTGCCACCTCCTGGAGATATGTCATGGTTATGAACTTCACGAATCTTCTCTCATGGACTCCCTAGAAAATATTTGATGGGTGGATAATACAAGAAGATCATTTGCCTAAGGGTAATGCACCAAAATTAGCGCGGGTAGGTCAGGGGTTCAAGCCCTGCCAACCCCTCATATATCTTTGTGCATTGTTTCTAAACTATGCATTTCATGTTTGGGATGGAATTTTCATTACGGTTTTGGAGTGGCGGTCATGATAGCACTTAAAATTTGGGGTGACAATTAACTGTTTGTTAGTTGTAAGTTTGTTTTACCCACCAATTGTTGTGAGACCACCCGGAGGGGGCCAACCATATGGGTCAAGCGGTTTCAAGCCCCATCGGTCTCGACCTTATTATTTATATGTTACATGTCTGGTGGGTGAGGTCCACACCATGAGCCCCCAACCCAACCGTGGCCTTTGTACATATTCAACGACTCTAGTGGTGGTGGTGCTTGACCACTTAACAGCACATATTATATGTGATGTGGGTTTGGGCGTTCGCGGCGGTGGAAGCCCCCCAACCAAAAATTATAAATTTTTTTCCATTTTTGTTGATTTTGGGGTTTCATAGAAAAATTAGTTGTTCTACAATTTCACCCTCTCTAGGGAGCCAGATTTCATGCACCATCCCCAATCAATTTATAGAACCCTTAACTTTGCCACTTGTCCTCATTTACCAAAATTTTTACATGTCGTATCTCATTCATATGAGCTCAGATTTGAGTGTTGTTCGCACAGTTGGAATCGGGGTGATGAGCACTAAGATCTGGTTCTAGTTTGTAGTAAACCTAACCACTTTGATTTTTGAGCTATTTTGAGCCCTCTTTGACCTTTGACCATGTTTGGAGCCACTTGGATCATTCCTTCCCACTAATGAGATTTTGGTCCACCAAAAGCATGAACATAATAAAAATTTATTGTGTAAACTATCTACACCATAATTGTCCTGACATGTCACCCTTCCATCTCCTTCACCTTTGTTCTTCAGAGCCATAAGCTATGAGCCAAATCCTGCATCCTCTGCAAATTTTTAGTACAATCGTTTCAAATTACATGCTCAATTATATGACCAATCATGACCCAAGCATCCCATACATTCCATGAGTTTATAACACACACTTTGTGGTCAAGTTTACATCAAAATTGAAACATTACCCCATCTATCAATACAAGGCAAAAGCATCATTGTTTCTTTAGAAGTGATGTAAAAACATCATCATCACTTTTACGTTATGTTGAAACTCATGATTTACAAAGTGAGGCCCTCACAAGCTACAATTTCTAGTAAAACCATATCTTACTCAATGAAGTTTACCAACATTTACGTGGTGGATTTTCTTATTTAGCACCTTCATCTACTGAATTTTGCACGGATGCTTTGACCTTAAGGCATTGCTCTCATTGGAGCCAACATGTGGCTCTTTTATGACCACCTTTGTTGCAATGAATAAAATAAGTCTTCTTCTTCCAGACCTATTTAACATGCCTCCTTCCCTAATGTGTTGAAGTCCTTTCACAACTAATCCTATTTTGTGTTTCCATTCTCTTCTAGCACTTAGCAATCACATGGTTATGTAAACTAGAAAAACTACATAGCTTTCTATTCCATGATTTCTGTTCATCTTTAATAACATACTTGTAATCAAAATGAACTCTATAATACTAAGACTTGTTGTAGCTCTCTTGGGTATCTCTGGTGCAATTATGGCTATGAGAGATTTCCTTATCTCTTCCTTTGTGATGTGCACTATTACAGGACGATGGTGATATGTTCCCATTATCCTCTTTCCTCAACAATTTCAAAAATGTCTCGGAAGCTTCTAACACCTTTCAGAATTCTCCTTTATTGGATCATTAACATGTGAATCGAGGTCTTTGCATGACCTACAATAGTTCAGTCATGCATTGGCAATTAACAATATGTCCTCCTCCTTTATAGACCATCTTGGTAAGGAGTCTCATGCCAGTTCATGTAATGGGTACCTCCACATTTCTAATAGAAATAACAAGATGTGAAGATTAAATTGAAGAACGATCAACATTGTTTACCTCAATTTTCGATTTTGAAATAGGTGATGAGAGCTTCTCTAAGACTTTTTTTTCCCTTCAACCCCTCCAAGGTCTCTTCCATGCCTCATAGATAATGTTGTAGTCTCTGATTATCCTCTTTCTCTTATTGTAAAATCCTCCTTAATTAAGAATCCTCTGCTTGAAGGCTTTGGTCATTGTGCTTCAATTTTTCTAGTGCCACTTTTTTAGCTCCCAATTGAAGCTGCAATATATTCTTCTCCTCTTTCTCTTCTCATATAACCCTCTTCATGGTCGTGTTGTCTTCTTGAAGGCTCTAGTTGATCTCCTCATTTGAATGATGACAATATGATGAAGAAGATCCATATCCACATGAAGGGGTATATGGAGCATCATCCTCTGCTCTTTCTTTCTCCCATTCCTCTATTCTCTTCTCATATGCTTCATACATTATGTCCACCATTTTTTACATCTCGAGGAACTCTTCATACATATCTCTGTCATCCTCCATTGTTGCACATTGATTCATTCACATGCGCAATTCACATAACTGAGAAGACCGATCTGTTACGAAACTTAATCCGGATTTCTTCAGCTATTGGAATTAACCAATATCTTTTACATTTGTGATGTTAATATAATTTCACATAAAAGAGATTAAAAAAACCACATTTTCATGCTTAAATAAGACGAAACATAATGACGATGAGTGAATTAGGAACAAAACACATGGATAACGGATTTCACCCAGTGTTGGTTACGTCTTTAAGCCCGGTGTCAACAGAGTGGATGTTGCTTCATTAATTGTTGCAAATGATTATGATGTGCATTGAATTTTATTTGTCATAAAAAGGACAAACACCCTCAACAAGAGTGGTGTGTCACTCCCCGAGACATTCTCCCTACAAGAACTCTCAGATAAATGGATTTTCATTCAACATGAAAAGATAATGAGTTATCATAATAGTGTGGCAACAAGCATCCCTCAACATAGTGTTAAACAAGGATCTCAAAAATAATACATCATCTCAGAAAAAAAGAAGGAATAATAACATAATTTCATCATGTACCTTCACTTTTTAATATTACAAATAAATGCAAACCTCGACTGTTGAAATGGGCTACACCACTAAATCACTAGAAATGAGAGGTGTAAAAACGACTATCAACTTGTCCAATTATGATACCATCAAATTCTGGGCCTTTAGGAATCTTCTAGATTTTTCATGATTCCCAAAATATTTCTCTCCACTAGATGACTAGAGATCTTCTACAGAGATGAAAAATATGATCTCTCAGTCACGATCCTTGCCAAATTCTTAGAAAAATGAGTATAAAGTCGACCATATTTTAACACTGGAAAAATTCAGCCTCCAAGAGAATATTTTAGATTCCTTAAGATTCTTCAAAGATTCCTCATTGTGTGGAACCTCCAATTATTCTCCTGAGATGGTGAATCTAACTTGACCATCATGTTCCCTGCGAATTTTTGAGAAAAGTCACTATAAATTTGGTAATATTTTGTCACTGTAAAAATTTACCTCCCAAGGAATAATTTAAACATCAATTTATTCTCTCACATCAAGGTTCTGCATCTCTCACAAGGCATGGTT
Source organism: Pinus albicaulis (assembly GCA_034641835.2). NCBI lineage: Eukaryota > Viridiplantae > Streptophyta > Pinopsida > Pinales > Pinaceae > Pinus > Pinus albicaulis. Next base: position 313,166,020 of record CM076581.1, on the reverse strand, counting down.
CTTCCTCCCAGAACTATGTCATGGTTCCATCCTTTGTGGTTCTGCTCTAGTATGCTCCATGAACTCAACCTCCAAGTTCCTACAATCTGCCTTCATTCCCTCATGTTGCCTGGTCGAACGAGAAGTACTATTCAAATATGGTTTTGATGGAAAGATAATACAATAAGGTCATTGGCCTAATGGTAATGCACCCAAATTGGCATGAGTAGTTCAGCGGTTCAATCCCCGCTGATACCCCATATAAATTTGGTGCATTATTTTTATAACCCTGCATATTATGCTTGGGCTGGTGGCTTCATTAATGTTTTGGAGTGATGGTTATGTCAGCATCTAAAATTTGGGGTGACAGTTAACATTTCACTGGTGGTAGGTTTTTTTTATTTTTCAGGTGTTTTCAGACTGTCCGGTGGGAGCCAAACAGGGGGTCGGGCACGTTCGAGCCCTACCAATCTCAACCTCATTTTTTATATGTTATGCATGTGGTGGGCGGGGTTCGCACCACGTGGTCCCAACCCAACCTTGGCCCTTTTACATATGCAATGGCTCCAGTGGTGGTAGGGTTTAACCACCTGACACCACATATTAGATGTGATGTGTTTTTGGGGTTTGGTGGGGTTGGCGGCCCAACAACCCAACATTATAATTTTTTCTTTTCATATAAAAAAATTATTTTTTCCATTTTTGTGGATTTTGGGGGTTCATTGACAAATTATTCATTCTATAATTTTTCCTTCTCTAAAGAGCTAGATTTTGTGCCTTGTCCCTGGTCAATTTTTAGAACCCTTAAGTCTGCCACTTGGCCTTATTGACCAAAACTTTGACCTATCCTAACTCATCCATACGAGCTCAGATTTGAACATCGTTCAGATCATCAGAATCAGGGTGATGAACACTAAGATGTGGTTTTGGTTTGCGAGAAATCTGACCACTTTATAATTTGAGCTATTCTAAGCCGTCTTTGACCTTTGAGAATCTTGGGAGCCACCTAGATAGTTCCTCCCCACTCAGCATATTTTGGTCACCAAAAAGAATGAACATAATCTACAATTGTTGTGTACACTATCTACACCACATGTGTCCTAACAAGTCACCCTTCTTTCTCCTTTGCATCTTATCTGCAGAACCATATGTGATGATCCAACACTGACATCCTTTGCAAACCTATAGTATAATACTTGAAAATTACATGCTCAATTACATGATCAATCATGACCCAGGCATCGCATAATTTCCATTAGTTTATAACACAAACTCTTTGGTCAAGTATACATAAAAATGGAAACATTACCCCAACTATCAATATAAGGCGAAAACAACATCGTTTCTTTACAAGTGATGGAAAAAAGTCATCATCACATTTACGTTATGTGGCGATGCGTGATTTAAAAAGTGAGGCCATGAAAAACTATCATGTCTAGTAAAATCATATCTTACTCAACAAAGTGCACCAATAGGTACGTAGCATATTTTCTTGTTTCACACCTTCATTGACTAGTTTCTGCACGTGTGCTTTGTCCTTAAGACGCTTCTCTGCCTGGAGCCTCCAACATGTGTCTCTTTGATGACCACCTTTGTTGCAATGACTACAATAATTATTCTTCCTCTAGACATGCTTAACATGATTTTTTCCATGATGTGGAGAAGGAATTTCGTGCCCCATCCTCTTTAGTGTTTCCATTTCCTTCCATCACTTAGAAATCACATGGTTATGTTAACCAAAAAATGACATAGCTTCTATTCCATGATTTTCATCCACCATTAAAAGCATGCTTGTAATAAAAAGGAAATCTAGAATACTGAGACTTCTAATACATTTCTTGGTTTTTTGTAATGAAATTATGGTGATGAGAGCTTGCCTTAGCTCTTCCTTTGTGATGTGCACTATCATGGGAGGATGGTGATGTGTTCCCATCACCCTCTTTCCTCGACCGTTTAAACAATGTATAAAAAGATTATGACACATCTGAGTATTCTCCTTTAGTGTATCCCAAACCTACAAATCGAGATATTTTCACAACCTCCAATGCCTAAGTCATGCATTGGCTATTCACACCAATTCTTCCTCCTTTATATTGCATCCTGGTAAGGAGTTTGATGTCATTTCCTATAATGGGTACCTCCACATTTCCAAAAGAAATACATCATGTGAAGTTGAAACTGAAGAATGATCAACATTTTTTACCTTAAATTTTGATTCTAAAACTAGCGATGAGGGCTTCTTTAAGCCTTTGTTGTGTTTCAACTCCTCCAAGACCTCTTCCGTGGCTCATAAATGAAGTTGCAATCTCTTCTTCTCTTGTTTCTATTCTTTTATAATACTCCTTAATTTAGCATATTTATCTAAGTGGATATTTGTGGCCACCTTCCTATTCCACTTGGGCCCCCATTATTTTTTCTTTCCGTTTTTCAGTTTCCTTAATTGTAGCACAATTTACTATTTTTGGCAGTTTTTTGGGTTGTGAACTTTTGTAGCTATTTTGAAGCCCTAAACGATGTTTTTTGGGGAAACCACATTCAGTGTATATGAGTTAGAGAACTCAACATTTTTTATCAGCAATTGACTTCCTCAGATATATTTTTCTAATGACGTATCATGTGCATGAAAAAGAGATTTATGCGAAAGTTACAACCTCAAGAAATTGATGTACCAATGTACGCCGACGGGGCCCATAGTTTCACGTTTCATATCCTAGGGTTATTTTTTTGGATGCTTAGGGTTTTACATTATTCCTCAATAATAAATAGGCATTTGACCCTCATTGTAACAAATTTCATAGGAATGTGGCCTCCACATCTATTCTCATAGTTAGGCTACCAGCGCCCTAGCTAGTTTATTTCCATTTTGTCTCTAAGCATATTTCAGTTATGAGACCTTAATGAAATGAAGTCGTATTTTTGTTGCATTTTTCTATTTATGTGTATTTATGTATTTTATTACATTCATGAATGAGTCTAGATCAGTGGTATCAGAGTGATCTTCTCTACCTTCATCCTTCTTTACACGTCCCCAACGAGGTATGGCTATAAGGAGTTAAGGCTCAATTTGGTTGAAACTTTGCAAGATCAACCTCGCAAACCCTGACGGTCGCCCATCGGGGACGAAAATAAATATGAGAGAGTAGGATATCTTATCAAAATATTTCTCGAGGAGGCCCTCAAGAAGCAAAGGAACGTGATTATGGATAGATTTTCCCATATTCTTCAACAACTACCCACTACGATGCATCTGCATCCAACAGCCACCGTGGAGGTGTAAATCCTTTTAAGGTACAATTAAACTTTGAAATTCCCATAATTTATAGGAAAATAAATGAAGACATCATAGATATATGGTTTAATCTATTAGAATGGAATTTCTCAGTTCATGACTTTTCTAACTGGAAAAAGATTAGTTATTCACTCCTTAAAACTGCCTCCCATGTCAAGGACTGGTGGGAAACCTACAGTGAGAAGAAGGAGGAGAGGGAAAACTCTTTGTTTTTGGACACACCCACTCAGAATTCTTTTTGAGATTCCATCAAGTAACAATATAATTATCCCATCAAGAGCTATGAGGAAAAGTGCATACAATAGACTACACTGTGGCAGCAAAGGGATCAAGATGTGCATGAGCTGATGAATCTATCTCATACCCTACACACATGTATCAAATATTCAAAGAAACATTTGGTGTTGAAGTAGCACAATTGTCTGCAATGATACATTCAGGAGGAACTAGAGTTCCTTGACATTTGCTCGCTTGGTGCTGCATCTACTATGCTGCCAACATTGTGCAGAAGGTGAAACATAAGAAGCGAGTCTTTGTATCTCTGAATCAAAAACAAGGGAAAGGTGCCCCAAAACCGCAGAGAAAAGGACAAATCGAAGCTGGGGTGGCCCAGGATAGCCCACCAAATTTGGAAGGAAATAACAATGGTGTGAAGCCAAATAAGGACATTAGATAGTGGTGTAAGTTCCATAAGGTTTCCACTCACAACATAAGTGACTGTCGGGCCGAACCATCACTGGTGGCCTAGCTAAAGGCTTCTAAATCAGATACATGCTCTGATTTTGAATCAAAACTCGACAAGGGGAGTGGCAAAGGGAAGACAATTATTTATTTGCAGCCCAATGCTAGCAATTCTACCATGAATATCTAGAAGGAGGAACCAAAAGATCTAGAGGAGGAGGAGCACCTCTTCCATTCCCAGATGAAGGTAAAGGGTTCCCCGTTGTAGTTCATTGTCGACAGCGGGACCCAAAAGAACCTCATTTCAGTAGAGGTCATGAAACGGTTGGGTTTGCCAACCACAGCACACCCAGAGTTGTACACCATCGGGTGGCTTCACCAAGGATAGGATCTCTACATCAACCATAAATGTCACCTTGCCTACAACATCAAGCCCTTCACGGATGAGGTATTATGTGGCATTTCCCCTCTTCATGCTTGTGATGTATTATTGGGCAAGCCATATTTATGGAAGCAACATCTTGTATATGAGTCTTGACCTCATGCTGTTATTGTTACTTTGGGAAATAAGTTGTACAGGATGTCGAAGGTAGCACCGCCTACCACCATCTCTTTGGTTATTGCAAAACAATGCACTAAGCTCATTTCCGAAACTAGGAATTTTGTTTTCCTGATGATATACACTTAGGGTAAGAATAATAATATGGTTGTGACCTCCATAAAAGGATCCTCTACATGAAAACAACAAATGGCCAAGGTCGTGGAGGAGTACAGGGACATATTTACCTCACTCACAGGGGTGCCTCTGCACCATCAGGTCAAGAAACCCATAGGTATGACCCCAATGCGCCACTACCCAATGGAACAATATATCAGCGCTCTATTCTATAGAAGGATGAAACTAAGAGGAAAATTCAGGATCTGTTGTGAAAAAGTCACATCCGACAGAGTTCATCGCCCTATGGGATTTCGATCGTGTTGGAGTAGAAGAAGGATGGGACTTGGAGACTCTATATTGACTATCCGGTGCTGAAAAATATCGCTCTCTAGAACAAGTACCTAATACCATAGATTGATGACCTTAAGGACCAACTGAAGGGGGGAAAATATTTCAAAAATATCAACTTGACATCGTGGTATCACAAGGTACCAATCAAACCCATCGATGTATGGAAGACTGCCTTCAAATCCAATGATGGAATTTTTGAATGGTTTTTGATACCTTTTGGGTTGAGGAATGCTCTTGCAACCTTCATGAGGTTGATGGATGACATCTTGCAGCCATTAACCAACTCATTTGTAGTAGTCTACTTGGATAACATCCTGAAGTTCAACCAGACTTGGGAATATCACCTCCACCACATCTGAAAGGTCCTCCAAACACTACGAAAACACAAGTTGTGTGCCAATTTGGAGAAGTGCACATTTGGCATAACCCAATTTTAGTATTTGGGATACATTATTGATGAGATGGGGGTACATGTGGATTCATCCAAGATCTAAGTCATTCGAGATTTTCCGACCCCAACCACTCTAAAAGAGATCCACATCTTTTTGGGCCTTTCTTATTTCTACCGCAACTTCGTGTTGGGATTCTCTCATATGAATTGAACCTTGAGTCAAGTCACCAAGGGAGGAGTGAAAGAAAATTTCTTTTGGACTGAATCTCAATAGAAGGCATTTGTAGAGTTCAAAAATCGGCTCTGCTCTTCCCCAGTGCTCACATTACCATAATTGTAACAACCATTTGAGATTGAGACAGATGCCTCTGACTATGCTATTGGGGCATTTATTACTCAACATGGGCACCCAGTGGCATATCATAGTGAGACATTTTCTGAAACAGTCCATAAGTATCCCACTTATGACAAAGAGATGTATTCCATTATGTAGGTTTTCTGACAATGGAAGAATTGCATTTTTTGGAAGGAAATGATCATCCACATAGATTACTGACCCCTGTAGTTCATACAGACACAACGGGAGTTTCAAAATGATCATCATCAAAAGTGGTCCACATATCTGCAACAATATCATCTGAAAATCAAGTACAAGAAGGGCAACACCAATAATGTTGCAGACTACCTCAGTCGATGACCAATCATGGTGGTAACCACCATGCTCAGCTCTTCTGGACATGAGACTTATGATTGGCCGCTTATCTACAAGAGAAATATAGAATTCGGCCATAGATACAAGATGCTCTTGGAGGGTAACTAAGTTCTAAATTTTCACCTCCAAGATGTACTACTATGTCAGCTAGTTCACCTTTTTTTCCTTGAAGCAAGCATTCCAATATTCTTTTGGAAGCGCACTACGGTCGGTTCATTAGGCATTGTGAGGTCTAGAAAATAGTGGCAATACTGTAGAAGTATTTCTATTGGCCAAATATTTCACAGTATGTCAGGAAGTACATTAGATCTGGTGCTGCCTGCGCCATTTCCAAACTGACCATCAAGAATTAAGGCTTATATAATTAGCTACCTACCCCTTCAACCTTGGGAGTATATATCCAAGGATTACATGTTGGGCCTTCCTTATACTAAGCATGGAAATGACTATGTTTTCATGGTCTTCAACATATTCTCAAAGATGATCATTATGGTGGCCTGCAAGAACATATCACAGCAGAAGCCACTACTAAAGTCTTCTTTGAACAAATGTGGGCACACTTTAGGATCCCACAGTCTATCATCTTAGATTGGCACAAGAGGTTTCTCAATACATTTTTGTCTAGCCTCTGGTCAATGCTGGAGACTAAGCTCACCAAGTCCACACATTACATCCCCAAACTGATGGTCATACATAGTTCGTCAATAGAATGATCATACACTTGCTATGAATGCAAACTTAAAGAATCCATGAAAATAGATAAGAGCTTCCCCTATGTACAACACAATTATAACCAGGTGCTCCATATCTAAACTGGCCATGGCCCCTTTCAGGTGGGCTTTGAATTCCAACCATTATGTCCCATTGACGTAGCCATGCCATTTTTAGCTACTTAGGCTAATTTGGCTTATGTCCAGTCTGAAGTTGACAAGGTAAAAAACTTCATTGAGTGCATTCAACACATATTCCAATAGGTGAATGACATATTATACAAATCCAATGCTAAGTACAATCAGTGACATGATTAGCATCGGGTGCCACACAACTTCCATGTGGGTGAAAATGTGTGGCTACATGTGTAGAAGGAGCACCTTGTTGGAACACACTGCAAGCTTCACCCACTCCGATATGGATCATACACCATCAAAAAGGTTGTAGGGGAAAATGGATTTTATCATTTTATTCCACCATTCCTTGGTCTACACCCAGTGTTCAATATGGATCGCCTTCATCCCTACATTCCACCTTTACTGGACACATTTGACATGGAAGAAAAAATTAAACCAACAAATTTAAACCCAGACTTCATGGACTAAGCCACAAATCATCAGATTATGGATAGGCATATCAATAATAGCTACCAACAGAGGATCCAAATATATCAAGTTGCCAAATTACACCACCTCCTTCCCCAAGGAAAGTGACTCACTAGGGACAAAGTTTAACAAAATTTTCCTCATCTCATGGAGGAACTCAACGAAATGGTGACCATTACCTACTAAAGGGGGAGGAATGATCTAGGTGGATATTGGTGACCACCCACCTATTCCACTTGGTCCCTCACCATTTTTTCTTTCATTTTTTCAGCTCCCTTAATTGTAGCACAATTTACTATTTTTGCCAATTTTTCGGGTCGTGAACTTCGAGAGTCCTTTTGAGGTCCTGAATGATGTTCTTTGGGGAAACCACATCCAATGATTATAAGTTGGCAACTCAATATTCATTTTCCCCATTTTTATTCCTATGATATATCTTTCTAACGGCATATCATGTTCATCAAATGAATATAGTATGCCAAAGTTACGACCCCAAGAAATTGATGTAGCAATTTACCCCGACAGGGCCCATAGTTTGGTATTTCATCTCCTAGGGTTAGTTTTTTTGATATTTAGGGTTTTCCATTGTTCCTAAATATTAAATAGGCCTTCAAGCCTCATTTTAACAGATTTGAGAGGTCTATAGCCGCCACATATATTCTCAGAGATCAGCTACCAGTGCCCTAGCTAGTTTATTTCCATTCTGAATGTAAGCATATTTCAGTTATGATATATTAATGAAATGAAGTCTTATTTCTCTTTCATATTTATGTTTATGTGTATTTATGTATTTTATTGTGTTCCCACATAATTTCGGATCACATCCTTTTCTTGAAGGCTCCAGTCGTTGCACTTCAATTCTCTCAGGGCCTCTTCCGTGGCTCGCACCTGAAGCTTCAATCTCTTCTTCTATTCTCTCTCTTCTCGTAGAAGCCTCTTCACTTCAATGTTATCTCCTTGAAGGCTCTGGTTGATCTCCTCATTTTAATGATGTGAATATGATGAATAAGATGCATGTTCACATTAAGGGGTACATGGAGCATCGCCCTTTCGTCTTTATTTCTCTTATTCCTCTATTCTCTTCTCATAAGCTTCATTAATTATGTGCACCATTTTGGAAATCCTGAGTAAATCCTTGTACACATCTCTGTCATCCTCCATTTTTCCACATTCAGTCATCCAAAATTGCAATTCACATCAGTGAGAAGACCACTCTCATACAAAACTTGTTCGGGATTTCTTCACCTACTAGAATTAACTAGGATATTTTACTTATGTGATGTTAATATAATTTCACTTAAAATATCATAAAATAAAAAAATGTGCATTCTTACATAAGAGGAAAAATAGTGATGATTAAAAATCAATAACAAAACACATGGATAAAGGGGCTCACCCAGCGTGGGTTATGTCTTTACGCCTGGTGTCTAGAGAGTGGAGGTTGCTCCATTAATTGTTGCAAATGATGGTGATGTACATGTCATGTTATTTCTCATAACAATGACAAATTCCCTCAATAACAGTGGCGTGTCTCTCCATGATATTTTCTCCCTATAGGAATTCTCACTCAAATGGGTTTTCCTTCAGCATGACAAGCTGATCAATTATCAAAATAAATTGGAAACAAGCATCCCTCAATGTAGTGTTAAGCATGGATCCTATCAATAAGACATCATCTCAGCAAAACAAAAGGAAGCATAACATAATTCCATCATGTACATCCAATTTCGAAGATAGATGAAATATTCAAAGCTCATCTATTGAAATGGATTGCACCATTGAATCGTTGGCAATGATAGCTATAAAAATGACTGTTAAGCTTTCCAATTCAGACACCTTTAAATCCAGGGCCTTTATGAATATTTTATATTTCTCAGATTCCGCAAATACTCGTCTCCAATGGCTGACTAGAGATCTGCTACTTAGATTAAAATTTTGATCTCGCCATCATGATTCTGGTGAAATTCTGGGAAAAATGAGTAGAAAGCCGACCATATTTCGACACTAGAAAAATTCAGCCTACAAGGGAATATTTTAGATTCCTCAATGTTATTAAATGATTCCTTTCTCTAGGGCGCCTACATTTTTGCTTCTCATATGGAGAATATGACTTCACCATCATGCTCCCCGCAAAATTTTGAGAAAAATGACTATAAATTTGATAACATTTTATCACTGTAAAAATTTTCCTCCTAAGGAACCTTTTAGGCATCAATTGATTCTCCTGCATTAGGATTCCACATCTCTGACTCGGCATGGTTCTGCCTCCCAGAACTATGTCATAGTTCCGGATTTCTTGGTTCCGCTCTAGCACACTCCCCATACTCGACCTCCAAGTTCCTCCAATCTACCTTTGTTCCCTCTTACTTCCTCGTCAAATGAGAAGTATGGTTTAAATATGGGTTTGATGGGAAGAGAATATAAGAAGGTCGTTGACCTAATGGTAACGCGCCCAAATTAGCACGGCTAGTTCAGGGTTTCAAGCCCTGCAAACTCCCCATATAGATTTGGTGCATTATTTTCATAACCATGCATTTTATGCTTGGGATGGCAGTTTCATTATAGTTTTGGAGCGACGGCTATGGAAACATTTAGAATTGGGCATAGAAATTAATATTTTGTCGATGGTAAGTTTGTTTTATTTTATGGTTGTTATGAGAATGCTTGGTGGGGTCCCCATCGATGTGGGTCGGGTGGGTTCGAGCCCGTTTAGTCTCGACCTTATTGTTTATATGTTTCATGTGTGGTGGGTAAGGTGCGCAACACATAGCCCTGAACCGAGCTTGGACTTCGTACATATGCAACGACTTTGGTGGTGTCGAGGTTTGGTCACCCGCCACCACATATTAGATGTGGTGTGGTTTTGGGTGTTGGCAGGCTGCGAAACCAACATTATATATATATATATATATATATTGTTAGTATGAATCTTTCATCGTAAAAGACCAGTTTAGCTACACATAAAAAATAGCCCTAACGTTGATTATGGCTACCAAATATCTTTAAATCTGCAATTAGGTGATCCAAATAATGCTTTACAAATCCAGATCTAGGCATAAAAGAAATTAAGTAGATAAAGTAAAATGTGGCTCCATGCTTCGAATAGACGAGACAAGAACAATGTATTTGAAAGAATTTTTATATTATATTAAAAGGGGGCACTTGAGAGGAAAACAAGAAAGGTGTTTTCCAGTTCTCCTCAATGGGATGGGTTCTTGAAAGTCCTCAATGTTTCAGATCTAAAATTTCTCTCTCTTGTTGGTGTAGGAAACCCAGACAAGCATAGAACTCAAAGGGAGCTCACAAGGAAAAAAATGCAAAATGTGACCAGGTATAGATCCAGAGTGATCTAATGCAATGGAAGGTGACTAATGAATGGGAAAACCCTTCTATTTATAACAAAATATTAGGGAGGTGTAGAACTTGGTGCATGAATAAAATATTGTTAATCAAATTCTATAACAACCCTTTAGGTATATTTTATTATATTTGTCGGAGGGAAAAGGATTTTTGACTTGGGTCAATTCCTTTATTTATAAAGAATAAATAAATAAATTATTTATTTATTATTTTAGGGAAATGGCAGGAATATAATTAAATAAATAATGGTTTATTTAATTATTTATAAATGATTTAGTCAAATTTAACTAAGAATATTATTTAAATAATGGTTTAAATAACTTATTCTTAGGAAATAATTAAATAAATAAGGATTTATTTAATTAATTTCCTTGTTTTGAGTTAAATATGACCAGGAAATATAAATGAATCTATATTTGTTTATTATTTCCTTTTGGGGTTTCCTATTTAGACCATAAACAACTTAATAAAGGTGTTTTACTAAGTTATTTCACATAGTAAAAGAAATTTTACTTAGGGTAAAATTGGTCCAACATGGTGTACTTGGGTTCATCTAATGATAATAGGTTAGATGACGAAAAAATGGTGTGATAGATTTCCCCCTAATGTATGAGTGTTAGGAGCAAATCATATGACCGAAGTGCGTTGTAATAACTCAATCACTAGACATCAAGAGGGAAGTCAAAGAGAGAAATGGAAGGTATTCTAATGTGATAAAGGACTAGAACCTAAGTATATGAGACTTACAGGTGCAACAAGTCTCTAGTTTATGAAGTGGTACCTTTGCTAAAGGTGGAGGGGGAGGCATACCTATGCCCGCCGAGACAAAGTACAAAAGAATAGGATGTCCAGTAAACAAGGAACCGAACCATAAAGTACATGCTGGCATATTTACGTGCCAGAAAAATAGAATGATGAATCCCACATATATGTTGTGCCTAGAATAATAGCCAGGACTTATACAATAATATTTGAGTACATGAGATGCAAATGCAACCCAAATTCCCCCTACACACGAGGAAGGGCTCGCAAAATCTAACTGATACATGCAAATCAAAGAGGCCCTGTAAGCAGCTGAGGCCGATATCATCAAGTAGAAGGAGTTGCATCAAGGGCTGAAATGAAGAAGTCATCTGGGCATGTGGGGGGCTACCTGCAGGGCCACCCCCTCATGAGGGTTGAGACATCTCACAGACACCCAAAAATCACCAAAAGCAGCTGCTGCATCACTGGACCATCAAGTATATAGATCATGATCATGCTAAAAGGATCTCGAACCAAGGTACACTGCCCTCTAGACCTAGCTTCTGGAGTAAATTAGTTGATGTCGATAGAAGGAGGTCTGCCATAGGTGAGGTAATGAGGGATCCCCAACTAAGGCACGAGAGAAAATAGTAGAGTGACTAACAGATGGACACTAATGATGATAATGAAATGAGGAATACTGAGTAGCAGATGGACGACTTCCCTTGTTAGAGCATAAGGGGCATGAATGGCTTGGCAGCAACTGACACAATATCAAGGAGGATAGGTGAAAATGGTACTGAAGGCCATAATGTCCAACACAAGAGAGGAACGAAGCAATGAAGGATGGAGGACTATAGCGGGATACAAGGGAACTCGAGATAGACTCCATGACGGATGATTTCTCAACTTGGATGCTCTAAACAAGGGTGACTCGATGGTGCTGCCACAGAGTAAAGGTCCAACATGGGACCATAAAAACATGAGTACAATAGGGTGTCTCATGACGAAAATCAACACGAACAAAGCGAAGTAAAGGGGTAAATTGGTGCCCCAAGTACAAGTGTTGTAAGTGAAGAATTTCGATTGGAAGGAGAGATGAAGAGACCCTTCGTGGACAAAATGTGTCGTGGTGAAGTATCAAAACATGAAAAACTAATAGATACCCATTTGAGTGCTCGGTCGGAGCTTTCCAACGGTGCAGATAGTGTGTCAAACGGGGCTATGGTTTGGTCGTAGTGAGTGAAAGAAAAAATAGGGATTTTTCTTCTAATAAGGCATTTTCCTTCCAAAATCATTCATTTGCTTGTGTAGCTGTGGTGAATGTGGAGAGGAGAGAAGGCCCTAAATCTTACAGTGATTGTAGCGGACAAACCGACCGTTGGAATCGTGATCTGTCAGTTGTAGGTAAGAGGCCTAATCCTACTCTTTGTTTTTTATGGATTCAAAGTTTAGATTAGGGTCTTAAATCTCAATAATTGCTCCTACTTCATCATTATGGCTGATTCACACTTTTTGGGGCAACATTTGCGACCTGGGATGCAGGTTTGGCCCTGAAAAGTGTGACCTAGCCCAATATTTGACCAAGATGTGTGACCTGTTAGATGGAGATGGTTTTAGTGCTGTTATGGGCTGAGATTCAGTTTTGGTGTGAGCGAATACAGTTTTTTTTATCCATAGATTGACAAAGATGATGGTTTTGTGCAGATATGGCAGATATATGGATCAAGTGGAGAGAGAGAGACCTAGGTACATTACGGACGGAAATCCAAGCGAATCAGGGTGTCTGTCGTGCATTGGCTAGGTTTGGGGTTCTGAAATTTGTGGAGAACCCTCTGATGAGGGCTGGGGAGCCCTTGTTGGCCTGGATTATCAGTTATTTGGATCCAGATCATGAGTTTTTTATAGCGCAGGGGCAGAGGATTGAGTTGACAGTCCAGGATCTATATTTCCTGACTGGTCTCCCACCATTAGGGATGGTGGGAAATACCCATCCAATGTTACCACGGGGGTGTAACATCACGGAGTTCGTTGAGCGACATTGTTGACCAGGTGTCCGAGTCAAAGGGACTCAGATATTTATTGGGGATCTAGAAAGGTTGGAGACCCAGGCAGTTGCAGCAGTAGTGTTGTGGATCTTGGGTAGCCAGGCATTCCAACACATCACTGCAGGGCAAATGATGATTGTAGAGAGTGTGTTGAGTAGGACCTACTATGGGTGGGCCCAGATGATGTTGATGTCGGTGAAATGACAATTGTCGCTATGTAAGCGGCAAGTGAATCATGATTGTGTTTATGAGACTATATTGTGCTCCTTTTTTGAGAAGATCCCAACCTTACGACCTCGTGTACAGCTACCTGATGGGGGTCTGAGAGAGCCCCGAATGAATCGGTGGGGATGAATACTATGTAGAGGAGGAGGAGGGGCGGTTGGACAGGTGTTCCGACCAGATTTCTTTGCCCATTGGGATTAGATGCCATTGTACATAGACGACTATCCCTCTAGTGGGATGAGTTATTGGGGAGATCCGGACTTGCCACTTCTGCCTGGTTAAGTATGGGGGCCTGATGGTAAGTGGCAAGTAACTAATATATTATGTGCATTTAAAATATTGTGAATACTATTCATGGTACTGACCCTGATACTTTTTGGAATGCAGATATAGCTCCGCTAAAATTGGCCGGATATATGGGACGACTTGTAGCAGCTGGAGCTATAGGAGAAAGTGGATCAAGAATGGAATAGAATGAGGATATGGCCACTCTATTGGAGGAAATTCATCATAGATGTGAGGGGCTACTAACTAGTGTGTCAGAGTGTGGTTGGCAGGATTTAGACGACTATTACATAGAGCTATGTATTGGACTACCCTCGGAATGGTGAGGTATCATGCGATGCATGGCGATGGCCGGTCAGAATGTGCGTGATCTACGAGCTGCAGGAGCAGAGCCATTGGCTCGAGATCCTCCAAAGAGTGATTAGATGTAGGGTAGGTGGTGCTCCCCAGTGTGTATGTAGGGGCAAGTGGTGCCCCCCAGTTTTGTAGTTTTGTTTTTGTAACATGCTATGGGCATGTCATATGTTTTAGAGTAGATGGACTCTAAAAAAACATGTTATATGATATATATTATGTATATGCATTGTGTTGATGGTGTGAAATGTTATTGTCTTGTGTGTGATAAACTCTAGTCTAGAACATGATTTGCAATTCGATCTACGTAGTGATTTTGGCTTCTAGGCACATGGATGAAAGTAATTAATCTAAAGTCACATATCAAAATTTTCACTCATAAATATTGTCTAAGCAGGATAGGATTATGCACACGATAAATGCGATTAAGTTGTAAGACAAGCAACAAGGAATCTAAACGGACATGCAGATGGAGGATGCGATGAGAGAGGGCATCAGCTAAGAGACCACGTACTGCATCATACTTGGCCTGATTATCGGTGGCATTACCAATGCAAACCCCATTATAAAGAATAAGGGTATGCAAGGGGGTAAATATGGCCCATGCGGCGGAGGCGAGATTCCAGGAATAGCGACTTGCCCCATCGGCATAGCCAATATAATGCGTGGATGAGAGGTCCGGCGGAATAGCGTCGCAAGACAAGAAATGGGCAAAAGGAAAATAATGATGGCAATATGAATATAGGGTAGACATCAAACGATGACTATGGGAGGGAGTAGTCTAGATAGGATGGCTAGGACTCATAGATTGACTAGAGGGTGGTGAATGAGAACTATGGGAGGAAAAGTGGGAGCTCATGTTGTGAAGGACATCATAGATACAGAGGGTATCAAAATGGTTATGGGGGGAAAGGGAAAGGTCAAGGAAACCACATGATGCTGCAAAAATACCAAAATAATCAGCATGGGAAGAAAGGCGTACATACAGATCGTCGCAGGGGATGACGGAAGAATAAGTAAGAAGATGGTCAAAGCATGTAGAGCCCATGAATGTTGCTGAAGGTGGATAAATCAAAACAGATGGAGTGGATTCAGAAGGAATGTACTCCGATGGTCGTGTGGTTGATGAAAGGTAGAGAAGGGGGGTAGTGGTTTATGACATCTCAAAATTAGGGAGAGGAATGTCAATGGTAGCAGGGGGATCCTCGAGTAAGCCTGATGCATATTGAGAAAGGATGGGAGAGGCGGATTGATTTTGTTCAACTTCGTATTCATGAATGACCTCTAAA
This sequence comes from Pinus albicaulis, assembly GCA_034641835.2. Classification (NCBI taxonomy): domain Eukaryota; kingdom Viridiplantae; phylum Streptophyta; class Pinopsida; order Pinales; family Pinaceae; genus Pinus; species Pinus albicaulis. Next base: position 313,150,338 of record CM076581.1, on the reverse strand, counting down.
GAGGCTTGGTAATGCGTGAGGTGAGGGAAATGGTGAGAATAATGGCAATGGATACCACACAGAGAAGAGGATTTGTTGGTGTGAAGAGTCTTTGGGTTCTTGGTAGCGGACGAGGAAGAAGCAGAGGGTTCAAGGACCGTAGATTTAGGGAACGTGACCTTAACCATGGGTTGGATACGGGGCAACTCAGGACAAGTATGGGTGGCATGACTGACACCATCACACAAGGCACAAGGTTTGGGGGCTAGGGGAGGGGTAGGGTCGGGTGTGGTGACCTTGTCTTTGGGTGCCCCATTGTGAGCTTTTCTTTTCTTGCTCGTAGCTGACACAGCATGAGGATGGTCTTGCGGAGGAGCTAGGGGCACTGTAGGAGTGAAGGGAATCGGTTGAAATGGTGTCACAGCAAGGTATGGTTTGGGGTGGCCAGGTGCGGTCTCGGCTGGAGGAGTAAGATACCATACAGGAATTCCCAAGGTCAAATTAGGGAGGGACAGGGTGGCCATGACGGGAATTGAATAGACTACGGGAGGGGGAGCAAGGAAAGGTATCTGACGAGTGGGGTAATGGCCAAGAGGGGCGGTTCCCATATGGTATAGACATGGGGGAACCGACACAAGAGGGAAGGGAGGTTCCTAAGTGCTAGGTGGGTGGGAAGGTCCAGGAAGAAGAGGTTCATTCAGCTGAGGCGAAGGGCTAGGATCAGGTTGCGGTGGGGGAGATTGAGGTTGCTGACTAGCCGAAGGAAACTGTGAAAGGTTAGCCTGAGACGATTGCATCATGCAAACATTCGCTAAGTTGGGATCAGAGATAGGAGGAGGGGGAGGACCCAGGAAGGTGCCAAGCAAGGAGGAGTCTTTGTAGATGTCAGGGGAAACACTAGTTAAAGAATAAAAAAAAAAATTATTGGTGACAGCAGAGATAGTGGACTCAGGGGAGGTCTGAGATTTTGGTTCATGATATGTCAACTGGTTAATAGTGACAATCTGTCCTTATGTGGGAAAAACATCTTGCGGTGAACTGCGGATGGGAAGGCAGACATGGCATAGGTGTAACTACGCCCTAAAATAATTTTATAGTCAAGAGGGGCGTCGATAACTTCAATGTCGACACAAACAGTCTTGTCCGCAAGGGTGATAGGATAGTTACAGAATAGGCCAATGGGTTGGGAGGCATGGCCATCACACGCACGAAGGCTGATTGTGGAAGGGGCTAGCTTAAGAGATCTGATTTGTTTCCAAACTGAAGCAGACATCACACAGGTAGATTCCCCCTCATCAATAATACACCGAGCGATGTTGGCATTTTGGATTTTGACTAGGATTTGGAAAGCAACAAGAGCAAGAACTGGGGGATGGTCTGACTGATGGGCATCGAAAACAATCAATTGGTCATCAACAGGATCTACAACACCCACGACAGATAGTACAACCTTATTTTGAGAAGGACACGACAAGGGGAGTTCTAGTGTTGAAATGGCAGTAAGAGATTGTGCCAGATCATCTACTATGCTATATGAATGAGCATCCCAACTAGAGGTAGCATTTCCACGTAATGGGCCCTTAAGAATCTTGGTGTCAACCTCAGCTTTGCGCGGAGGTATTTGCAAGGGACCATTGGGTGTCGACAGAGGCTCTGTAGGACCTAAAGTTAGGGACTCGGTGACGGATGAAGCACAAGGTGTGGAGTACTAACGAGACCGATTTTGAAGGTTACGGTCAACGGTGAGAGGTTGGTCAGAGGCCATCATGAGGATCTGGTAATCGGAGGAACCAGAAGGGGAAGGTTGAGTGGATACTAGGGCATGAGGTGGTTGAGTAGCCATGAATCCTTGTTGAGGGAAAGGATCAGTAAACACAGCGGGTTGAGAAGTAGCCGTATTGGGAGGGACAATAGGGGAGGAATGTTGTCCCCACATGGTGGCTTGAGACTCCCACATCTTCCGCATTTGTGGTAATAGGGGACAATCATGACTGTAATGACCATAAACACTCCAACACGAACATGGCTTATTGGTGCGAAGCGGCCTGTCCGACTTCGGATGAGAGCCTTGTGGCTAGTTGGCAGTGTTAGAATCAATACTTAAAGGATTGGATCCAAGATTACCAGAAGTGGATTGATTACCTTTCCTCTTTCTTTGAGAAGGAAGAGGATTAGTTGCACCCTGCTGCGCAAATACTTGCCCTGGAGGGAGTAGTAAGTGCGGTTGCGGGGGTAGAGAAGGCAAGGGAGTGGGAGGTCCAAATGCTAAAGGAGCTCGGACGTGAGGCTATGGGTAAGGATAAGGGGTAGAATGGAAAAAATTGAGGTAAGCAGCAGTGTGGGCAAAAGGAGGAGGCATGCCGTATCCTGGATACATGCTACCTAGAGGGGGGAAAGTGCCGAAGGTGCTGGCCCCTCCTGGAGGGAAACCATAGCCCAAAAGAGGTTGAGCAGAGGTATGTGACAGAGCTCCAACGATACCGTCGGCAAAGTGAGATGCGCCCAGGGCGTTAGAGCCATCGGGTTTGGAGAGGTCAGGAAGGACAGTATAAACATAAATAGATTGAGCATAGATAAGGTCATATTTCAAGGCTATTTGGAGGGCAGCTTCTTCGGTTTGGGGAAAATGGGATGCGACATCTTTGCCAATGGGAGGTAAAAGAGAGCGAAGGAACCAATCCATATAAACCCGATCTTCAAAGGGTGGAGTGCGACATAAGCTCCATCTTCTTCACCATTCCTGGACATGAGCGGAAAGGCGGGTCGAAGATGATTTATGGAAAGAAGTCAAAAGTTCAGTACCAGTGTCGTATCAGATAGGGAGCTATAAATAAGATAAAAAGGCTTGGGCAATGGTCGCAAAGGTGGTATGGGAAGAGGTGGCTTGGTCAACATACCATTTAGAAGCTTCACCGATAAGTGTGCATTAGAAAAATATAAGATGGATGGAATCATCAGTAATGGAATTGGATGAACACCACATGTGGAAAGATCAGATATGGTTGGAGGGATCTTCACTAGCAAGGCCTTCGAACTTGGGAATGTCAGAGGGGAGCTTGGTTGGCATAGTAGGCCAACTGAAATCGTGGCGAATAGGATCATTGATTAGCTGATTGAAGTCGGGGATACTAAGACCGACCATATAAGGGAGCAAAGGGGCAGTCGAGGTAGGTCCCGTAGTGGTTCCGTTGGAAATGTACCCAGCAGTAGAACTGGGATTGCCAGTAGCGCTAGGCCCTGAACTAGACATGGTGAAGGTAACAGGGGGGGAACCAGGAGTATGGGGAGAACCCGAACAATCAGAAGAAGAGTCGGAGTGCGGACTCAGTGGAGGACTTACTCGACAATGGTGGGAAGGAGGAAGTCGAGCAACCAAAAACTGAGGGTGAAAGCCAAGAAGTCTCTGGGACAAACGCCTTTGAGGCACAATGATGATGGGAAGAATAAAAACCGACAAGGGCAGGGGGGTGCAAAATCAAGTGAGGTCAATGTCGAAACAAGGGCAGAGAGGTGGAGTGTCAATTTATTTTAAAGTCTTTGCTAGGCGATGTTAACCAGGATCTTCTTCGCTTAGGGTCAGCATGTGGCATGCATTAATTTTAATTGTTTAAACCCAAAATTTTTGAGAGTAAAAGAAAAAGTGTGCTACGTAACTGAAAATAAATCTGCAATAAATAAGACTGAAAGAATAGAAAATTAACATCTAACAATGCATCAATCTAACCCAAGAAGGCGGGTCTCTCAAAACTAGTCTATAAGAGGGAAAAAAATATAATCAAAGCATGCTAACAAGAGGCCAATAGATCTAAGGTCGGGAGGACAGGGATCTAAAGGCGAAATCTGCTAAAAAGAGGTGCAGAGAACAACAAAGAGGCAGAGGCAAGGTTGCTACTAGAAAGGAGGGGATCAGCTAAAGGTAGGAGGGACAAGGAGGCGACCCTAGAAATGAACTCAAAAAAAACTATATGAGGTGATTTGAAAGGGATAAGAGCTGATCTAAAGGGATGTGAAAATGAGGTATCAGATCTCAAAAGAAGAAGGCTGAAATTCTAGAAATGCAGACGTCTGAAACAGCTAAAACTTGTCCACAAAAGGTGGAGGGTACTAAATCCCTAAGGGGAAAGACTCCCACTTATTTGAGCAAAACAGATCAGAAACAGGTCTGAACAGGCAGAGACGGAGGCTGGAAAACCCAGACAGAAGCTTCAGACAAACCGAGAAAAAGTGTTGGAAAATTGCAGAGAAAATTGCAGGTCATAGGTTTTGACCTATTTTCAGTCCAGGTCGCAGTTTTGGGGAAGAAAAGTGTACCCTCAAGTCTAGGTCACAATTTTTTGGCTAATAAGTGCGACCTGCAGATCCGAGTCTCTCGGCAGAAGATTTCAGAAAAAGTTGTCGTCTCAGCTGCGACTAATGGCTGTCACTTGCGCAATAGGGCCAGAAATAGACGGAAGTTAAAAATTTTAACGTTTGAGGGTTTTAGAGGTGAAAAACACCATAAGAATACGAAAAATAGAAAACTAAAGAGAAACCATAGGGTCTGAAACAGCTGGATATGTAGGAATATATAAAACGACAGCGGTCGCAAAAGAAAACCTGTGTGGAGTCATCAATTGTTAGTATGAATCTTTCGTCGTAAAAGACCACTTTAGCTATGCATAAAAAATAGCCCTAACATTGATTATGGCTACCAAATATCTTTAAATATGCAATTAGGTGATCCAAATAATGTTGCACAAATCCATATCTAAGCGTAAAATACATTAAGTAGATAAAGTAAAATGTGGCTCCATGCATCCGATAGACAAGACAAGAACAATGTATTTGAAAGAATTTTTATATTATATTAAATGGGGGCACCTGAGAGGAAAACAAGAAAGGTGTTTTCCAGTTCTCCTCAATGGGATGGGTTCTTGAAAGTCCTCAACGTTTCAGATCTAAAATTTCTCTCTCTTGTTGGTGTAGGAAATCCAGACAAACATAGAACTCAAAGGGAGCTCACAAGGAAAAAAATGAAAAATGTGACTAGGTATAGATCCATACTGATCTAATGCAATGGAAGGTGACTAATGACTGGGAAAACCCTTCTATTTATAACAAAATATTAGGGCGGTCTAGAACTTGGTGCATGAATAAAATATTATTAATCAAATTCTAGAACCACCCATTAGGAATATTTTATTATATTTGTTGGAGGGAAAAGGATTTTTGACTTGGGTCAATTCCTTTATTTATAAACAATAAATAAATAAATGATTTATTTATTATTTTAGGGAAATGGCGGGAATATAATTAAATAAATAATGGTTTATTTAATTATTTATAAATGATTTAGTCAAATTTAACTAAGAATATTATTTAAATAATGGTTTAAATAACTTATTCTTAGGAAATAATTAAATAAATAAAAATTTATTTAATTAATTTCCTTGTTTTGGGTTAAATATGACCATAAAATATAAACGAATATAGATTTGTTTATTATTTCCTTTTGGGGTTTCTTGTTTAGACCGTAAACAACTTAATAAAGGTGTTTTACTAAGTTATGTCACATAGTGAAAACAATTTTACTTAGGGTAAAATTGGTCTAACATGGTGTACTTGGGTTCGTCTAATTATAATAGGTTAGATGACCAAAAAATGTTGTAACATGTATATATATATATATATATATATATATATATATATATATCCATCCATCTATCTATCTATCTATCTATCTATCTATCTATCTATCTATCTATATATATATATATATATATATATATATATTTTATAATCTAACAAATTGATTTTTTCATTTTTTGTTGATTTTGGGGGTTTATAGAAAAATTGTTCATTCTACAATTTTTCCTGCTCTTGGGAGTCAAATTCCATGCCCCATCCCTAGTCAATTGGTAGAGCCCTTAAGCCTGACACTTTTCCTCATTGACCAAAACTTTGACTAGTCCTATCTCATCCATACAAGCTCAGATTTGAGTGGCATTCACACCATTTGAATCAGGGTGACGAGAAGTAATATTTGGTTCTGGTTTGGGAGAAATATGACCACTTTGATTTTTGAGCTAATATCATCCCTGTTTCACCTTTTTGCGTGTATCTAGCCGCATAGATCAATTAGGGCTTTAGTTTTGTAGGAAAACCCTGCTCATCCTCATGATTACAATGCACTCTTCAGGCCTTGTTCTGCATTTTGAAATGAAGAAACTAGGCCAATAAGTATGTCCAACACAACTTTGAGTGAAAATACTATGTTTTGGGATGAGAGGAGAAGAAGCACTTGGGGTCTCTATTGAGTTAAATATCAGAGCTAGAAGTGTAAAAGTTTGAATATGAACTAACAAAACATAATGGGATTTTTTAATTATGGCATTGCTAAAGCTGGTATGGCGAGAGTGTAATTTGGAAACTCTTCAGGCTAAGATTCAGGGGAGGAAACCAGTCATAGTATTTTTGGCATGTTATGGGATTCTTAAGTTCTTGGAGAACCCATTGGTGAGGGTTTCCCTTTCTATCTAATATCATGTGCTATTGAGACCAATATTAGGAGGCTTTTGTATTAAAGGGGCATAGGATTGATATCACAATCCAAAAGATATACTTCTTGGAGGATTTACCCCCCTGGGGGTGGTGGGGGAGATACATCTAGTGTTGCCTCGTGGGAGGCATATAAGAAATTTTGTAGATCTTAATTTTTTACCAGGTATTCTTGCAAAGGGTGGAACCATCCATAACAGTGACTTAGAGATAATTGAGACAAAAATACAACTGTAGCAGTGGTACAAATTTTGGGTAATCATGCAATTCATCACATTGCTGGGGGTCACATGATTCTTGTGGAGAATGTATTGGTAGGAACTTACTATGGGTGGGCGGAGATCATGTTGTCATTGTTGAAAGTAAAATTTAGTTTACGCAGTTGACAAACCAATGGTAATTGTTCTTTTGGGACAGTTTTGTGCTCATTCTCTCTTGAGAAGATCCTGACCATTTGATGACATGAAAATATTTGTGATGGGAGCATGAAGAAGCCTAAGATGTTCCATTGGGGGTAGCTATTGTGATGAGGTGGAGGAGGGGAGTTCAAATGAGTGTTTATACCTGAGTTCTCTTTACATTAAGAAGAGATGTCATTGTACATAGATTACTATCCCTATAGTGGAATGGACTATCAGGGAGATCCTGAATTACCACATCCGCGAGGATGAGCATGGTGTCCATATGTTAAGTGAAAGTTGCTATATTTTGGTCACATGCAAAATTTAGAAAATGTATGTATGTGGTACTGATTTCCAAACTTATGGTGTGTATTTATAGCATCGATGAATTCGTTAGGATATACAAGTCGATTTGCAGCACCTCGTGCTATAGATAAGGGTAGATTGACATCACAGTATAGATCAGATAGTGATGTTCTAATAGAGGACCTTTTTTATAGTTTAAACATGCTACTAACTAGGGTAAGAGAGTGTCAATGGCATGAGTTAGAAGATCACAATATAGATTAGGTGCATTGGTCTTCCCTCAGAATAACAAGGTATCACAAAGTGCATAGATATGGTTGGTTAGGCAGTTCTAGAATTACAGGCTAAAGGTCTGGAGCCATTGGATCAAGAGCCTTTAGATGATAGTGACTAGGCACATAGTCATGTGCATCCGCATTTTTTTTTTGTAACATGATGTGGGCATGTAATATGTATTTAGTGTAGTGGACTCCAAACAATATATGTTGAATATTATGATACATAAAATGGTTATGTATATTTTTGTGACGATTGTGGTTCACCATTTGTTTATGTTATGGTTTCCTTCTTGTATATGCATGTGATAAATGCTAATCTAGAATGTTATTTTCAATGGTATCTACATAGTTATTTTGTTTTCTATGAACATGACTCAATGTAATGGACTCAAATTAATAGATTGAATGTAATGGAATCAATGCAAGCGTCATGCACGATTAGCATAACCGATATGAGGTGTAGATGATGGATCCGCCTGAAAAGCACAAGGATAACTTGATGGAGATAACGGGGGATGCATGCTACCTAAATACAAAAAATAAAATTATACACACATTTCAATATGAAATTTTATGGGTAAATTTTCTTCAGGTAGAGTGGATTACGATGGTTAGGAAGGATTTCTCCTTTTGGACCCTCTAAAAGCTATTCCCCCTTTCCCAAACACGTATGAATGATATAAGAACTAAGCCGTAATTATTCAAACTTCCCATGACCTAGGACATCATGAGCTTGGTCATAGGCAAGAACAAGGTGGATGTTCATGAAAGGTAGGAGGGTGTAATTTATAGGCATACAGAGCTTTGGTGCACTTTTGCTCTACGTCAATGGTTTTAAATGCATCACGATAGTCTTCATTTTTTAGTGTAAAGATTTCAAGAAGATGTACAAAAAACAATTCACTTAAGTCACTGGTGACAAGTGACCTTAATAATAATATATAGTTTTTTACAGTTGAGATATGCAATAATAAAACAATAAAACCCTCCAACAAAATGATTCTATGCGATCCTAAACAGAAAAGAACAAGAAATATCCGATATAATAACCCAAAGGAGAAATACTTTTAAAATGAATAATATTTTATTAATAACAACTCGTGATGGAGATCTACAACAAGGGTTTGTAGAATACCCCTCTATGGGATAGGTCCTTAGATGTCCTTACACTTCAACGATCTATTCTCTCTCTCAATGTGTGAAAAACCCAAAGCCAAGAAAGAACTTAAGTGGGAGCTTGAATGCTAGAAGACGATAGTGGTGACGATGATAGTGATCATGGTGAAAAATTTATGGAAAACCCTCTTATTTATAACAAAATATTGGGTTGCTCCCGATAATGAGAAACAATAAAATATTATTTACCAAATCAAGATCTAACCATTAGTGACACTTTAATATATTTTTTGGAGAGGGAAAAGATATTCAAAATGGTCCAATATCTTTATTTAGAAATAATTAACAAGTAAAATGATTTATTAATTATTTCAAGAGAATTAAGAAAAATGTGAAATTGAAATAATTATTAAATATTGAGTTAACAATTATTCCAAAAATAGAATTAAGGAATAATAAATAAATATTGATTTATTTAATTATTCCTAGGTAATTTAATCAAATGTGACATTGAATAGTTATTGAATAGTTATTTAATAATTATCGCTAGATAAAACTAAATAGCTAATGCTTTATTCAATTATTCTAATGGGGTTTTTTAAATTTTAATCATAAATAATTTAATAAAAATTGTTAACTAAATTATTTCCTAGTGAAAGTGATTTTACTATGGAAAAATTAATCCTACATGGTGTATTTCGATCCACCTAGTTAGAAATGGATAGGTGATCATTTTTTGGTGATAATAAGAAAAATGAGATGATGGAAAGTACCCATGTTATCTAGTTTTCTATGAATCCTGAGGATATGGGATAGGAACATCCATCTTATGCGATCATACTCCTTAGACAGGCCAAGTTTCAGGAACATACCTGAAGGCTTGGAGATCTTAAGAGATTGTAGGATCTCTTTCACCACTATAATGCCATAAGAAATTTGTCTAGCTTGAACAAATCTAGATTGAGAAGGAGATATAAAGGAGGGAAGAAGGCATTTCAATCTACTTAACATTATTGTGGATATAATTTTGTAAAAAAAGTTACATAAATCTATTGGTCTGAAGCCTTGAGGTGAGTCATAATAACATGTGTTGGGTAATAACATGAGAAAGGTCAGAGTGAGCATTGGATGAAAGGATTGATTATATCACTATTCTTCCACGAAAGCTACAATGTTATCTCCCATAAATCCCCAACATTTTAAAATAATTCCACTATATATCCATCAGGATAGCAGCTTTGTTTAGAGGCATTTCAATTACCAAAATTTCAAATTCCTCTTTTGAGATTGAGCACTTTGATGCCCTATTTTGTTCCATAGTGATTATCATGGGAATATGTTGTAAGGTACAGGAAATTTCTAGTTATCTATCCATTTGAAGCTTTGTAAGAAGGTTCATGAGATAATTAACTATATTATTTACTATTTGTACATGGCCAAGCTTTCCTTCCCCATCCATGCTCTGGATTGAGAATATTCGGTTATTGTGCCACCCCTAGGTGAGCATGTTATGGAAAAATTTTGTATTATTTTCACCCTATTGTAGCCATTGGATTCTAGTATTTTTCTTCCATAGGATCTCCTCCTGTTGCCTAAATTCGTCAATATTGTGGATGATGGTTGATTCAGTAGTTTCTAACTCTCCCAATTGACCCTTCAGTATTATTTTTTTTTGAACTTCACTCATTTGTGCCTCAACTTCTTTCTTATCCTCTAATATATTAACAAAGATAGATTTATTCCAATTATTGATTTTTGCTTCAAACTTTTTATATTAAGGTGAAAAGTGTTCATTTTATTTACACCATAAAGATCCCTAAGCTAAAAATGCCACTTCCTTAGCTGATCCTGAAAGGATTCATGCTCGAACAAAAATATTTCAAAATGAAATGGACAATTCAAGGGAGATTCTTTTAAAGAAATTTCCATTCTAATGAGCCAATGATCTAATCCTATAGAAGATAGAATTGAAGCTTTGATATAAGTGTCATGTTGGAGGATCTATTTAGCAATTAATAATAGATATAAGTGGTAGGAAACCTGATTCCTCCCCCCATGTCAATTATTCCATGTATAAATGCCATTAATTGTGCTAACATATACCAGGCGTATATTTTCAATGGTAGCATTAAAGACTTCTGAAATTTGATCCAATCTCTCTAAACCTCCCTTTTTATATTGGAGCCCACAAATTATATTATAATCACCTCCTACCATGCACAAATAATTTCCTATGATGTGTTTCATATTATGAATTTGCAAAACGAAGAGGAACTTATCCTTGTTGAATACCAAACCATAAACCATCGTTAGATAAACTATTTCTCTAGTAGAAATATATTTGAAGCACCCTGTAATTGTATGTTCTGTTGCCCACTATGTCGTGAACTAAATTTCCTAAGGGTTCCACCTCATATCTAACCCTCCAAAATTACCTATGGCATCTATGGACTCCCAACCTATCCAAACATAACCTTAAATTTTAGACATTATATCCTCGATTAATTTTGTTTCTTGTAACAACAAAATGGAATGATTTGTTATATTAATACGTTCTCTAAGACATATTTGTTTCCTTTGATGTTGAGCCCTCTAACACTCTATGAAATTATTTTCATGTTGGTACATTAAGTGAAGAAGGCAGGTTATCCACTGTTGTAGGTGACTGATCAAGACTCACCTAAAGAGATTTATTTTGTCCCATGGCTTCATTCTTTTTCTTGTTTTTTTTATTTTTTGGCTCCTTATTTAATATTTTTTTTCCTTTATGCTTCAGGGTCTTGAAATTTTGAGGTATTTTTTCATTAACAATGTCTCGTCTCTTTGTTTTCCATCATAGGTAGGCATTTTCATATTCCTCTTTTTCTTCCATGCTCAAGTTGGTCAGGTCTTTATAGACCCATTCATTTACCATATATACCAAATATTTTTCTTCTTCTAAGAGATCTCCATATTTTTGAATTAATAGACTGGATACCTCCTCAAATATGGGAAGGGGTTTAATGTCAAAAAAAAATTGGGGACCATATTATTCCTATATTTTTTGTTTGTTTCCAATTTTCTCTTGGATGACTTCCTCTACCAGTGTTTCCATGTATGTATATTCCCCCATTTATATGTATTCCTTCATATCCTCAAGAGCAAGAGAATTTGTATTTACCTCCTAGATCTTAGGTAAAGTGGACCCTCGATTCCTATTGTTGTGTTTCCTTGGTTTACCCATAGTGAAGACATTTGAAAGTGGAAGACTTCTCATCATATGTTCCTTCCTTTTTTTGGGGAATTCTCTAAAACATGGCAATGTTCATGTAATAGTTGGCAACAAAAAGGGACATGTTCATAGTTAAGGGGTTGTTTCCATATTTACCCTTCGTAATATAGCTACATATATTCTAGAAGTGATTGAGAGATATACATATATACACATAGCCTAACATAAGACATATGTTTCACTTTCTTCTAATCTCAGATAAGGTAAAAAAACACGCTAGAGTCTATCTGATTCCTTTCGAGATTTTTAGAATCCAAAAAGCCATACGGAGGAAATATAGTTGAACCCAGATTGGTGATTCTCTGAATTATTCCTTGTTTGGATTAAAATATGACTCCCAATGCCTAATTAAAGACTTGAATTTTTAAATAAATACAAGCCTCCCTAAGAAATCCTAGCTTTATCCTCAATACTAGAGAATATTTCAATGAAGAAACTTTTGGGCCCTAATCATAAATCTAGTTCACCTTTTCGCTTCCATGTACTTAGTATCCATCTTTCCATTTCTATCTTTGTAGGCCATATTCTAATGAACTTACAAAAAAAAGAATGGTATTTTGTATTCTTCCAATATTATTGGTGGGATTGTGAATCTATGGTTTTGAGGGTCTTTTGGGATACCGTTTGGCCTCCTAGTATTTTTTTTCCATTAGTCTCCCAAGACTGGAAAAAATGGGAAGAATCAAAGGAATGTCCTTCATATGCTCACCTACTCGTAGGATAAAATTTGGCCTTTAGGGCATTAATGTAGGAGTGGATGTCCCCTATAACCCTTCAATACATCACTACAAAAACCAGAAGAAGAATTATGCTGAAAAGGAAATGGATTCAAGGTAGAGGATATATTACCCCCATTTGTTGAAGAGAAATGGTTCACAATAGCATCTAAACAATGGTCAAGGTACAACAAGAGTGTATGCTCCCTATGTTGATGGTTGTATGTTAAATATGGGACATATCCATTAAATTCTTGGGTTTGATCATGAAGGCATACATACTTTTATTTTTACAAAAAATTGTTTTCATATGTTATTAGATTAATTTATATATAACATTCGTTATGTGTTAATTTAAATCATTCATTCTACTATATATATATATATATATAAATAAATAAATATATATATATATATATATATATATATATATATATATATATATATATATATTTATATTTATATATAAGTAATTATTTTAAAATACACAGCTTAATGAGTTTATATAAAGTTATTACATGATTCTTAATGTCGTTTAAATTAAATAACAATAATATCAAACATATTATAAACATGCATATTTATAATATATACATATATTTTATAATGTGGCTTACATATATTAACAAGTAATATTAATTAATATTTTATAATTATTTACAATATCTATGCATAATTAAAATGATTTTTAATATAGTTAAAAATTAACTAATTATGCACTCCTTTATAAATGAAGGTGTCAAACAAGGTATAAGAGATAAATAACCAACGTGATTTGATGTGAAATGTGAGGTGAGGTGACAACTGAAGATGCCACATCCCCTTCTTGTGCCCAATAAATGTGTTGTCATGAAAGAAAAAAAGTAGCAAAAATATGCTAACAACCCAACAAGAAAAATAATGGTCATTAAAAAAATAATAATAATGGATATATGCAAAAATATTAAAATCCAAGCATTCCACAAAAGGAATTGTCAGTCACTATCAAGCCTTGAAATAAGGGAGTTTTTCAGAATGAAAAATAGAGGATCCCCATTTATTATTATGGAGATAATAATGTAAACAAGGGAGGTTGTTGTTTTGCCACAATAGTTGGATACAAAATTTTGAATAGAGGATTATATGTAAATTGTTTGAAAAAATGTATTAAAAATGAAAATTAAGTTTTTTCAAATGTAGCTAGCATACGTTTAGTGGGAATATGTGACAAAGTGTTGTCATAGCTTACTATCAATATAGTAAAAATGAAGAAAATTTAGGGTAGCTCGTAACTTCTATAAGTCATTAAGGGTACTTGGTATGTTACACTGGTATTACAGCTTATTGTAAATCACATGAAGAAAAAAATATTTTATATCCCCTATTCCTAATCGAGCATTAAGGTACCAAATATTTTACATTATCATTAGTTTTTTCTAATGAAAATATAATTTATATACGTATAAAATAATATATCATTGAAATTATTTATAATTTAAAAATATATATTGATAGATTCTAATTAAAAGAATTTTTTTTTATAAAACTAAATATTGTAACACTTCCTGGCACTCCTTGTACTATTTTTGGAAATTTTAAGTGCTACCTATTCGTTTTATCTAATATCCATGGTTTATTATCAACATGGGGTTAAAAATACTCTTTTTCCAATTTTGTCGGAACTTAGAAAATGTCATGATTTTGTTCAGCTTGTTGAGAGATCTATGGAATTAATTTTTTTTATCTCAATCTAACTCTACGATTGAATATTATGTTGGTTTTAAGATTCCTTGTTATTAAATCAATTTGAGTAAATGATCTTGCATAGGAAGAACTTGTCCTAAACACCAAGGTAGTGGCCCTTACAATTAGTACATTCATGGATCATGGAATTTCCTACAAAAGCAGTAAGGTAGGGGGAGAGAATAAATCAAGGAAGTATACAAATATTTATTAAGACAAGGGAATCTACCGAGAATGCCAAATTTTAGAAGCTAATGACTAATTCCTAAGAAAATACCCTCGAATATAGTGTTTTATATCAAGAAGAAGATAAAGGGGAATGAGTATAACCAAGTTATACCACATCTATAGTAGGAGAATGGCATAAAACCAAAGGCTATATTAACTAGGTTCAAGCACTTCACACGGTGAATTATACAAATAAGCATACCTCCTCTAACTGTTGTGGGCTAGCTAACCTCTTTAATGACATAGGTGTTCTTAATTCATCTTTAAGGATACATATAGGTTTTTATGAACTTTCATAAGGTTTATAGACCATGTGTTGAATAATTAATATCATTATGTTATGGTGTTTAATATTATTAGTTTCAATAATACATAAGTGTGCATAAACCCATGGAATAATCATATCATTCATAGATGAAATGAGCATAAACTATAACCATATACTCATTTAATAAAAGACACATAAATTAATTCCATAACATGTAAGATAACTGTTGGGCCTAGGTTTTGGCCACTTTTTGATAATATTCCTAAGGCTTTACCCATTTTTCATACCCTTTTTTCTTATCTAATTATCATCCTTTTGACACACAGTGGCACATTTTGACCAAGAAAGGTTATTCATACTCTATGGTATGCATATTAGTTAAATGTGTCATTTTTATTTATTCTTGAGCAATTTGATATTGAAAGTTACCTAACTTGACCAATCTACGACTATCAGAAGAACTAATCGAATTTCCTGTAGAATAACTATTTTTGGACAAATCTGTGATTTCCTACAGTAATGTTGCTTTCCTGCAGATATGTTGATTTCCTGTAGAATTAGGGGATTTCCTGTAGACACCGTGATTGTTAGATATGTTCTTTTCACTCTTAGGAGAAATAGGAAGAAGGGTTTGTTGGAAAAACCTTCCAAATGGATCCTATTCGATCAACTACTCTAAATTTATCCTTCTCAACTGCGCAACTCTCGCTCTTCTCATATTGGCCAAATTGGGGAATGTGGTTCATGTTTACCATATATGAACCACAAGCACTGGCCTTGTGTCGTTATCTTATTTTAGGAAATAGTTGTAATTTTTACTTAGTTAGGAAAAGGCACTAGCCTGCAAGCTATATAAGAACAATGGATTCAATTTCTAAGGGGGTTAATAAAGTTAAGGAGATTAAGTGATTAATACGTACCAGACTTATGTACTATTGTAAGACTTTATTTTACAGATTAATATGAAATTATGTTATGTTGATACTGTTACAAATCCTTTATTTATTAAATGGTTGTGAGTGAGGGAGGATTGCCTTCACTCACAACTCCAGTAGTTTTTCTTTTCTGTTCAATTTAATTATTTTTATGTGTTGAAAGTAGATCTACACACAATTTTATTTCTCTTATTTACTTTCATAGCAACATGTTCCTTTCATGGTTAGTGTTTGAGTTTATTTCATGAATGATTTTATTTTATTAAAGGAGAAAATTTTCATGTAAATTATGATCAGATTTTGTGAGCTCAAATGATTGGAATGGATGTGATTTAATTGTTGTTTTATTTTAAATATTGTCTTGATCTACATCAACAATATTATATGTTGTGTAGAGATGAGTTATCTACTCCATAGATTTGTTTCTAAGTGTTGAGAAATAGAGAAGAGAAATTTGGGATTGTGTTGAGGAATTTTTTCATTATAAGTATCTCCCTGCATATATTTTGCAAACCACCTCACATGGTTACGAAGTACCCTTGTTTGATAATTAATGCGTATCAAATAATAAAGTTATAATTTTCACCCAACATTTTGGCGTCATTTTCAGGGAGTTGCTAAGGGATGATAATGAAAGTGTTTTTGTGTGACCTCTTTTGTTTATGTCTTTTAGGAGAAGGGGGAGTCAAAGTGGTAAGATGTGGGATAAATCCAACAGACCTGTAGATATTTGAATTCTACCAAGCCACATCCTGATTGCTTGTTATGTAGAATTTTTTAATTTTTTTCATACTGTATGAATAGGGTCCAATATTTTCAATTTTTTTTAGTGGTTGTGTGGTCACCACTTCATCGACTAATGAATTGGGAAGGAAAAAATGCCTTTGAAGAATAAGGAAGAGGAGATAGGGGAATTAGAACTGGAAGTTGATAGTTTTGAAAAGGTTTTGGTAGTTTATCCTAAGCAGATCAATACTCCCACAACAGATTCATATGTTAGGGAGTCTTTTGTTGGTGCTCACCTAGAATATCCTCTTACTAGGAAGAAAAAATCTCTGCTCAGTTGTCATCCTAAAGAGGAATTCCTCGTCAATCTTATTTAAGAAGCAGAGTTCCAGACCACTGACTCTAAAGAATATGTAGCTTTGAAGGTTCCCACTCTCTTTTATTCTTGTATGGCTCATATAGAGGTTTTGTACCACTACAGATAGGGACTATCATGAAAAGGAAGAGGCACTAGCTATGGTTTAATTTCCTCTCATAGAACCTACTGGAACCAATCAGATGAAAATCCTTCCTCCCTCTTCCTTACAAAATTTTCATGGTACCTCAAGTGATGATCCAGATGCTTTATTATTTGAGTTTGATGTATTGTTTAGGAGCTACGATTATTTTTCAAATGCTCAAAATTTGAATTTGTTTCTTGCCACATTAAAATATGCAGCTCTTAGATGGTTTATGGGATTGAGTGAAATTTCCTTTTCAACATGGGATGACATGGAGAAGACATTTTTGAAAAAGTATCAAGATTATTGTAAAACTAGGTACATTAGAGAGGGAATCTTTGGCATGTCCCAAAATGACGGGGAAAGCCTAGAGGACCTTGTGGAAATATTTCAGTACAATCTGCAAAGCTCCAAGATGAACCAGCAAACGAAGGAAACCTTGAGGATAATTTTTCCGACGCAAATAAAACTAAAATATTTGGAGGTTTTGAAATTGATCGGAGCATGTGAAATATCAAAATTAAGTTATGATGATGTGTGCAAGTTGTGTCAATGGTAGTCAAGGGGAAATTATAATATAGGGAAGGGATGAAGGGATACTTATTCCAGGCTCATTAAACCAGTTGTTGGGGCTTGGGTAACTAGACCGAAAATGTGTATTTTATTTAAATTTTTTAAGACAGATATTCTTAGTACATTTTCCTCAAAGTTGTATGTTCTCCAGGCTAATAAAAAAAAGAAGGATTCGAAAATACCATGGCTATGTTCTGCTCCAAATGTCAGAAGAAACATCCCTTGAGGGAGTGTCCTGCAGCTAGCCTAGAGGTATTTCTAATATGTGAAGCTAATCATTCCACTGATAAATTTCCTCGTCTCCCATAGGTTGAGACAGCGTATCTAGCATATCAAGAAGCTTTCAGTACACTTTGTGCAATGGTACCTCAAAGGCCATGTAAACCATGTCTTGCAGGTATCGACATCATTTTCCATTTCCTTATACTTAGAATCACATGTGGAATATTCCAATGCCCTGGCATCTTTCACCTCCACAACAACCTTTGCAGGGAAAATTTCATTATCCTTTTGCATTAAATTATCCTCCTTAAAATTTCTTTTTTCTACAACCCATGCCACAAAAAATGGTTTAGCCACAACCACAACTTTAGTTGCTTCACCAACCAACTCAAACACGTCCCACACAAATTCATGCATAGCCAATATCCAATATAAAAAAATAAAGTTGTCCAACCTACTCACAATGTTGGAGCAGTAACTTATCCCACTTATCTTTCTTATGGCATGGCACTGTAGCTTCTCTAGGAAATTTTTGTACTTTTCTGTAGGAATTTCCTGCATGTTTGCAGTAAATTCAACTTGGGTAAGGAAAAGTGGTGACCCAATCAGAAAAAAATGAAGAGTTTATACAGGAAGAAACCCCTAATACACTTGAAACATAAAATATAAAAGTAACATCAGAACAACGCATTCTAAATTCACATTAACCTTCATCATCTCATGTTGTCTAGCATCCTTTTCCAGAGAGGATGGAAGTGAAATAAATAATAAGACGGCCTGATTTTGATCTATTATCCAGACTAATAAATGCATGCATCAAGACTCCCTTGCCTCAAGCAATCAAAAAAATCCAAATTTATGCCAAAACAGTTAGGAAACTATAAGCTAAAATTATAGGGACATAAAAAAAAATAAACGTCTACAATCCAAGTAGGTGGAAAACTTGCAAGCCTTACCTCTACAAAAATTTCCACTGAAAAGTATGCAAACCTTGGAATCCATGTGGTTACTACATTCATAAATGGATACCCAATAATAAATACCTTAATTTATTTAGGTGCAGTGTTTAATGTAATGAAAAAGGAAGCACTGTCCCATATAGGATCCTTTGATTTTATTCCTACCCCTACTATGTTAGAATTATCAGATAGATATAAGGTCAAGCGTGAGGGTGTCTTGGAAGACATTGTCATTTCATTAGATTCCTGGGAATATCCTATAGATTTCTATGTTATTCAACCTAAGACTAGTTTTGGAGGGAATCCTTTGATATTGGGGAGATTTTGGTTGCCTACAATAAATGCCTTCATAGGAAATAGTCTAGGAAACATGAACATCACCCATGGGGCTGAAACTAAACACATAAATATATACTTCCCTGCCAAACCCCTCTTAAAATTAGAAAATACTGATTGGGATGATGAAGAAAATAATTCAAAAATAATTCACCCAATATTAATTTCCCAAGGTACAAGCCTTAAAGATGACACTGACGAAAAATATAATTAATTTTTATATTTCGAATCATGGTTTTTCTCAGTAGATAGAAGGACAGTCAAATAATGAGACAGGTGCCATTGTTGATCTACTAGAGCTGAACTTCAAAGAACATAACACAATAGCTAAACTAAATCCAACCATTCTATCTACATTTCCTACATGTTCAATGACTGAATGTGGAAGCAAGGTAATTGAATTCTCTCCAGAAAAAAATTTAAATATCTATTCTTCCTTAAAGCATGAACAAGAAAAACAATTAAGATAAAAATTGAAAGAGCTTTCATCTACATTTTATTGGGAATATATAGATATGATGGGCATTCACCCAGACACTTGCATTCATCATCTTTATATAGAAGGAAATGTCAGGCCTCTAAGGAAATCACAAAGAAGGATGAGCCCTTCCTTAAGATTAAATGTAAAAAATGAACTTCAGAAACTATTAAGTGTAGGGTTCATTTATCCTATTTAAAAAATATAGTGGGTATCTCCATTGGTTATCGTCCCTAAGAATAATGGAAAATGGAGAGTTTGTGTATATTAAAAGGAACTTAGTGAATCCACATTAAAATACCATTTTCCCTTGTCTTTTATAGATCAAGTGTTGGACACCTTAGTAGGAAATAAATGATTTACTTTCTTAGATGGGTTCAACATCTATAATCAACTCAGGGTAGCTCTAGAGGACCAGGATAAACCAAAATTTACATGTCCATGGGGTAATTATGCATATAAGGTATTACCATTTGTTCTATGCAATGCACTAGCCACATTTCAAAGGGCTATACTTGGTATTTTTCTCTGATCTTTTACATGGTTGCATATACGTTCACATGGTTGATTTTACGATAATGGCTGATACTTTTGAAGGAGCTTTACCGAATCTTAGGAAAGTTTTGCAAAGATGTAAGGAAACTAATATTTCCTTAAGTAATGAATTTTTTTTATGATTATGATTGAAGGAATTGTTTTGGGTAATCGTGTTTCCGCTGTAGGAATTAAATTCCATCCAACAAAGATTGAAGTGATTTTGAAGATGTCTCCATTGACCAATAAAAAATGAGTTAGAAGTTTCCTTGGGCATGCAGGTTACTACAAAAGGTTTATTGAAAATTTTATGAAGGTAGCCTCACCAATTTTTAAATATTAATAAAATAATATGAGTTTCATTGGAATGATGAATGTCAAACTGAATTTGATACGCTCAAGGATAAGCTTTCTTCAACACCTGTCTTGAGAGGGCTAGTTTGGAAATTTCCATTCCATATTTTCACAGATGCCTTTGATTCAACTATAGGATCAGTATTGGGCCAAAAGAACAACTTATTAACCCATTCTATTTATTTTCTTAGTAAAAATTTGACTATGGATAAATTAAATTATACTGTAGCTCAAAAGGAATTCCTTGTTGTGGTTTATGCTATTAATAATCTTATGAATTACATCACTGGTTATGAATTTTTTGTGCACACCAATCATTCTGTTATTCAATATCTCATGAATAAAATATTTGTTAATGGCAGAATCACTAGATGGCTTTTTCTACTGTAGGAATTTGGCATCACAGTATTGGATAGGCTAGGAAAAGTGAATCATGTAGCTGATTTCCTTTCTAGGCTCAACCATGAAGGTGAGGATGTTATTGTTAATGAGATATTTCCACATGATGAATCTATTCGCCATTTCGGTCAAATCACATTTGTTTTCATATATGGATAATTATGTTGCTACATGGAAGTTACCACCTTATTTCTCATCTAATAAAAAAAATAGAATTATTAGAAAAAGTGTTGATTACTCTTGGATAAAAGGAGACCACTTTTTCATTGGACCTAATTTGAGTATTCACAGGTGTGTCAGAGAGGATGAGATATACGATATCTTGAGATATTTCCATGATGAACCCTATCTATGACACTTTGTAGAAAAACATACAACTTATAAGATCCTCTGTTCATGTTACTATTGGCCAAGTATTTTCAGACATTAAATAGAGTATGTTCGTAAATGTGATAGCTGCCAAAGAATAGGGCGAGTTGTTCAAGCGGATGAAATGCCTTTGCAGCCACAAGCTCTCATAGAACCATTCAAGAGGTGGGCTCTTAACTTTTTGGGCCCCATTAATATTATTTACGAAGGTAAAAAGTATATTTTAGTATGTACTGATTATGTTACGAACTGGGTAGAAGAAAAAGAAGTTCCTAGAGCAATGATGAAGGTAGTGGTAGATTTTATCTTTTAAGATATTTTTATATGATTTGGGGTACTAAGGGAAATTGTTACTGATCAGGGTACCCAGTCTGTATCTAATCTTTTGCAGGCAATTTTGAAAAAATATTAGATCACTCATTGGAATTCGACTCCCTACCATCAAAAGGCCAATGGGAAAGTGGAATCAACAAATAAAGTGTTGGAGACGATCCTTAATAATACAATACAACTACATAATAAGGATTAGTCAGCTAGACTTCGCAAGGCCTTAGGAGCCTACACAATCACCTGGAGAAATAGTACTAGATTTTATCCATATGAATTGGTATATGGAAAACATCTTTTTATTTCCAATTGAATTTCACATTATAAATTTTAAGATGGAAGGAGATTTGGGCATAGATCTTACTGAGGCAAAACAACAGAGGATCTTGTGTCTCAATGAACTAGATGAGATTACGCAAGATTCTTTTCATCACACTGACCTTATCCAACAACAAAGGGATAAATGGCATGAAAGGTACATTAAGAAGAAGCAGTTTAAAGAGGGATGCTAGGCATTTTTGTTTGATTCAAAATTTAAAAATTTTAAAGGGAAATTTAACACACATTGGTTTGTTCCTTATGAGATCGAGAAAGTATCTGATAATGAATATGTTCATTAAAGATCAATTAACGAAGTCTCAATATATGTGGGAATTTTTGCAGGAGATTGTGAATAAGAAAAAGTTGGAAATGGTAGGAAAGGGGGGTATCTCTTTCAGTACCTCTTCTTGATTTTCCGCCATAATAAATTTAGATTAATTTGTTCTTTATTGTGCTCAGTAAACCATGAGAGTAGTTTCTATTGGATAAAATTTCATCCCTTTTCCAGCTCTAGTAGACTATTTATGGAAAATGAACCCCATTGGAGTTTTCTTTTTAAGTATTTCAAACTCTCTAAAAATAAAATCTGGCGAGCATGAACTACACTAGGCTCATTAAAATCACAATATAGTAGATCCCTTAGGATCCAAAAATAAATTATGTTTCATATATCTTATATTTTCTCGTGCTGGATTGATGTGGAATTCTCTAAGGCCCTCCTTCCAACAATCTGGGCCGATCTACATCAACACACAATCTGGGCTGAAGATCAAAGATATGTGTTGCCTTGAAGCTTATATACATTAATGAAAGGTTATATTTCTTATAGAAATGGAGATTCGTTAAGGCTCCTTGACTATTGGATCATGCAGGGGGTTCAATAAGAACTCATCTATTCACACCTACTAGGATGCAGTAGTTGTACCTTGATCCCCACTTTCATCATTGGTGATGGACCTCTCATTTGCTAACAGTTGACCTTAATGGTTGGTAATCCAATTATATCACCGCACATTCGAGTTCGACACCTTTATTCATGTAGCAATGAGAAGTACAAAGATAGGTAATGATGGAGTTCCATATTTTCCCCACAGACATATCAAGACTAGTTAGTAGTAAATGGGACAACAACTTATAACAAACACAATGAAAAAAATTAACATTATCATTTTGGTTAGAAATATAGTATGGATTACTTCACTAGTATTATTTTCTACCTTGAAAAATTTATGACCTCCTAAAAAAGTATTTCTTGCAGAAGAATTTTTGACAGCAGGATATTGGTTGCTACATCCCCAGTATTATTCAAATAATTTCAAGAAGAACATATTTTCAAGGATCTGACAAGCCTTAAGTAGATTACATGAGTTTTCAAATCTAGTCAGCCCCATGAGACCTCCTGATTCTAAACCTGATATGTTTTTTAATGGATTATCATTGCAAGGCAAGGACATATGTCATCAGGTATTAAATGGTCATATGGTAAGTTAAGAGGTAGTTTTGATGTCAATTGTGTAAGGAATAAAGTAATGATGCACATTGTTTTTTAATTTTTAATTATTATGAGTCATATTCAACCTTGTTTAAAATCGAAACCATTCCACATCATGACTCCACTCCTAATACACCTCGGAATGTAAAAAAATTATTTCCCAAACGAGTCCCACCTAATGAATAATGATCTTAAATCATGATCATGTTATGTTCTTCCTCAACCCGCTTTCATTTCATTTTCATTCATTTAATCGAGTTATCTCCCTTCCCATTGTATCCTAGAAACTTTGTGGAAACTGTGAAAGGGCCGAATCAAACCCTGCACTTCCCTGTGCATATCATATGGAGAAATTAAGGTTGGATGTCCATTTTGAGCCAGAAGTGCCAGAGCTATTAGATGCGTATCTACATAGTAAGAAACAAGTAGAAAAGGCAGGGTGGTTGCCATTATTTTTGAACATCAATGGATACACTTTTGAGGTGACTAATTCATTCTCCCTGAACATGGATGGAGAACAGACTCAGATTGATAATGTAAAATTTAAATTTACTGAAGGATTGGTAGTCTGAGTCTACGGTATTCCACTAGAAGGAGAGAGTTGGCTTAAAAAATAGTCAATTGATAAGGATATCTGTATACATTTCCTAAAGGAGAAACAATCAAAGCCAAATTAGGAAAAATTAATTCTTCAGAGCTATATACATCGTAAGTATCGACACCTTTTTTTTTTACTTCAAAAATATATTACATATGAAGGTGGATTTGGCTTGTATTTTCTGTTTCACATTCCGCTCCTTGGTTGTTTCCCAGATAGGCCTCTCAATTTAAAATGGCTACTTCTACTCAGAAGAGGGAGGCTAACCTAAAGGAGAATGTCTACCACCATGGATTAATTAAAATCATCATGGTAGAAGTGTTAAGGAAACAAGGGAAAACATGGGAGGAATTCCTAGTTGAAAACCATTTCATGGACGAAGACGAATTGCACAAATCAGAAAATGGAGTTGTGTAGTGAAGCCAGAGGTCAAAGAAAAATTTGTGGACTAACAACCAAGAGGAAGTGCCTAATTCAACTAATCCAGAGAAGGCCAAACCAAAACTGGCACCAAGAGAGAAGCCCCATACCCTCATCCAATTACAAGAGGAAGAATATGTTATAATCACTAAAGAGATTGTGGGTAGAGAACCACTAGTGGATACCACTACTTCCCCTACTAGGCACTTTACTAGAAGCCAAGCTACTAAGCTAGCTACAGAAGAGAGAGATAGGGAGATCACACCCCAAACATTAAAGAAGACTAAGGGATCGAAGGAGAAGCAAATTGTAGTCAAGAAATCTAAGTTTTTCACCAAGGGGGACAGGGAAACAACACCCTAGGAAACCCAACAGCCGAATAAAAACATGGAGAAAACCATTGAAGGCCATCCAAGATTGGAAGAGAAGAATATTCCTCCTTCCTCTCAACAAGGAGAAGAAAAAACGTCAAACAAAAAATGGTCATGTAAGGTGTTGGAGGAAGCCGTCTCTGAACTTGAAGTGTCCAAGAGAGTCCAGCAGAGGGAAAACACAACCCTTAAGGAAAATATCATGTGCTTGTAGAAAGAATGATCAGGGTGGAGAAATAAATATCGAAAGGAAGACAGGATATTCAAAAAGAATCAAGACCAAATCAGACATCTGAAAAAATGCAATGAAGAATATATGGACAGAATGAAGGAGGTTGAATCTAGGAAAACTCAGTTGGAGCAGTTGGCTACAGTACAACTGCACAAGGAGGAGATTGGGTTTTTCTTTTTATATCCATATAATGTTTTATTTCATAGGGACATGCAAGATTCTAGGTGTGGGGGAGATGTTGGGCCTATGTTTTGGCCACTTTTTGATAGTATTCCTAAGGCTTTACCATTTTTTCATACCCTTTTTTCCTATCTAATTATCATCCTTTTGACACTCAATGCCACATTTTGACCAAGAAATTTGATTCAGACTCTAAGGTATACATATTACTTAAACATGTCATTTTTATTTATTCTTAAGAAATTAGATATTGAGAGTTACCTAATTTTACTAATCTATGACTATCAGAACAACTAATCGAATTTCCTTCAAAATAACTCTTTCTGGGAAGATTCATGATTTCATGTAGTAACACTGATTTCCTGAAGCAAAACCAATTTCCTGTTGTATCGACGGATTTACCTCTGAGATCGAGATGGTTATATATATTCTGATCACTCTCAGGAGAAACAGGAAGATGTTTTTTGTTGGAAAAACTTTCCACATGTATCTGATCCTATCAGCTACTCCAAATTTATCCTTCTCAACTACCTAGTTCTCATTTTTCTCATCTCGTCCAAATTGGGGAAAGAGGTTCATGTTCCTAAGATATGGGTTTGATCCATGCTTCTAGTCATGGATCAAACCAGTGATTTAGATTTGTTGTGTCTTTAACTTCTTCTAGAAAACAGTTGTAATTTTTACTTAGTTAGGCAAAGGCACTGGCGTGTAGGTTGTGTAAGAACAATGGATTTGATTCGTAAGGGGGTTAAAAAGGTTAAGGAGATTAATATATATCAGACTTCTATATCATTGTAAGAATTTATTTTCCATATTAATACAAACTTATGTTCTATTGATCTTGTTGTAAATCCTTTATTTATTAAAGTGTTGTGAGTGATGGAGGGCCTCGTTCACTCATAACTCTAGTAGATGTAGTTTTGTGTTCAATTTAAATGATTTTATGTATTGAAATTATATCTGCACAAAATTCAATTTCTCTTCTTTACTTTCATGGCAGGATGTTCCTTTCATGGTTACTGTCGGATTTTATTTCATGAATGATTTTATTTGATTGAAGGAGAAAACTAGCATGGAACTTATGCTCATATTTTTTCTGTTTTAATTATTGGAATGGATGTGATTTAATTGATGTTTAATTTTCAATCTTCTCCTGATCTGCATCAACAATATTATATGTTCTAGAGATATGAATTAGTTGCTTCATAACTCTTTCTGCTAAGTGCAGAGAAAGAGAGAAGGGAAATTTTGGATTGTGTTGTGGAATTTCTGCACTAGAACTATCAGCCTACATATATTTTTCACAACACATCATAAGGTTACGAAGTACCCCTTGGTTGATAATTAATATGTGTATCAAATTATAAATTTATAATTTGCACCCAAAAACAACATACAATCATGGCTATAGAAGTGAGGTTCCCAATAAATAAACATATAATATAACTGAGAAATTATAATATAATAGATTAACGGAGTGAAATTAAGGATATTAGTCACAATTATGTAAGTGATCCTGCAAGATGGTAATAATAACACAATTGAAGAAAATTAATATCACCATATATCTATATCTATCTATATATATATATATATATATATATAATTTTCAACCATGAATATGTAGTGATTTTAGGAAACATTTGATGAGTAATGCATAACCTTACATATATCAATAACACATGTCATAATATGTAATATAATTATGCATAAACCACTAAAACTATTTAGGTATATTGGAATAGTTAGAAATGTAATGAGGGAATTCCACTATTCCCTTAAACAAAAACTAACTACACTTCCTTCTCTGTTAGAACTAACAACTCGTGAGCCAAATCTAGAGTCCCAAGAAAAAATATTGCATAAGGAAAATGTACCATAAAAAGCAGTAGGTGGATAATAATTTAGATAACAACCACCTAGTGTCATAACCATCTATTTAGCAATTAGTTAGTGGCTCATTAACTAGAAAACAAGTACTATATGCTTATGTAACACCCTCCTCCCACATTTATCCAAGTTAATCGGTCTCCTCGAATAAACATCCGACGAGAAGCTACTATGATCTGATTCAACTACCAATGTATAGTTAATGAAGTGGAACCAACAACCAAACTAACCTTCTACACATGATACATAACCATTATGAGCCATTCAACCCTTCTAGGTGATAAACCCCTCAGACAACCTATAATTTTACTGACTTAAATCCTTAGTCACTCCCATGACATTGGCATGCATGCAATTAGGACCTTCCAGTCACTCCCACAACAAGGGAATGCCTGTGATTGGGGGATTTTGCTAGCGGTGTTGGACTCTGTGTCACTTTTTCAGTGCCAAGACTCATACCAGTGCCCATAACTCCATGAAACTTCTAGAAATGAAAAGTAACAAGGAATAAATGATACAATAAAAAATACTTGAACAAGGACTTGAATGGACCCTTATTAGACATGATAGGAATTTCATCAAACATTTCACAAATATGGATTATACAGGTCATAATAATAGATCTGAGCATAGGGGTCTCATACTTATATCATAATCGCTAAGAAGCATTGATGCATTATCACATTTTCTTCATTATCATCTACTAGGTCATATATTCATTTTTCATTAATTTATAAATCAAAATGCGATGAGAGCCATTCATCATCACTATCATAAAACATACTCATAACCAACGTATAAATAACATAATTAATAAGTATACAACATCCATAAATTCCATATATGAAAAAATACATTTACACATAAAATATCAAAGAAAGTAACTCTTATTAATGAATGGAAAATCCAACTACTTTTGGGACATCCACGTCCCACATGACCATATACCCCCTGAACAAAATATATATTCCGCCAATCAACCCATTCCCTATTCCAAGTATGAACGTCAGACACAAAATCAAACAAATTGATCAGGGCTTCCCAAGGCTAAAGCACCTCACCCTGATCAATAGAACAACGCTTTAAGGAAATCCTCACTGGATCACTCAGTCATAAAAAAACATTGTTACCACTAGATTTCTCCACCTACATTATGAGGAATTTTATTATCTTATAGTATTTAGGTTTTACCGTAATCTAGAGTCTGATCCAGGGATCACTGGGCCATAATAGAGACACCACCCTCCAGCATTTACCGTATATCTCGTCATTCGTCATCCAACGATCCTTAGGAATGATCAAGGGAAACCAAGTCTAGGCCTTACCATATATTCTACCATTCACAGTTCTAGAATTCCTAGACCCACTGAGCTACATAATCCCTAGCTTTACCAAAACCCACAGTATGTTTTATGGGTTACTATGCCAATGGATTTACCACAATCCATAGTTCGGTTCAGGAATCACTAGTTCTTGTATTATTTTATTCACAGATCCACCTCACTCAGTTTTGAATCCATATGAAAATCAATCTTAACCAGCATATGAGAACCCCATCACATCATGGATATCTATAAATTCCAAGGAAAGGCTGGAGAATACTGTCACACCTAGCAAAACCCATGCCAATGACCAAAAGAGAACCAAGAACACACGTGCATAACTATGATGCCAAATCTAGCAAGGAAATCGAACATGCAGATTGATACCTACAAGTAAATTGATTGTAGCTATTTGATCGTACTCTTCCTTGCTTCATATTTTCTTCCTCTTTTCCTTCTTTCCCATTGAAGATCCAATGTTCAAGCACTCCAAGAAAACTTTAAGTGTTCAAGACTGTGAGAGAGAGATAATAAAGAGAGAGCTCCAAAACTAAACTAACAAAATATATCAACTGATCCTCGGAAGCATTTTTATTAATTTCAACTATATTTTCTTCATTTCAATTATTTTTCCTTCATTTTCCTCCCTACATGTAACCTGTGACATTTCACCTTCCTTTTCTCCTAGTTTCCACTATTTTCATAAAAAAATTCCAAAAATGCCATTTTTCCTTTCCAAAGAATTTTTCATTGCCTTTGTCAATTTCTATAGCCATAATAACTAAAATGAACACCCACACTAGGATGGTTTCCCAACATTCATCTTGGAATAAGTTTCCCATAATTTTCATTATTACTTTTCCTTTAGTAACTTTTATTACATATAATTTTCATGAGGGCTATTAAATAACCCTCCCCCTTGGTTGAACATTGTTGTTGGTATTCAATGAAACCTACAACAAAAAATACTGCTAAAAGAAAAACATACTTCCCATGGAGGTTTATAAATTATATTGTTTCATTATTTAGAATGGTCGACCTACTGAGAAGCAAACCAACATGACAATAAAACAACACAATAGCCATATTCGAATGACACCCATACCACTTATTGGAGCTTTATAATGCAACTCATGGTGTTATTTACATCCATATACATATATACGTATACTAAAACTTCATACTAAATCATATACCAAAACATCAAACTAAATCGTATACCAAAACGTATATCTGGGGAATTCGCTCAACCGGTGAATAGAGAAGGATGCATAACCTGCAAATGATCCTCTATCTTCAATGTAGCTTCATCATGCTTCATTTGTACTTTAACCTACTTGATTTATCAATTCCGAAGCATGAGCAACATTATCTTAAATATACACTGAGCTTCCAGCTGGAATTATCCATATAGCTCCACCTGAAATACAAACCAGTCAATCACATGATTAACATCTTTGACATACATCTTAATTAATGATACATGGAAAACATTCTGGACTTTCATTGTTTCAGGCATTTCAATTCAATACACATTTGGTCTAATCCTTTCAATAATATTCAAATTTCCACGAAATCAAGGTGACAATTTGGCACACTATCCAATCTGCAAGGAGCTCTTCCTAGGCTTAACATGCAAGTACACATATTCCCCAAACTAAAACTTATTAAAAAACTTGTTCTAATATGTATAGTTCTTATGCCTATCCCGTGCTGCCTTTGGATTCTTTTTTAGCAGCAACATTTCTGGTTCCATTTCTGATATCATGTCTAGTAAAATCAATGGCATGTTCAATGGATCACTCCAACTTATGGGAGTATTAAAATATTCTCATACAATACCTCTATTGGACTCATCCTCAGTAACTCCTGCTAAACCTTGTTGTAAGAAAACTAAATCTATGGAAGCTACTCCCATCTCATCTACTGATACATCACATACATCTTCAAAATGTCCTCTAATATCCTATTAATCCTCTCTCTATATACATATGTCTATGGATAATAAGTTGTATAGAAGTCCAAATTTGTACCTCAACATGTAAAAAACGCCTTCCAAATATTTGAAGTGAACTTTTCATCCTTGTTTGACACAATATTCTTCATAACACCATTTAATTTTACCACATCTCTCACAAACACCTATGCCACATCACTAGATGAATACGTAGTCATAACTATAATGAAGTGTGATACCTTAGTCAACTTGTCCATCGCAACCATGATGGAGTCATGTTGTGTTGATGTCCACAAAAAAACTGTAATGAAATCCATGGAAATGACCTCCCAATTCCACTTTGGAATCAGAATCAACTGTAGTAGTCCACCTGGATGCTTACATTCTGTCTTTTCTAGCTCACAGTGTAAAAATATATCCACAAACGCTACCACATCCATTTTCAAATTCATTCGATAGTAGAACTTGTTCACTATTGTCAATGTCTTTTGATATCCTAGGCGAACATAATACAGTTTATCATGAAACTCCCTCAAGGTACTATTCTTGAGCTCACTATTGTCTCACACGTATATCATGTCCCTAAATCTAATCAAGCCATCTGTTGATAGACGATAATCCACATCTTATGCAACTGTACCTACACCTATACCTGTACTTGTACCTGTACCACTACCTAGACCTATACATGTACTCTAAAGGGAAAATTTTAAGGATGTAAGTTTATCTTAAAGCTCAGAAACCTTAGTGAATGTTACTAGTCCCTAATATCCAAATTTTAAAAATTTTGATGATAATTTTGTAAATATATTTATATATCTAATTATTTTATATTATATGATATATAATATTGGTTAATTTTAACACAAAATAATTTTATAATATAAAATTTGGGCGAATTAATTTTTATAAAAATGTAAATTGGAAAATTGTTTTTTGGAAAAAGAATGAAATATTAGCACACCTGTGAATATTAGCCCTTAAGATTTTCCTTGGTACTCTATTGTAACTTGTGCCTAAGCTTCATGTACCTGTTATATTATTGACCCACCTGTAAGATTTGATCTTGTAAGTTTGTCCCATAAGAACTCATAGATGCAATGCCATTTACATGTATCTACTTATTAAGAGCATTTGCAGCCCTGTTCTATTTTCCATTTATGTACCTAATCTCGAATTCAAACTCATTGATCTTTTCCAACCATCTTGAATTGCATTCAAATTTGGCGGGCCAAAAAAATATCTCAATCCATTATGATCACTCATCAGTATGCACCTTCTTCCAGGAAGCAGGTGCCTGCAAATCACCAATGCATGAATAATCGTTCCCAACTCAATATAATGTGTTAGATAATCCTAATCACGATCATTCTTTTTCCGTGATTCATAGCACACCACATGTCCCTCCTTCATAAGGAATCCACCAAGCCCTCTCTTGCAATAAACTATACACACTACAAACTCTTTGTTCACATCTACAATATTTAAGACTGGAATATTTCTCAGCAACTGCTTCAACTATTAAAAACTTGTTGTACATTCCTATGTCCAATCAAATCTCTTACCTTTCCTCTCGAGTGATGGAATAGGATATGAAATTTGGGAGAATTTCCTAATGAACCTCCTATAATTTCTTTGTAACCCCATAAATTATCTTACCACATCCACATTTCCAAGAGCTTCACACTCCATGGTATCCTTTATCATATCTAGATACACTTTTATACCTTCCTTGGAGACTACATGCCATAAGTAATGTATATCTGTCTGAAATAGACTGCATTTACTATGATTAGCATACAACTGGAGCTCTCTTAGAAATTTATACACTCCTTCTAAATGCTCAACATGTTCCTCCTCATTCTTAGAATACATCAAGATGTCATCAATGAATACAATAACAAAATTGTCGAGATACTGATGAAACACACTATTCATCAAGCACATAAAGGTAGCTCGAGCATTAGTCAAACCAAATGCAACTACAACAAACTCATAATCCCCATACCTGGTCGAAAATTTTTCTTGTAAATATCCTCTTCCTTTATCTGTACTTGATGATATCTGAATCTCAAATCAATATTTGAGAACATTGTTTCTCCCTTCAACTGATGAAATAAGTCATTAATCCTTGGAAAAAAATACTTGTTCTTTGTGGTCACCTTGTTCAACTACTTGTAATCAATGAAAAACATCAGAGTACCATCCTTCTAATTCACAAACAATTTTGGTTCACCCCATGGTGATACACTTGGAAAAATGTATCCCTTGTCAAGAATTTTCTTCAACTACAACTTCAACTTTACTAACTATGGAGTGCTCATTCGGTACGATGCCTTTGATGTTGTTGTTTCCTCTGGTACCAACTCAATAAATAATTAAACTTCTTTATGAGGTGAAAACTCTGAGATCTATATCCTGAAACTGTTGTAACATCAGGTACTTGCTTAATATCTATGCATACTCATCTTCCTTACCTTTGTCACTAGAAATATTCACTGCAAATAACACACACCCTTTTCTGTGACTACTTTTTTCCTACATAATTATCACCATCCAAACTAATATTTCTTTGTTCTTACCTTGTAAGATTATATGCTCACCATTATCATCTAAGCACTAAATGGCTTTTTCATAACATTCCACTTAGGTAATATGAATATGTAACCAATCCATAGCCAAAATCATAGTATATAACCCCAATGGTAATATTTTCAAATGTGTTGATGCAGGCATATCATTAAACTCAAATGCACAAGATCTTACCCAATGACGAACTCTCTTCTCGTTACATGTAGCCAACTCACTAACCAAGACTATACATGCAATTCTTTATTCAAACCATGCTTATCCACCAAGTCAGGGTTAGCATAACTATAATTAGATCATGGGTCGATTAAAATAGAAACAAATTTATCACAAAGCTTATTGTCCATCTCAATGATAGATCCCTCATGATCAACCTTCCTGTTATCTAGCGATGCATAGATAAGAGGAATTCTCTACCCAATATCCCCAATAATATGTGCTTCTTGTGAACAATATATATGAGGCCTACCTCCATGATTTTGCAAAAAATCCCTTTTAAGATGCTCCTTACCACATTTACAACACTCCAATCACCTTGTAGAACTGCTTATATTCTACCACTTTGACCAATGTCCCTATCTAGGTGCTTTAATCTTCTTATGTGGTGATACATTCTCTTTATCTTATGTATTTTCAAGTCTTGTTCTTTTCCGCTACCATTTGCATTTACCTTTATGTCTCCCATTATATACTTGTTGATATTCATTCTTACATTTTGAAAACTCATAACAATGCTTCAATTTCCAAATAACTTCCACAAGTGACCAAGGCTCATCATACTCAATATGGTCTCTCAATGCTGATGTCAATCCATTGAGAAATATTTGAACGTTGTCTTTCTCATCTTTAAGATATGGTACATACCTAAATGCTCCATGAACTTGCTCATATATTCCTCATATTTTTTCAGTCCCATTTTAAGCTTATAGAATTCCTTGGATTTATTGTCGTAGTACATTTCTGATAACTACTTATTCCCGAAGAGTCTCTTGAATTGATGCCAACTCGGGTCTTTTTTCTTGATGTATCTAACCAATTTTACATCTACCTTCCAGATTTCTATTTGAGGCTAAAAATAGCTATTATGGTTTTCATATTTTTTGTGTACTTATGCAGTTCAAAGAAATTATTCATGCTAAGTAAACAAGCCTTTATGTCCTCTGTCTTTTTCAAATATCCATCAAATAAAGGTCGCTTGGCTTTCCTAAACTCATCTAAAAAATATCCCTGCCTTTCCTCCCGTAATGCTGATAATAGTGACAATCATAGTGTCTATCAGAACCAGAACAAGAATAATACATTTGTCCATCACCTCCCCCATCCAGAGCATACAATAATATACCATCTTTGATCGTGTAATCTCTATCTGACCTATGACCAGCATGAGACCTACTTCCATATGCCCCATTAGTTTTGTTCTCCTGTCCATGGGTCATCAAAAGGGGCCCCTATCTCTACAATTCTTACAAAATCTAGAGAATTATTGCATTGAATTTTGCTTCTTTCTCCTGTGCCTACATGATTCTACCATTTTCTACTTTGTAACTTCTTATTTATGCCTTCAATATTCTCAATGTTTCTGCTCAATTAGAAGAGTGGCCAATGCTGTGCTACTCATCCAATCCATAAGCAGGATCTCATGAACTATAGTATACCATCTTGTTATTCATCTTTATCTCTTTCCTGCTAGGCATACTTTGTTAACTAAACCAAATCCTAAAAAATCCGACGTACCTCACAGTAATTTGGGGAGGATATGTCGTTTGTGAGACCAAACATATATATATATATATATATATACATATACATCAAAACCCTAGTTCAGAAATATTATCCAAGAACAACAAAAAGGTATGTCAAGTTGCAACACAAAAGTGTCATTTTATGGCTCGAAGTGTACTATGAACCCATATTGTACTATAGGTCTTCTCAATGATCTTATGACACTTAGGAAGGAAACTGGTTACTTGTAACATGTGTAGAAACATGAAGCAACATTTGAAAACCAAGAGCGTCACTTCACATGATAGGAGGTAGGCTCCGAAATTTGAATATAGAAAAACATTGGAGGGTGTTGTAGTAGCATCAACACCAAAAAACTAAAGGGATACAACCTACAAAAAATTATTTTTAACTTCCTCTTTCTCTCACATAGTCTCCTCTCTCTTTTAGACATATAATAATAGAGAAGCCTAATACAATTCCCTCATATAAAATGAGGTTTTCCTTATAGGGGAAAAAAACCTAAATTAGCATAACTTCTGCTGTCATATATTTCTATTAATGGAAGGCACAAATTGACTACAGAATTAAATATTTTATAAGAAAATATTACTATGATTCTTTTAGTTTTTTTTTCATGGCATTATCCCCAAAACCCCATAAGGGAGGGAGCTAAATGCATCTTGGTAGAAATAGTTGGTGGGATATCGCACCACACCCCATGTCAATGAATGGGATCCAAAAATGACTAAAATAAAATGTCTCAATTACGAATATAACCAATATACACACCCAACATAATTTTTATGTGCCATTATGTAAAATCTAGTCAATAGGCCTGAAAACTAGATCAATCCACATCAATGAGCATGTTTTCATCATCCCTACAAAAAACCCTAATAATGACCTTTCCAAACTCCTGAGTTTTTTTATTTAACTCGCAAAAATAAATTATTTCTAAGCACCAGCGTAGTATTCCTCGTTATCCGCCTGCCTTCAGTGTTGGTTTCTCCGTTCTACACCAATGTTGATCAACACTAGTTGCTCCTTGTTGGGGTTAGGATGATTCTAGTAATTTGGGTAAATTAAAAATATTTCTGAATCTTCCTCTTCTATAAGCTTCAAAGTGTTCTTTTAACCATTTACCTCGAATAAGAAGATCGAGTCCTATCTAATTCATCCTATTATCCCTTATATTCATCCTCCCTTCCTATGTGGATATTTATACCATTATGGTAAACCAATACCATACCTCTCCTATAAATATATTTCCATCCATATCATTACGGATTTCTTTTGGAGATTGATCATGCCCTCATTCTGGTTCCTTGAATCTATGAGAGTCATCATCTTCATGAATTAGGGTAACATTGAAGTCTTCTTTTTGACAACAATGGACAAGTCAACTTGTGGAGATATATAAAAGATAAACTACTATTCTTGGTTATAAAATATCTCATATTTATATTAATACAAAGAGAACCCTATTTTCTTATATGTGTTATGGTACATTTAAATTCATATATCTGAATGCCTTGTTGATTCATTGAATAGAGTAATTGTATGCTAAGTAGATGTTGTAGATCAATTACTTGTTTTGGTTGTTTGTGAAGGTTATAATTATAAGATTTGGAGCTATGATTGGAGCTTAAAATACAAGAGAGGAAAGTAAATCTTGTGATGAATTCTAGGTAAGCATGTTTCCCATTCTTCAATTTCTCTATAGGACACTCTATTTTATGTCATATTTTTTGTTCTAAACTAGTCCACTAGGTCTAGGGAAGATACCTTTATCCACAAATTTAAATTCCACATAACCGTTCGGTGAATCCTATGGGGATAGTTTCTTTACCTTTGTGGTTTCCTTGACCTTAGCACACGTTTCACCTCTTAAAATAACTCTTATTGCCTCACTAAGACCTTGATTGAACCTAAGAAAACCATTCTCTAGGCTTGATTTGGTTTTATGTGTTGTAATTTTGCAAGATGTGCATGAAATCTCCTCCTAGTTTGGAGACAGAGTGGCCCAATGCACCTTATTCTTCTATGCACATGCATTGTAGAGCATTGTTACCCATTATGCAACTGTGTTGATCACTATTAGTTGCAAAAAAACATTTTTTTTCATTTATGTCTAGTATTATTTGCTCCAGATATTTCTCCTTCTATCCATGAGTGTGTCCTGGTCTCTCAAAATCCCTCACTTTGTTTTCTTTTGGTTCTATTATCCTTTGATATAAATTTTTTTTTTTTTATTTGTTCTCATTAATTAGGTTATTAGCAAAACTTTTCTTAATCCTTGATTCATTGAAAGAATTGATATTGAAGCCATCATTCTGTATGGTTTATTTTATCATTGATTTATATATCATCTTATTTTTCATTTTATCTAGAAACTAAGTGGATTGAAAAAAAAGATCTCATCATTTCTGATTTTGCATTACATTTAGGGTTTTTTGTGTGAAATTGGAAATTGGAACAATTAAATTAGGGGAATTGACTTAACAAATTTTGGTTGTTGCATCTTGTATGTTGCATCACTCTTTGTTCTCTTCCCTCCCGTAAATATATTTTCATTGAAAAGAAAATTTCATTTCTTCATGCTAGATTGCATCTTTAGGATATTTAGGTGAAATTCGCGGTGAGCCTTTAAAATTGAAACATAATTCAAGATAAAATTAAAAATATATTGAATCAATATTAATGATATTTTGAAACATTAATGTAAGCATCTACAGGTATAAGCTAGAGATGTGTTATGGCATCTATAAACATAGGAACTATTTTTTCTTGTCAGCATTTCATTTCGGGAGTGAAATCTCCTTCCATGTACATAAGTGTATAAAACAATTATCAATGTACATTCGGGTATATCCGATGGTGCTCCACCCATAAAAAGTATATGGGAATGTTGTCATTGTACGATTATGAATTAAACAACACTAACACATACTGCACTTCCATATACCATCCAGTATATTTTGGAAGTCCACTGTAGGATTCTATTCTCACCATACGTAACTGAGTCAAATTCCTTGTATATTGTGATACATTGAACACATCATTCACATATATTTCTTTATCTCGCATAAATCCTTGTTTCTTCGAGTTAGTATATTCCACTTCAGAGTTGCTTGGTAAACCCTTTGCCTAGATTTCCCTCCTTTTTCTTGTTTTTGTTAATTTTTAAAATTTATTAAACCAACATGAAAGAACAACCACCTTAACCGCGTCATTCGCATAAGATGAAAATATTTCCTCCTGTTCCACATGACACAATTCCTAGGCATCGTGAGAAGAACAAAAAGGCATAGACTACAAAATATAGTATTTTGGGAGCTACTACTTTTGGTCCTCATCCTAAAATAGATCAACAAAAATCATCACTTCCAGTGATTATTAAACCCAAGATTACTTCCTCATTTTCTGGTGAGTCTCACACAGTCAAAATAGAAGCACCTGATATTTCATTATGTGAGATTATTGAACAAGACTATATTGACTTAAAGACAACACAAATTGAGATTATACAACTTGACGTACCTTAGTTATCTATGCCTCTTACTTCAAGATCTTCTTCTTCTCTTCCTCTATCTCAGAGCCAACCAAAACCTATATATCTTGGACCCAGTGGATGAACCAATTATACTTGGTCCTGTGATAAATGAAGACATTCCTCAATAAGAGCCTCGAAACTCTTCTCCTATACATTTGATATGGAGTCATCTTTACTAGGTCCATACTTTTACTTCTCCTCATACTCCATTACAATATCCTTTTTTAATTCATTTCCTTTGAAATCACCCCTAAGTTTCCCCTTGAAAACCTATTTGGGACAGTTAACCATGAGCGAATCCATTATGGTTTCTCTGTCTATATCTACTACTATGACTGAGACAACCCATGTTGCAACTTCATACATGTTTGTAACATCGACAAGGAAATATTTATATGGTGGCAAATCTGTTCTACCTAGTTACCAATCATTTCCTGGTACCTTTTCTGGTGTGACATCAATTCCATGGACTTTTCCCATGTCGTCCTCTTCTGGAGTCCTATGTGGGACTTCTTTTATGAGTGCTACGCAACCTACTTCTCCCCCTCCATCCACACCTACCATTCAACAACATACTGGTCGTTATGTTAGTGGGTATGGACACCCACAATAGGCCAATCCACTTCATATTGGTAATCCTCCTCTTAGGGGGAATTTGCCTCTATATTCCCCTCCTATTTCCATAGGGGGACAACCTATTTCTGAAATATTTCCATCTCCTGATAAAATATCACAAGTTAGTTCTCAACCTCATTTGAGTCCTCCACATTCAGGAATGACTGTCAAATTTTGGCAATATATAGTGCCTGTACAACCTGGCTCACTTTTGGCTTCATCTATAATCCCTCAAAAAAATTTATCTGCATCTCAAATTCCTACTCATCAGCTTATACCCCAACCTGTTGAAGCTCAAGTTAATGTAAGCCAAACATTACAAACTGCATATTTAACTCAACATATTCTATCAGTATCTGGTGCCTCCAAAAACCGATTTACCCACCCTCTTCAAGGTATCTTACAATATTCATTTCTTGGTCAGGATATTCCACAAATTAAAGTGGGTAAAAATGAATATGGTATGGCATAGAAAAAACCTAACTAACCTTATTTTGGGATGATGTGAAATCCCTCAAGAAGATTCTATCAACTATATCAAGGTATACCTCAAATGCATTACCAAGTTTATCAAATCAAAACCCACCCATTTCAACCTTTACAAGGTTATCCTAGAGCTAGGCAACAAGGTGATGTGTATCCGAGTTACTAGAATCCTCCCTATACTATAACATAGATACATGTTGGTTAGACCATCCCATCTTACTAAGGGTATCCTGCACATTAATTCAATAGACAGTTTCCATTTGTAGAAAATAATCAATTTCCATATCTGACATGACTTACCAATGATACCATTTCCCATTCCCCTTGGTGGCTTGTTATTCCCACAAATTTTCCCAGTAATATCTCTAAATTCAGTGGAAATCTTGAAGAATACCAATTTACACACATAATGAGTTATCATGAGACTGGAAATAAACTTTTAAAATTTTATTAAAAAGCTAATTCCACTCAAATTTCTAATCAAATTCATGAGTGGTGATGTCATCTTTGTTTGGTTAAAAAAAATCTTCCTGATCAGTTGTTAGTCGAATGGAATATTAAGTCTCTGCTACCATCCATAGAGAAATATGTAGCTAAAGGAAATTAATTTAACGTGCACAATATCTTGATCGTATTTACACCCAATATGGAACACTCTATGATAAAATACCAAATGCTCCACAACCTTGCAATACTATTACTCAACATCCCTATAAAGAATCACATGCCACTGAAGCCATGATATGTTCATATAGTGAGCACTGAATCAATAAACCCTCTGGTTCAATGCTGGTTGTATCTTCCACAAACCATCCTTCCACTACTCCTGCGGCTTCTACTTCTGAGATAAACACCTTTCAGTCCACCAGAGGGAATCTCATCATCTAAGAATTAAGAAGAAATGAAAACATAAAACTAAAAAAGATAACACCCTTGACGATAAAAAAAGTAATTAGTCTTTTGAAGAAAAGAATAAACCTCTTTATCCATGCTTAATTCGTAATGAAGATCATTTCATTCGTGACTATTCACATCTAGAAGAAAAAATGAATTCGTGAAGTCATCTGCTACACCCATTGTGTTGACAGACCCCTTTTCAAATTAGGAGAATAATATGGTTGCTCAGGATCCACTTCCTCTAACTTAGTTATGATGCTTTCCTCCACCCAGATGAGAAATTTTATTATGGTGGCCACCGAGCATATAGAATATGATAATGCAAATCTATCAAATGGTCAGGCTACATATCAACCTAGTAGTTTGATCGGATGGGGTAGTTTGGTCGAATCTCCATTAGATCCTACTCCAAATAAGTTTTGAATTGAATTATTGATTAACCATCCTAAAGGCATTATCCATAAATCCACATTCAACCTTAATACAAGAGCTACTTAGAATTATAACATAGTTGAGGATCTCGCTCAAGCTACTTTAGCTATGTCCACTATTGAGGTCTTGCAAAACTATCTTGCCAAATAGAAGGCTTTAGCTTATTCTATTAGATGTATTGATCCCTTACATTCCAAAATGGTAGGTTTTAACCATGAGAATTATACACCTTGACTTCCAACATAATTAGATTTCATGATCCAGGTTTTTGTTCCAAGTAAGACCATCAATCGCTATATTGTGGATGACCAAGATTCAACATGTATCATGTCACTTTCTTACTACAAGGCCATTAGTTCTCCGGGTGGAGTGTAGTCCAAATAAGGAGTATAATTAGATGGTAAGGCGGTGTCGGTAGAAGTCGAAGTTATCGATGGACCATTAGATTATAACCTTATAATCAGTCGTACGTGGTTTTATACTATGTCTACTATTGTTTCGACCTATTTAAGAATAATCATTTTCTCTCATAAGGGAAGTATAGTATCCATTTATCATCTCACTTTCTTTGCCACCAATTATCAAGTTATTGGAAGCATCCCTGTTGTGGTAGAAAATTTCACATCCATATCATCATGTTGGGGTGGGATGTCTTAAGGATTCTTCTCTGAGGGAGCCTTTTCTCTTCCTCATCCTTTCCCTCACTCCCTTTCTGACAACTCTAATATGGTTTCATATGTCAACATGATATCTTCTTCTACTACCCCATATAATCCTTGGACAGTGCTAGATGGATCTAACTTTGATACTTCTGGTGACTGCATGTCGCTCAATCCCATTGAGCTTGACTATGGAGCCATTTATTCAGCCCATGCGGTGCATTCTACTCTTTTACCTTGATAAATTGGTTTGATCATTATATATATTACGACACATCCTATGATATTTTCTCTTGTACATTTTCTACTGATGAAAGAATCATGGAGACCAAGATGTTGGATGATGCACTTTGGGATGGCTATCATCATCATCCCTCTTTTATAGATTCCTTGGAAGATAATCTTAGTGAACTTTATTAGCCCAATTTTGGTGCGATTTCTGTGAATTCTGTATCCATCCATGATATCCATTATGAAAAGAACTTGTTGAATATTGAAAGGACTATTCCTCTTCGTATTTCAATCAAACATAGAATTGTCAATAATGTATATGTTGGTGCATCTTTCTCTCTGAGTGAGATGAAGACTTACAAAGCCCTTTTCCTAGAATTGAGAGACACTTTCATCTAGTAATATGAAGAGATTATAGGTATTGTTCCAAACATTATTTCACATGAAATGAAGACATATCCTAATGCTAAAATAGTTTGATGGTTCCTCTGTCTGATCTATTCCAAGAATTCTCCCGCTATTAAATCCTAACTTGAAAAAATTATACATGTTGGTTTCATGTACCAAATGGCTCTAACTTATAAGGTATGCAAAAAAATTTCTTATCATGAAGAAACAAGGAACAATTTGTGTGTGTGTCAATTACCACGACATTAGTCATGCTTGTCCTATAGAAAATTATCCTACCCCGTTCTTTGACCAGATTTTCTATGGTTGTGTTGGCTGTGAAATTTTTTAATTTATGGATGGATTTTTTGGCTACAACCAGATCAACATTCTCCCATGAGACCAACATAAAAATGAATTTATTTATCCATGGGGCAGATTTTCTTATCAAAAACTCCCTTTCATATTAAAAAATGTTGGGGATACATTTCAAAGGGCAATGAATAATGCAATCCATGACATCAAAAACATTATACAACCATACTTGGATGACCTACCTACTAACTTGAATCATCATGTTGATCATCTAATGCATCTTAGAGCTATATTTTTACGTTGTCGAAACTACAATACTAGGCTCAATCTGCACAACCGTGTGTTTTGTGTAAGCTCTTGTAGACTTCTTAGTTTCATTATTTCAAAGAAAGGAGATCATATTGATTCATTTAAAGTCTAGTTCATCCTTGACCTTCTTTCTCCTTCCTCATTCAACTTCAACTACTTTACGGGAAGGCTAAATTCCTATGAAGATTTGTTCCCAACTACGCTAAATTGACCAAAGGATTTCCTTGCTTCTTAATGAAAGGACTTCCCTTCCCTTGCGATGAAACTTCCAAAAAGGTGTTTGATTCCTTGAAATATGGTTTGATTTGGGCTTCATTTTTGTATCCCCATGATTAACGATGCGACTACTTTCGGTATCTGGTCACTGCAGTTACTTCCTTCGTAATGTTATTGGACCAAGAGGATTATTTAGGGATTGAACATCATATTTATTATTTAAGTCGATACTTGAATGATACTGATATTAAATATAATCATGTCAAAAATTTAGCTTTTCCGGTTGTTAAGGATGTCCAAAGGTTTTGTCACTATATAATGCTTCACAAGACTAGGGCTTTTTCCAACTACAACCCCATGAAATACATCTTTTCACGAGCATTTTTGGGGGGAAAGTACTCCAAATGAATTTTCATCCTCCAGGAGTTTGATTTGGAATTTATAAAATACAGGTAAAATAAATCCTTAGTATTTGTTGAGCTAATATGTGACCTTCCATCTACTGACACTAAAACAACATTTGAAAAATATATTTCAAACGAGTCGTTGTTCATGATTGCGTCATCTCACATGTGCTATGGAGATATTGTCGTATATCTTGAAACCCAAACTTTCTGGGTCAATAAATATCACTCTAAACAACAATATATCTAATATCTAGCTAAAAATTATATTATAATCAGTGGCACTCTTTATCTTCGTGGTATTAATACAATTCTTCGAAGGTGTTGCACCTATGATAAGGTTGATAAAGTCATGACTGAATTACATGTTGGGACATGCTATGAAAAAGTTTATATTTGTGCCATTGTAAAAAATGTTTTGTGTGCTAGCCACTTTTGACCTACTATGTTTCACGAGCACATCATCGTGGTCCAAAAGTGTCATGCCTGCCAGATATGTGACTGTAAATCCCATGCTCCACCCACTCCTTTACACCATGTTATTATTGTTGGGTAATTCACTTTATGACATGTAACCCC
This sequence comes from Pinus albicaulis, assembly GCA_034641835.2. Classification (NCBI taxonomy): domain Eukaryota; kingdom Viridiplantae; phylum Streptophyta; class Pinopsida; order Pinales; family Pinaceae; genus Pinus; species Pinus albicaulis. The sequence goes on along the minus strand of CM076581.1, from coordinate 313,106,624 downwards.
CACTTGGCTAGGGGTAATGGCTACATCATTATGATGATATATTATTTTAACAAGTGGGATGAGGCGATGTCTACATATAATAACACTGAAAAAAATTCTCTCTTCCTTTTCAACCACGCCATTTCAAGGTTTGGTGTGCCACATACTATAGTTATAGACCATGCGAAAAATTTCTGGAAGCACATGATGTCTAAACCAACTACCAATTCGGGCCTCTCCCATGAGTGTTAAAATCCCTACTACCCTTAGGCGAATGGGCAAGTTGAGGCCACCAATTTTTTTTTTAAAACAATGCTTCAACAAATGATAGGGATCCAAAAATTGGATTAGCATATTATCCTTTATGTTTCCTTGTGGGAATATCTAACATCTGTTCAGACTGTTAATAGGTTCACTCCCTTCCAATTGGTATATGGTCTGGAATAAATCCTTCCTATTGAGTGTGAAATTTTATCTATGAAACTCATTTTTGAACTCCTCCCTACCACTTCTACAAAAGAATAACATCTCTTACATCTGACATGCTTAGATGAAATCAAGTGTTATGTTGTGATGACTAATAAGGCCCATAAGAAACACATTAAGGTGAAATATGATAATCATGTCTAGCCTCGTGTCTTATCAGAATGTTCCTTTGCCTTGGTATACCAGCCTAGATCCATCTTAACTCTGGATCTATCAAGCGCCGAGAGGGATCAAATCTCTCGAGGTGAAAACCTCTTTTTTAGTGCAAAAATTGAGGAAAGGTTTGCACCTGGAGAGATTTAATCCCTCTCGGAGCTTGATAGATCCAAAGATAAGATGGATCTAGGCTGGTTTCAGTGGCGTGCTGCCAAGGAAAAACTATCGAAGATATGATTAACTTTATCAATAATTTGTAAATATATCAAATATTAATATAATAATTTTAAATATGCTAAATATTTCTGAGATTAATTTGGTCATTTTAATTTTAAATTTTCCTAGTTATCTGTGTTTGTTGAGATGATAAATATTGTTAATAACTTTAATGATGAAAAATGATGAAATATTTTTTTTGAATGCAAAGTGAATAATAATGTTGAAAGATAGAAAATGTGAATAATAAGAATTTATTCATCTTATTTATAATCAAATAAGATTGGAAAATAACTTCTACACTAAAATCAATGCATTTAGTGCAAACAATCAAATAGGATTAGGAATCATCTACATTGAAATCAATGCATCTAGTGCAAGCAATCAAATATAATTATAAATCAACATCTACATTGAAACCAACACATATAGTGCAAGCAATCAAATAGTATTAGAAATCACCACCTACACTTAAATAAATGCATCTAGTGCAAGTAATCAAATATCATTAGAAAAAAATATCTACAGTAAAATCGATGAATCTAGTGCAAACAATCAAATAGGATTAGAAATCACCATCTCCACTTGAATCAATCCATCTAGTGAATCCCTCTCTCCACTCTCAATGGTGGATAAAACTCATGGTTAACCATGCAAGCAATGAATACTATGTAAATATATTAAATATTAATATAATCATTTTAAATATGCAAAATATTTCTGAGATTAATTTGTCATTTTAGTTTTAAATTTTATTAGTTACCTCAATTTTTTGAGATGATAAATATTTTTAGTAACTTTAATGATGAAAAATGATGAAATATGTTTTTTAATGCAAAGTAACAATAATAATGTTGAAAGATAGAAAATGTGAATAATAAGAATGTACTCATTCTCCAAACCATATTTGGTGCTTCAAGTGATGCTCCAATCTGTCATAGACATGTTGGAATCTCATGATAGGATCAAGAGGGAGGAAAAAAATGAAATTATGGCCAAGCTCAAAAAAATATAGTATATTCAATGCCATGTCCATGAAAGAATTGTGGTTCTGTGGCCTACGCATTATTTTTTGACTGAGAAAATAAAAAAGTTAGAATATTGGTTTAATAATTTTGAGAAACATGTCAACTAACTGTACCATCCTTCTCATCCTCTAGGAATTGGGCAATTTAATCTAGATTTAATCACTTTTGAGGACTGATTATGGTAATCAATATCTTTCTATTTCTCTTTTATTTCTGGTATGTAAGGCCTATAAGGTTGTAGATCTCTCCGTAGGAATTTTCTCTTTTTGTATGTATCATGGTAATAGCATTGGTCAACAAACCTAGTTAGGGTGAGACCACATGCATTTTGAAATATTTTTATATCCTTTTTAAGTAACGAAAAAACTTCGACCTAAAAAAATAAAAATTATAATATAATTTTTTAAATGGAAATATCTGTTTTTTTTTTTTTTAAATCTATTAATAAAAAACCGTATAGTACAATCAGAGCTTTGCCAGAAGGAAAATTAAAGAAGTAGGGGAGCCGAAAATGATAGATATCAACCTCGGCCCCTATAAGCAACCTATTACAAGCAGAAAGTAACAAGGAGAACTAAAAGAATAAAGCGAGACAAAGGGGTCTACCCAGAGTGGGTAGGAACCTCCAAGCAACATTTTTTCAATTTTTTTTTTGCTGACCTTAACCCAACCGTTGTGATCTGACTGGACAGGAACCAATTGTTGACAATTCTGTTCTGAAGGAGGAGCCTCCTTATCTGAATCAGAGGAAGAGGGTGCATGTGAGAATTTTTGCGATATCTGCAATGCGGAAAGATCCGTAGGGCTGGCCTAGGGGGGGTCCTTTTCCTGCACATCATTTTCTTCATTCAAATCATTTTCCTCCTCGTCTGAGCTGAAGGAATCAATGTCATCCATGGGAGGTGGATCACATGGCTTCTATCTCTTCGATTTGGATTTCTCTTTTTTATTCTTCGTTTTGTCGAGGAACGTGGCACATGAGTTTTGGAGATGTCCCTTTTGATGGCAGTGATGACACTGGAAGGCGGTGTTCTCATAGTCCAAAGTTTGGGTCCAATGGAAGTCCCCGATTTTGATATTTATCTTGTTAGGTAGCCCATTACTAATATCTATTTCTACACAAATTCTTCCAAATGTGTATATTCCTTTCTCCCCCCTTGAGGTGTTTGTGGCCAGGAAGTGGCCTAGAGTGTTCCCAATTCCTTGGAAGACTGCGAAGTGCCAGAGGTGCACAGGGAGATTTGGAAGCCTGACACAAATGGGAAGTCTGGTGATGACAGCACTGGAAGGGTCGAAATCTAGTAACAAAGGATTAAGGAAGAGCCCTGCTAATCCCCAGAACCATGGGCCTTCCATTAATGCTTTCTAATAGTCTTCTTTGAAAGCAAAGGCCACAATGAAGAAGCCTTTCGAGCAAAATAAGACCTTGTAGTTGTTGGTCCAGTTGGAATGGATCCACTAATAGAGATTTGTAGTTCGAGGCCATAGGCCATTAAACCTGCAAATGATAGCCTTTTCTAAAAATGTTTGAAATTGGTCCTTCAAAGTTGGATGGGAGATCTCAATGGAAGGGGTTTCCTCCCTTTTTTCCACCAGGAAAGGCTTGGGAGCCTCAGCTGGTTGAGAAACTGTCTTAGATGGCTGCAAATGAACCGAATCCTTGTAGGAGAAGGAAGGAGCCAAGCAGGATTGCCCAACAGCTCCTCCTCTCAAATGAAGGAAGGGCATAACTGAAGCATATTTTTTGATATTGTAATGAGATAGGGGCAGAGAATATTCAAGTTGTTTACCTCCGTAAAGCAACCTTATGAGATTTGAGGGGATCCCCAATCTAAGTTCGAGATCTTGAAGAATATACTGCACCAGATTCGTGGCTCACACCCAAAGCAGTTTTGTTCCACCAGATAGAAGAGAGATCTGGATCTGGTCAGCGGAGGATGAATGATCTAAAATATTATGTTCTCCAATTCTAGCCAGCTTCTGAACTGAGCAAAGTCCTAGATTCCCCAAATCCAGAGGGATTTTAGCTTTGAGAGAAACTAAATAAGGATTATCAGTGGTTGGACCAAACAGTGCTAAGTGTCCCAAGGCGGTGGTGGCCAGACAGGGGATGTGGGCAACTTGCCGCATTTCCTAGCCTTTCTTGCTGAAAATGGCAGTGCTTCGCTACAAATCAGTGAGGGCAGCATTTGCATCAGTGGCCAAAACAAAGATCTGCCGCTTATGATTCTGGTTGATGACATCTTGAGGCCAAATGGAGCTCTTCATGGCGTTTTTGATGGCTTGAAGATGCATATTTGAGGGAGGTGCAGCTGCAATCACAGCTGTATCAGAGGAAACATAATGGTTTTCATACCCTTGGGAGATTGCATTATGCAGCAGGAATGGGCTCTCCTGGCAATGGCAGAGGACTTCTTGATACCGAGCGTAGGGAGACCTTGCTACAGCAGCCGCGGCCGCAGGGAATACTATGATGGCTAGGGTTTTGGAGCAGGAAAACCTAAGCTTCTCCATCGCGATTGCTCTCTGACTCATTGGAAATATTTGGTTTAAATGAAACTAAGTTATTTAATTTTTGTGATAATTTTTCCATCACTTCAATGTTAACATTGTTACTAATTTTTTTATTCTGTTTTACTTTTCTTTAATAATGAGGGAGTAAAATTTTTTCCCATTTTTAATTTGAAACAATAAGTAAACACTCCTCACACTTGATTTGAAGGAGCACCAACTAAGTATATGATATGCATTTATAGTTTGGAAATTTTTCACATTATTAAATTGTTTGTTTTACATATATTTATTTTTCATGTGGAATGGAGAAATTATAAATCTCAATTTCATATTAACAAAGTATAAATATAGAGGAGAGAAATTCAATATATATATATATATATATATATAACAAACTTAAGAAAATTTTATAGGTTCAAATTCAAAGCAGATTAAAATATATATACCTTTATAAACTTTACATGAAAAATCCCATATATTAATTTAATATCTAATTTAGCCATTGTGTTAAAATTAAATTATCATTATTATTATTATTAATTTTCAAAAACATTATAAATAAATAAATAACAAACTTAATTTTAATTTATATTTTAAAAATTAATTAAATATATTTATCCCTACTTTATCGTGGAGATTCTTAATTTGTAAATAGGTTTTGTTATAATATGATGGGTGATTACTATGGCTTATGAATACCACATGCCCAAAAAACCATAGCTCATTTTATATGACACTTGTTGATATAATTTTTTTTAACTAATTAATCTAATTAAAGGGATAAAAAATGCATAACTACTTTGGAGATAAATCTAAATCATTGATTTTTGTATAATACCGTGAAAGTTATTTAATATTTTATAGAGGTTGAATCCTTATCATCCACCTTATAATTATTAATAACAATTCATAATTGGTTAATGAAGACCTCCAAGTTTCCCAGTGTTTGTTAGCACCATATTAAAACCAAGAATATCCAACCATTGCATTTATGAATTTGGGGTTGATCACTTCTTATGTTCTTTTTGTTTGTGTTTCACTTTTAGTTTGCCATGTGTATCTTTTTATGCTGATTGTTGTTGATATCTTATGTGTTATTTAGCTGATATATGCAAATGGACACATGTATTCTTCTTTTTGAATAAGCATATATACATATGAACTTATTTCATTATGTAAATGTATGCCTTCATCAATGACGTGTTTAAATTTTTATCGACGGTTGTAGTGTATTACAAAGTTTTTTAGGTTGCATTGACATTTAATAAAATAAAAAAATTATATTCGTATAGGTGGCTCTATGCCCACCAATTTCCTATGGATTTGAGATTATTCCAATTCTAATAAGTTCCTCCATGATACGTTTCTCATTATTATATATAACATCCATTTATATATAATCAAATTTTATTTAGCAAAATTTTCCATTACTTTTTGTAAATTTAAAAAATTATACCCCCCACCCACCAATTTCCTAGAGATTTGAGAGTATTCCTATTCTAATAATTCCCTCCATGATAATTTCCTCATTATTATTTATAACATTAATTTATATATAAGAAAAAATTAGTTAGAAAAATTTTCCATTTTGCAATAAGATGTGTAATTCCTTTTTTTTCTTAAGTTAAATTTGACCCATGTCAAAACATATATGGACAAATGTCAAATGGAGATGAAAATGGTAGGTAATGCCTAGCGTGCCAAATTTCAAAAAGGGACACTTTTGTTGTAACAAGGATGATATAAGAAAAATCACATTACAATGACCTAATATTATAAACGGTTATCAATAGCCAGCTTGTGAAACCATAGTTAGTCTCATAATTAGTGGGAGGAGCTAAAAATATATCTACCATCCATGTGATTCATCATGGATTACCGTAAATTTCATAATAGAATTAAAGTAACTTCTAATCTAGAGTAACATGAAATAAGGATATAGATATCATAACACAGTACACCAGTTACATAATAAAAAATATTTTTGTAAAGGTCCTTATCCCATTTATCTTCAATTAAAAAAAAAAACATCATACATGGTTATCGAATTCATGAGTCTGTGGAAATAAGTATCTTTATTAATTTGTAACCCACAAATCATTTAATCCAATAATAAGAAACTACTAATCAATTTTTTTGCAATAGCTACATTCTTCCCTAGGCAAGATGATCCCATTTAATGATTGATATCATTCATGCATATATTGTGGTATTAATATCTTCTTATTTATCTCTCACTTATCCATGCTATTGATGACAATCATTTAATCAATTAAGAACAAACTAGGGATTGTGTTCCTTAGATTAAAATATTTTTATATGTACCCTATTTTGCAATTTATTTTTCCTCTAGCTATCATTCAAGTCTAAAAACTAGTAGTGCAACTCCTATTTCATGCTTCTAAAATTCAAACCATCATCTCCATCATCAAAATTAAGCGATCAACAATATTTGACCAAACATGTTAGGGCTAGCTCATATAACTCCATTAATAACAATTATTTTTATTTATTAAATTCTTGAATTTTCTTTTATCACTTAGCGAACAATATTTTTCATCCTATAAAAAAATTTCATCTTGTTCTACGTTTCTTTCAAACTTCATCTCCTCAATATATTCCTAGTCTATGTCTACCAATGGTTGTTATTTTTTAAGGGTTGTGTAAATGTTTTATGAAATCAATCATTATTGTTGATTTTTCCTTATGCCTAAAAATAATATAAACATGCAATTTCGTTTCTCGTATATTTCAACTAAATTTCCTTTTCTATGGCCTTAAGTAATTACTTTATAAATTTCAATCTATAATTGCATAATATTTGCACAATTTTATCTACTAGTCTTTCCTTATGTTTCTAAATGTTCATCAATTTTGCTTATTTTTGTGGAAATTTGTACTTCATCTCAACATCTAATAACAACATAGACTATCCACACATCATATTAGATGCCCAATGGCCCTAATTAGTTCCACTATTTGGAACCTATATATGTATGATGCATTTATAAGTAATCTTTCCTGTTATCATGTTACTCTTTAAAGCATGCAGGAAAAGTATGAATTCATAGTTGTAACCCTATTGGTCTCATATCCTAGTATTTCTTCAACCTTAGGATTGACTTCCTATATTAATGACTATATCTATTTATAATTTTTTTTATTTCTTCAGCGTCATCCATTGAACATGTTTTTTTGTGATGAAACTTTGGCGTGGATATTTTTAATTACATAACCAATTGTTATTTATTTTCCTATCAAACTAAAAATCATCTCATTTTATTATGAACAAGTTATTTTTTGGGACATTTCTTAACATGTGACTAAAATAAAATTATGTTTTTAGTGGGGACTTGATGAGTCACATTAACATGGATTCCTTTGAACGCAAGGTATGTGTCGGAGTCATCCTTGCTATGCGATCACCACTATAAAGATATTTTCTAGTATTCTTTTGGGCTTCTATGTTATTTGATTTAGCACTATCTTCTAGCATACCAATTATAACGTGAATTAATTGTTGCACCTAAAAGTAGGATGCAATGGATAATAAAAAATATTTATGACATCCTCATCACTTCTTTTCAATACTCAAAGTTATCGGTGAGTTTTATATGATATGCATATTCTTTTGGTGGTTCTATATGCATGTTTAAGGATAGTTATGATTTTGATATTGGTAATAAAAACTATTTATTGTGACTCACTTAGTTGTTTATCTTGGCGCCTTATATTCCATTATATTTTTATGTACCCTCCTTTACAATTTATTTTTATGACAACTATTTTTCTAGTCCTAAAACTTGGCAGCACGATCCTACATACATGTTTGCTAACTTAGAACCATTATTTCCATCATCAAAATTAAGGATAAAAGAAAATTTAATCACATATGTTGAGTCACCATCAAGTTAAATCTAGCCTTCATGTTCACATGAAGTGGCAAGCTCATAAAACTCATTTCGTTAAAGTGACTATATTTCTGAAGTGGTTGAAATTGTTACAAATGTGTAGTTAGTACTATGCTTTTCTTCCTACCATTAATGTTTGAGATTTTTCTATAATTTGTTTAAGCCTCATCACTTAATAGGCTTGCAATATCTTTCAATGAATGTTTGTAATTTTTGTAGGATTATGTATATATTTTTATGCCATTAATCATAATTCATGATGTTGGGCTTGTGCCTATCATGAATTGTAAATATATGATACAATTGTGTGTTGATTTTTATATATTGACAAAAAATTATTTTCTTTAGGAATGAAATATTATTTGACCAACCTTATTCTATAAGTGCATACTATCCACAAAAATTATATAACTAGCTATTCCATAAGCTTGTCAAATGTTCATTAATTTTGTGTGTTGTTGCATAATTATTTTCTTTACCCTACTTCAAGAACTTATAAGACTTTTTACTTTTACATAGTATGTATTGAATGGTTAATGGAACCATTAGAAACATTATATTTTAATCTATATATGTATGTCGGTTTTATGTTTTTCCTATAAGTTTTTATTTTTACACCTTGAAGCATACAAAAGAAGTTTGAATTCCCCTACTTGTACTTGCAATGCTCTCATCTCCAAAATTTTCTTTAAACTAAAAGTTTAATTTTTATATTAATATCTATAACTATAAAATTCTATTATAGTTTCTTCAATATCATCTATGAGAGAATGCTTCTTCTAATTCAAGGTATCATTTTTGGAATGAATGTCCCTAGATGTACTTGCAATCATCCATCTTCATAATGCAACTCAAAATTATCATGTTCTATTTCCAACAACTTGTTTTTTAGCATTTCTTTTATCATGACGCATCAATGAAGATCAAGTGACCTCCATTGGCATGGTTAGAAAGTATAATATCTACATTATCAAGGTTATTTTTTCATTAGATATTTCCATCTATTAATTATTATCTATTTCATATGTTAGGTCCGTATATTACTAGTATAATCCCTTATTATTGTTAGTGTAACCCCCTTATTTTTATTATTGTACCCTTTTAATTCCCATATTGTTATTATTATGCCCTTAAATTATTATTGTTAGGTTGGCTAGGATTACATTGTGGCCCCATGCACTCCTATATATAGAAAGGAGGTTTTGTAATTTGTATCATCTAAGAATTGTTCATTCATGTAATGTATTGGAGGTTTCCCCCTCGAAGTGGCTTATTTCTAGGGCGTTGATATCTATTTTCTTGTATTTTTGGAGTTGGTTTCACAACATTTGGTATCATAGCTTTGGATTCTAGGGTTTCGCTACCCCAAACAGGTAATCGTGGCATTTTCACTATAATTTTTTTTCTACGAAGGTTCAGAAGCTGAAACTTTAAAAGTGCGAAGCTGAAATCCAGAGGAACATTGTCACAAAATTTGAGAGCTTGGTTCGCAATATTTTCAGAGATATGATCTGTGGAAGTTAGGGCTTTTTGCAAGCTCTTGAATTTAACCTAAACATGTCATCACGGAATTTTTCCTATAACTTTTGTTATATGAATTTTAAAAAGCCGAAATTTTTAGAGAGTGAAGCCGAAATCCTGAAGCATATCATCACAAAATTTCAGAGCTTGGTTCGCAATATTTTCAAAGATATGATCTGTGGAAGTTATGTCTTTTTTAGGCTCCTGAATTTCATCTCAAAGAGGTTATCATGGGAAAATATTCATAACTCTCTGTCTTAGCATCGGATCGAAATGTTGTAGAAAGTGGACACAAGTACACGGACTATAGTTTATTTTCTATAAATTTCAGAGGCAAAGGAGGAAAAAGTGCCACGTGGAAAGTCATACAAGTTTGCTATACTAAATGAGTCCATAATTGGGTCATTGTGGGAGATTGGACATAAATTTTCCTTGAAGAATACAAATTAGGTCAAACTTGTGGCATTCGAAAGAAGATTCAGAGGGTTACTTCAGGGCCAAATTTTAGATATTGAATATCAAAAATCACAAAGATAATTCAATTTCATTATTGAGCTCCTCAGAATCAAGCAAAAGGTGTGTATTTTTTTCAAATTGCATAAGTCTTGTTTCAAAAATCAGTTCTAGTTGATTCCAAAGGCTTATTGAGCATAGCTATTAGTATTGGGTTCTAAAATTCCTCCTAAAAATAATTCAACACCCATTAATCATTCATAAGGCTCTACTATGACTCATGAAGACAAAGAAATGCAACATGATATATCGAAACTCCATGAGCAAGTGCACCAAATTTTGCTATCGCAAAGAGTAACAGAAAATGAAGTGGATGTTTTGAAGAAAGGTTTGGAAGTTGAGATGGATGGCATGGAAGTTGACATGGAAGACAAGATGGATGAAATAGAAGCTAAGATCGACGAAAAAATGGAAAACATGAAGAATGATCTAAAAACAGACATGGAAGGTTTGACAAAGTTGATACAACAAATGTTTCCTAATGGTGAAAAGATAGTAGAGGAAACTCATGATGAGAACAAAATAAATGCTATTCGTGATTTCATAAACTCTAATGTTGGCAGGAAGAACCACCATATTCCAAAGACGGATACGAGGAAGTTTGATGCCAAGGATCCCATAACATGGATACTATAGATGTAGCAATATTTTGATCTCAATAATGTGCAAAACACATAGAAGGTACACATTGCAACTTTACATCTAGAACAAAATACATTTTTATGGTATCGATGGCTTTGCTCCCATAAAAAAATTGTCACTTGGTCAATTTTTATAGAGAAAATGATGGCACATTATGAGGATACAAAGAGCAACACCTTCTTTAGCCAATTGATAAATAAATAAATAAAGGGTTTAGTGGGGGAGCACATTGAGGACTTCCAAAAATTGAATATAAGGGTAACTAATATTGTAGAGGAACACAGGATTGATCTCTTCATAGGTACATTAAAGGATAACATCCAACATGAAGTTGCCTTTTTGGAACCTGATTCATTGGAGAAGGCATTCAGGTTGGCAAGAAAAATTGAATGTAAAATTATGGTGACAAGGAAGCCTACCACTCACTTCTATAAAGAGGGAAGTGTTGCTACTCCTAGATTTCCACAACCTACAAGTTAACACCACAAAAATTGGAAGAAAAGAGAGAAAAAGGGCTTTGCTACAGTTGTGATAGCAAATACACTAAAGGTCACAAGTTTGCTGAGAAGAAATTATTTTACATAGATTATGAAGAAGAAGAAGAAAATGAAAAAGAAGAGGATATACACCAGGAACCAACCCTAGAAGAAGAAGAAATGAGCCTGACCATATCGTGTAATGCATTGGCAGGAATTACGACTTCTCAAACACTCAAGATAGAGGGACATATCATGAAGAAAAAGGTAATAGTGTTGATTGATTCAAGTAGTACGCATAATTTTATTCATTGTAAGGTAGCCAAGGAATTGAATTGTTTCCTATACCTAGCATCAGAATGTCACGTGATGGTTGAAAATGGAGGAACTATAAATTTCTCTAGAAAATGCCATAATATCAAGCTATCCATGGCGGATTATGTATTGAGTAGTCCAATGATTTCCATCCCAATAGGAGGTCATGATGTTGTCCTAGGAGTACAATGGTTACAATCTTTGGGGGTGGTAGCTTTTAATTTTCAAGAACATTTCTTGAAATTCTTTTTGGAAGAAAAAGAAATCGAATTATGGGGTATCAGAAGGAAGAAAGGAAATATAATAAGCTCTAATTTCATGACAAATATTCTGAAGAAATAACAACGAGGCGTAATTGCACAATTATGCTCACTAGAAGTTCCAATATCAAAATCATCTATTTCTCTAGATCTCCAAAGAGTCTTGGACAATCATTCCAATGTGTTTGATACTCTCAGAGGACTCCCACCTATTCGTGATCATGATCATGCTATTCATTTCATTCCAGGAAGTGTTCCTCCAAACATCCGACCTTACAGATATCCTTATGTCCAAAAGAGTGAAATTGAACGTATGATTGCAGAAATGTTAGAGGCTGGTATAATTCAACCTAGTCAAAGTTCTTTCTCTGCTCCTGTAGTATTCGTACACAAGAAGGATGGACCATGGCGCATGTGTCCCAATTATAGGGAGGTAAATAATCTCACCATTAAAGATAAAATTCCCATTCTTGTGATTGATGAATTATTGGATGAATTACATGGAGCAATTTATTTTACCAAGTTGGATCTTCATTTAGGATATCATCAAATTAGAATGAAGACTGAAGATATTCCGAAAAAAAAATTTCGAACTCATGAGGGCCATTATGTATTTTTTGACATGCCTTTTGGTGTTACCAATGCACCTTCTACATTTCAAGGTTTGATGAATTCCATTTTCAAACCCTTAGAAAATTTGTGCTAGTATTTTTTGATCATATACTAGTCTACAGTAGGTCTAGAATGATCATGTCCAACATGTTGACAGGGTGATCAAACTATTGTAGGAGAAACAATTATATGAAAAAACATCCAAATGTTTCTTTGGAGTAAAAGAGGTGGAATATCTAGGTCATATTACATCTCACGAGGGTGTTAAGGTAGAACCTAAAAAAACTCAAGCCATTAAGTAATGGAAAGTCCCCACAACGATAAAGCAGTTGCGAGGATTTCTCGGGTTAACAGGGTATTATCACAAGTTTGTTAAGAATTGTGAGAGAATAGCATCACCTCTAACAACATTATTGAATAAAGATGCATTTTCATGGACTCCTAAAGCAACTAAGGCCTTTGAACATCTTAAAGAGGCAATGTGCCGAGCTCTGGTCTTAGCTACGCCAAACTTCACAAAAACCTTTATTGTGGAATGTGATGCCTCAAGAAATTGAATTGGTGCTATTTTCATGCAAGAAGGAAGACCCATTGCTTTTGAAAGTCGTCCAATCAAAGGAAAGTATTTATAGAAACCTATTTATGAGAAGGAAATGTTAGCAATACTTCATGCACTAAAGAAATGGATAACTTACCTAATGGGAAGACACTTCAAGGTAAAAAATGATCATGATAGTCTTAAACACTTTTTGGAACAAAGACTATCTTCAGAAGAGCAACAAAAATGGGGCACAATGATGTTGGGTTATAAATTTGAAATAATCTACAAAAAAGTGAAGCTAAATGTTGTTGCAGATGCACTCTCAAGAAATAATGAAGAGGTGGTAGCATTGCTTTGTGCCATTTCTATTATCCAACTAGATTGGATAACTGAGGCAAGAGATGAATGGAAGAAGGAAGAAGAAGTGTGGACACTCATTCAAAAGTTGCAGCAAGATCCTAGTACATCTGAGACATTTAGTTGGAAAGATGATTCATTATGGTACAAAGATCGCTTATATCTTTGTAAGAATTCCCAACTAAAACAAAATATTCTTTTGGAATTGCACACTTCTCCTTTAGGAGGACACTCAGGATTTTTAAAAACTTACCACAGCGTGAAGAAATAATTTTTTTGGGATGGCCTTAAATCCGATATTCAAAATTTTGTGGCGGAATGTTTGGTTTTCTAGCAGAATAAAGTTAAGACAATTAAGAACCTAGGTCTTCTACAACCTTTATCCATTCCAAGTCAACGTTGGGAGGATATTTCAATGGATTTTATCATAGGTTTACCTAAGTCAGAAGGAAAGAGTGTCATCATGGTGGTAGCTAATAGACTTACCATGTATGCACAATTTTGTGCATTATCTCATCCATTTAAAGAAATTACAGTTGCTACTACATTTATGGACACAATTCTAAAGCTACATGGAAACCCAAGGGTTATTGTGAGTGACAGAGATCCCATTTTTACTGGAAATTTTTGGATAGAGTTATTTTCTTGTTTGGGTACTCAATTAGCTCATATATCATCTTATCATCCTCAATCTGATGGTCAAAATGAGATAGTAAATAAATTTTTGGAAGGATATCTTCATTGTTTTGTATTTGATAAACAAACACAATGGGTCAAGCGGTTACCTCTCTCTGAATGGTGGTATAACACTTCCCTCCATGTTGTAGAAAAAATGACCTCATTTATGGCACTTTATGGGTATCATTCACCATCCATCACATCATCTTTAAGAGAAAATTCGATGGTTCAAAAAGTGGAATATCACATCGAGCATCAATAAGAAGTTCCCAAAATCTTAAAGGACAACATGAATTTGGCACAAAATCGAATGAAACAACACGCAGATCAACATCATAGTGAGAGAATTTTTGATGTAGGATACTGGGTATTTTTATGGATACAACCATACAAAAAAATTTCCCTCAAGCAGGCTAAGAAGGATAGTAAATTATTGCCAAAGTACTATGGTCCTTACAAGGTGTTGTAGAAGATTGGTACTATGGCATAAAAATTGGAGCTTCCTTCTTCTTCACGAGTGCATCCAATTTCCATGTCTCATGCTTAAAGAAGGTTATAGCTGAAAATCTTCTAGTTCAAATAATATTGCCAGAACTTGATGAGGAAGGACAAATCATATTGGAACCTGAAGTGGTCATTGAAACCAAAACTTGACAACTACAGAATCGATCAATTTGAGAGTATCTCATCAAGTGGAAGAAATTACCCATTGAAGATTCTACATAGAAGGATGAGAAATTTATACAGAAGCACCAAGAGCTACTCCAGCATTGAGGACAACACTTTTTTGAAGGAGAGGGGTGTGTTAGGTCCCTATATTACTAGTATACTCCCTTATTGTTGTTAGTGTAACCTCGTTATTGTTATTATTGTACCCTTGTAACCCCCATATTGTTATTATTGTGCTCTTAAATTATTATTGTTAGGTCAGATAGGATTACATTGTGGCCCCACTAGGATTACATTTTGGCCCCATGGACTCTTATATATAGAAAGGAGGTTTTTTAATTTGTATCATCCAATAATTTTTCATTCATGTAATGTATTGGAGGTTTCCCCCTCGAAGTGGCTTATTTCTAGGGCGTTGATATCTCTTTTCATCTATTTTTGGAGTTGGTTTCACAACAGCATATTAAAGTAACCTATAATTATGCAAAAATTATATAATGAGTAGAACAAGCATTCACAAACCAAAATAAAACCCAGTAATCCCTTTTGAGAGAATGCTAAGTTCAAAGGTGAGGCTAGCCCACTATCCCTTTCTCTAAATTGAGATTCATCCAAGTACAAATAAGTGAGACATATGTCTCATGGGATACTACAACATAAAAACCTTATTTTTTTTCTCTCACTATATCCAATCTTAATTATGTTTTCATCTGTTGGACAAATTGGACTCAAATGAAATGCATAACCTTTTCCTCCTTGTGGTACAGTGAGAACACTTCCCAATCACGTTCTAGTGGTTAATTCCAACTCCATCTCTTAATTATAATTAGAATATTGAAAATTATAGAGTTTTAGTCCCCATGATCACAAGGTAATCTTATTTACCATTGATAGTGGGGGATGACATCGAATCCTCTCGAATCACGGTTGTCAAAATACAAATTTCAACATTAGAGTTGCATAAAATTTTCATACAGACTTTGGCTAAGGTGATTCTTGCACCATTGGAAAGGTATTTATGTGCAGAATAGTGATATGGTTTTTCCTACATTTACATTGGAAAGTGATACCCCTTAAAATCTTTTTTTGGTTCGTCAAGCTACTCTTAGAATGTTTCAAACTCCAAATTTTCCAACTAGAACATTATAGTAATTTTTTTCTGATGAGTTTATTTCTTCACCTTTTCCTCTCTTAAAGTATAAATATGGGTGAAAAACATAATAAATATCCAATCCATATCAAAAATCCAAATTTTATAAGGATATTGGTGCTTAGAAGCTTCTACTAAATGAGGTGAAGAAATTTTGCCTCAACCTTTTCCCTAGTGTAGAAATTACCCTTGCTTGGAAGTTGTCCTTTTTACCCAATATAAAAAATGTCATGTTTACCTTTTCCATTAGTTTTGAATATCTTTTAAAAATTTGTGTCCTCTCCCAACTATTCCTAAGAATCTAGCGCAAAATCTTTTACAAAATTTCAGATCTATTCCTCTACCTAATCAAATATGGAAGGCTCGTAAGGCTTTAAATTCTTTCCATTAAACACTAAGTAAATGTGCACATATAGGATTATATTGAATCTATAGGAACTATATCCAACCTTTTCTAATATCTAAAAGGGGAAATATCTTAGAGCCTTTATTTTCTTACAAAAACCTTTTAGCCTCTCCTTGTTCAATTATAACCACACTTTGCCTCCCACCATGATTTGATCATGCCTAGACTTGTATTTTTCTTACGAATATAAAATTTCTCTTATACATATAGAGGTCTTTGTATGATATTCCTGATAATTTTTTCTTCCCATAATGAATCCCCATAAGATCCTCCCTCACTCCTCTTTGCTACCCATATGAAAAATCCAAATATAAAGGTCGAAAATATACAAAAAAAAGTTTCAAATTTGGTCGTTCCAATAAAAGTGTTAATCTTTATGTTGTGATAGTGTCATATATAGACCATATTTTCATAAAAATAATTTTATTCTTGTGATTGTATCCTCTCAAATATGTTACTCCAAAGTCCTATTGACTACTTCCATTTTCCCATCTATTTATGGAATGAATGTTATAGACCTCTTTATCTTCATGCCCATCTTATCCACAAATATAGAACAAGATGTACTAAGAAATATTTTTTAAATATGTAAAATGTTTCTCCTTGGTATCCAAAATTGCACGCAAACGCATCCAAAGAACAAGTAATCTTCTTATTGCTCATTAATGGAATTTTTACAAGGAATTAGAATACACATCTTGCTAATCCTATAAATTTCCATTAGTAAGTAGTCATGTGCCTTCCTAATTGTTTTTAAACCTCCCAAAACGTCCATAAAATTTTTTCCCAAAGGATGAGTAGGTATAGGTAGGGAATGGTGTATACCAATATTCTTGTTACTAGGATTCTTGGTAAAATAAAGCATGTTTTATGTTATCAACATAACTTTCTCTTCTAGTATCTTGGGAAAAATATATACATACCTTTACAACTTTTCCATTGTCTTCCCTACACCAAACTGCCCTTAAACCTTAGAGGTGTGATTTTTTCTAATAATATATAGTTTCTCTCCTTTAGGAACACATAATGTATCCAACCTATAGAGTAATCCATCCTAGAGATGGTAGCCAACTTTGTTATTACCATCATGAAGATAAGTCTGGAATTACAATTGATTAAAATCCTCCTTGAAGTACTCATTGTTGGAATAAAGATTATATTGAGAGGGTGGAGAATGAATTAGTATAATGTAAATTTTAACATTCTAAACAATTATGAAACATAATAAATCATCAATCATGACACCTAAATATTGAACACAAGATTTATGTAGAAAACCCATCTGAGAGAAAACCAAAAAAATATTTTAATTAATTGTATTTGTGGGTAAAAACTCTATTTTAAATGCATTTTTAGGCACCAATTCCCCTTACTGTTGCAGTAAAAAACCTCCTGGAGACACCGATACACACTAAATTTGTAGGCACCGACCTGCAGGTGACAACAATACCCTATTGATATTTGGTTTCTATTTGTTTTTGTTGATATAATAAAATCCATGGTATTATCTCTATAATATAATATTAAAATCTCTATAATTTTATCTAAATTACTCAGAATTCACACCATCTCACCTACAGTTACACTTATTCTCCTACTACTATTACACTTGCTAGTCCTCAATTTCCATACTTGCTATATCGACAATCACACTTGTTGTCTCATAAAGAATTCACAATTGTTGTCCTTGTAATCACACTTGATGTTACTCTTCTTTGTTGTTACATTGTATATCACATAGTCTTCATATATTTTTGTCGACTATGTTTGGCTATTACACAATCATTCATTGCAAGTATGTTTTACTATTACATAGTTATTTGCTAGACCTCTATTTTGTTGTTACACATTATCTTGTTGCAGCTGTGTTTTTATGTTATACAATAATTTTAGGTCCCTATATTACTAGTATGTTCCCTTATTTTTGTTAGTGTAACCCCATTATTGTTATTATTGTACCCTTGTAGCCCCCATATTGTTATTATTGTGAACTTAAATTATTATTGTTACATCGGCTAGGATTACATTGTTGCCCCATGGACTCCTATATATATAAAGGAGGTTTTGTAATTTGAATCATCCAAGAATTTTTCATTCATGTAATGTACTGGAGGTTGCCCCCTTGAAGTGGCTTATTTCAAAGGCGTTTATATCACTTTTCTTTAATTTTTCGAGCTAGTTTCACAACATTTGGTATCAGAGCTTTGGATTTTAGGGTTTCGTTGCTCCAAACAGGTCATCGTGGCATTTTCTCTATAACATTTTTTCTATGAAGGTTCAAAAGAGGAAATTTTTAGGGTGCGATGTCGAAATCTAGAGGAACATCGTCAGAAAATTTCAGAGCTTCATTCCAATATTTTCAGAGATATGATCTTGGGATGGTAGGGCTTTTTGCAAGCTCCTAAATTTCACTTAAATGGGTCATCATGGAATTTTCTCTATAACTCTTTTTATACGAAGGTTCAAAAGCTGAAATTTTGAAAGCGCGAAGCGGAGATCCTGAGGAACATAGTCACAAAATTTCAGAGCTTGGTTCACAATATGTTTAGATATATGCTCTATGGAAGTTAGGTCTTTTTCAGGCTCCCTAATTTCATCTCAAAGAGGTGATCGTGGGAAAATATGAATAACTCTCTCTTTGAGCATCGGATTGGAATTTTGTAAAACATGACTGAGAATACATTGACTATAGTTTCCTTTCTATAAATTTTAGAGCCAAAGGAGCAAACAATGACGCATGGCAAGTCTTACAAGTTCTCTCTACTAAACCAGTCCATAATTAGGTCATTGTTGGATATTGGAAATAAATTTTCCTTGAAGAATCCAAATCAAGTCAGACCTATGGAATTTCAAAGAAGCTTTAGAGGATAGGGCCAAATTTCAGGTATTTAGGATTTGCAATTTTAGAGATAATTCAATTTCAATATAGAGCTCTCCAAAAGCAAGTAAAAGGTGCGTATTTTTTTCCCAAGTTGCATAAGTCTTGTTTGAAGAATCAAGTTGAATTGATTCCAAGGGCATATTATAGAATATATATCAGTATTAATTTCTAAAATGGCCCCTAAAAATAATTCAACACCCATTAATACTTTAGAAGGCTCTACTATGACTCATGAAGACGAAGAATGGCAACATGACATATCAAAATTACAAGAGAAAGTGCAACAATTTTTTCTCTCGCAAAGAGAAACAAAAAATGACATGAAAGTTTTGAATAAAGGTGTGGAAACTAAGATGGATGGTTTGAAGAAAGGCATGGAATCTAAGATAGATGGCATGGAAGCTGGCATGGAATCTAAGATGGATGACTTGGAAGCTAAGATCGATGAAAAAATGGAAAACATGAAGAATGATCTAAAAGCAGACATGGAAGGTTTGACAAACTTGATACAATAAATGTTTCGTAACGGTGAAAATATAGTATAGAAAACTCATGATGTGAAAAAAATAAATGTTAATCATGATTTCATAAACTCTAATGTTGGCGGGAAGAACAACCATATTCCAAAATTGTATATGAGGAAGTTTGATGGAAACGATCCTGTAACATGGATATTACAAATGGAGCAATATTTTGATCTCCATAATGTGAAAAACACACAAAAGGTACGCATTGCAACTTTACATTTATAAAAAAATACATTTGTATGGTATCGATGGCTTTTCTCCTGTAAATAAATGTCACTTGCTCAATTTTTAAGGAGCGAATGATAGCACATTATTAGGATACAAAGAGAAACAAAGGGGTTTAGTAGGGGAGCACATTCAATACTTCCAAAAATTGAATATAAGGGTAACTGATATTCCAAAGGAACATAGGATTGATCTCTTCATATGTACTTTAAAGGATAACATCCAACATGAATTTCACATTTTGGAACCTGATTCATTGGAGAAGGCATTGACGTTGGCAAGAAAAATTGAATCTAAAATTATGGCAACAAGGAAGCCTAGCACTCACTTCTATAAAGAAGGAAGTGTTGCTACACCTAGATTTCCACAACCTACAAGGTTGACACCATAAAAATTTGAAGAAAAAAGAGGAAAATGGCTTTTCTACAGTTGTGATAGCAAATACACTAAAGGTCATAAGTTTTCTGAGAATAAATTATTCTACATATATTGTGAAGAGGAAGAACAAAATGAACAAGAAGAGGATATACACCAGGAACCAACCCTAGAAGAGGAAGAAATGAGTCCGACCATATCGTGTAATGCATTGGAAGGAATTACCACTCCTGAAACTCTCAAGATATAAGGACATTTGGAGAAGAAAGAGGTAATAGTGTTGATTGATTTAGGTAGTACCCATAATTTCATTCATTTCAAGGTATCTATGGAATTGAATTGTTTCATATACCCAACACCAAAATGTCAAGTGATGGTTGCAAATGGAGGAACTATAAACTTCTCTAGAAAATTCCATAATATCAAACTAACCATGGGGGAATATGTATTGATTAGTCCAATGCTTTCCATTCCTATGGGAGGTGTTGATGTTGTACTAGGAGTACAATGGTTACAATCTTTGGGGACAGTAGCTTTTAATTTTCAAGAAATTTTCTTGAATTTATTTTCAGAAGGAAAGGAAGCCAAATTACGAGGTATTCCAGGGAAGCCTAGAAGTATAATAAGCTCTAATGTCATGACAAAGATTCTAAAGAAAGAACAATGAGGAATAATTGCATAATTATGCTCACTAGAAGTTCCAACATCAAAATCATATATTTTTGCAGATCTCCAAAAAGTCTTGGACAATCATTCGAAGGTGTTCGAAACTCCCAAAGGACTCCCACCTATTCGTGATCATGATCATGCTATGCATTTGATTACAGGAAGTGTTCCTCCAAACATCAAGCCTTATAGGTATCCTTATGTCCAAAAGAGAGAAATTGAACGTATGATTGCAAAAATGTTAGAGGCGGGTATAATTCAACCTAGTCATTCCACTCCTATAGTATTGGTACCCAAGAACAATGGATCATGGTGCATGTGTCCGGATTATAGGGAGCTCAATAAGCTCACCATTAAAGATAAATTTTGCATTCATGTGATTGATGAATTATTAGATGAATTACATGGAGCAATTTATTTTACGAAGTTGGATCTTCATTTAGAATATCATAAAATTAGAATGAAGACTGAAGATATTCTGAAAACAGAATTTCGAACTCATGAGGGTAATTATGAATTTTTGGTCATGCCTTTTGGCCTTACCAATGCACCTTCTACATTTCAAGGGTTGATGAATTCCATTTTCAAACCTTTCCTTAGAAAATTTGTGCTAGTATTTTTTGATGATATACTAATCTACAACAGGTCTTCATAGGATCATGTTCAACATGTTGACAGGATGCTCAAACTATTGCAAGAGAAACAATTATATGCAAAAAAATCCAAATTCTGCAAATATATTATTTTGTTACACAATCATTTGTTGCAACTTTATTTTTATATTACATAGTCAATTGATGCAAGTCTATTTTGTTGTTATAGATTTATTTGGTGCAACTTTATTTTTTTGTTAAACATTCATTTGTTGAAACTTGATTTTGTTGTTAAAAAGTTATATTATGCCACTTTATTTAGTTTTTACATAGTCACTTTCTACAACTCTCTATTTTTGTTACATAGCCATTCCTTAAAAATCCATTTTTTTTCTATACAATCATTTATTGTAGCATTTTGTTATTGTTACCTTGTCATTTGTTGCAACTATGTTTTTTTGTTATAATTTTTTTAGCACTCTCTCACTCTTTTGTTGGGATAATGATAAAAATAGCAAAAAATCTTGATTTACTTCACCATATATTTATATTTTCTTTCAGATCAAATTTAAATTAATTTGTGGTTTAGACGCATGATATGGATTTATGGAATAATTGTTGCATGATATTGATCCATATTATGGACATTAAGGCTAGAAACAAGGTAAATATTATTTTTTCCCATTTAACAGGAGTAACGGGAGAAAGGAATAAGTTAACACTAATAAAATTGAGTAAAGTAGATGTTTACAACTCCTAAATAGGCATTGAAACTCGTT
The DNA here is from genome assembly GCA_034641835.2 of Pinus albicaulis. Classification (NCBI taxonomy): domain Eukaryota; kingdom Viridiplantae; phylum Streptophyta; class Pinopsida; order Pinales; family Pinaceae; genus Pinus; species Pinus albicaulis. Next base: position 313,084,148 of record CM076581.1, on the reverse strand, counting down.
ACACAAGTGTTGCAACTCTTATGTCTACACCTAACATAGTTGCTACAATTCTGACCCTAGTCATCATTATTGCAAACATGAAACTACCATTACTAATGAATAATATGATACAATATTCCATAGACATATTGAAGCTACTACAACTCTCAAATTTCCATTTCATTACTATGATTTGTAGATTTTCTCATGTTTTAACTTTGACTACTGCAATTATGATGTCAGTCAGTGTTGTTGCAAATTTGGCACTACCATTCCTGATAATGATTATGATCAGATACCCATTAGACATACTAAATCTACTAAAAATATTTGACTTCAATTCTATTGCAGTGATTCTTGGATTTACTCATGTAGAAATTCCCATTTTGTAAATTCATTTTGTTGCAACTCTTGTTTCTTCAAATTTGAATTGTTCTTGTTAGCACAATAGAAATTTCTCTAGTTTTTGTTAATTTTCTGATCAATGGGAAATTAAAATCATGGGACTATATTCATATTTTCGAGAGGACCGCTTTTTACTATTGAAGTGCTCAATTTGGATAAGGGAAAGCGTTTTTTCAAAGAAAATCCCACATGTGCCCAAAAGGACAAGTTGGCCAAATAGAGAACTTGGACACCCATGGATAGTTATAAATACAAGTTAGGTAACCCTCATTTGGATATAATCATGCTAATTTTTCTTTATTTGGTTTAGCTCGCATAGGTATGATATGGTTTGCAAAATTTCACTCGTACAAGTCTAGAATTGTAGGTTCTGAAGCATGGACATGAGATCTAGGGTTCTGGTTTCGAGCTGCATGGATGCTACATGGTAGTTTTGGTCACAATCATAGGCACATAGGCTCACACATGTGGTGAGAGGGCTTCCAATGCATGGACATAGACTCTCTATATGTGATTGAAAACCAGGGTTTTATTTTTATAGTTGACCATAGAGTTCGATAGTTCACCACATATATTGATAGTTGACTTTAGGCTTCTGAATAAAGGTTTTAATAATTAGCATTATTTGGTTCATATCTCAGATTTTGATTATTTTACCTTGTATACATTTATGGTTGAATATACGGATCATTGTGAGCTCTCTTTGTGGAACATTTTATGACAATCTAATGAAAAGAATAATTTGTAAGGGTTTTCCCCATAGTAGGCTTTTCCCTGAATTATAGACGTAATTTAGATCATGGTAATAGATTCTTCATTTAAAGAGGACTAACTTTAATATTGAAGAACTAAATTTGGACATGGTAAATTCTACTTTTTAACGAAAGATCACATGTTCATAATCCAATAGATCAACCCAAAGGAGAAATTGGAAACCCATTGGTAGATGTAAATACTATTCAAGTAAACCTCATATGGATATCTTCATGATAATTCTTATTTATTTGGTTGGGATCACACAAGTCTGATATGGTTTGTGGAAGTTCACTCGCACAGGTCTGAAATTGCAGAGTCTGAAGCTCCTACGTAAGATATAGGGTTTTGGTTTCTAGCCATAAGGATGCTTCCAAGTATGTTTTGTGACAACTGCAGACACATAGTCTCATGCACTCTTGATTCTGGAGGGTCCAACCACATCTGACCACATACAGGGGTGTTACACTTTGGCGATAATTTATTATCTTTATTAGCTTCTTTGGAGAGGACATTGTTTGTATGGTTGTAGCCGTAAAAATACCTAGTCTCCTACATCAAAACTTCTCTCGCTGTGATGTTGATCTGCCTGTTGTTTCATTCGATTTTGTCCCAATTTTAGGTTATCCTTCACGAGTTGGAGAACTTCTTATTGATGCTGGATGTGATCTTCCAGTGCTTGAACCTTAGAATTTTCTCTTAAATATGATGTGATGGACAATGGATGATATCCACAAAGTGCCATAGATAGGGTCATTTTTGCTGCAATATGGAAGGAAGTGTTATACTACCATTCAGCGAGAGGTAACTACTTGACCCATTGTGTTTGTTTATCAAATACAAAAAAACGAAGATATCCTTCCAAACATTTATTCAGTTTCTCAGTTTGACGATCGGATTGAGGATGATAAGATGAGCTATGAGCTAATTGAGTACCCAAACAAGAAAATAACTCCATCCAAACATTTCCAGTAAAAACGGGATCTCTGTCGCTCATAATAACCTTTGGGTTTACATGTAGCTTTTGAATTGTGTCCATAAATGTAGTAGGAACTTTACTTGCTTTAAATGGATGAGATAATGCACAAAAATGTGCATACTTGGTAAGTCTATCAACTACCATCATGAAGACACTCCTTCCTTCAGACTTAGGTAAACCTGTGATAAAATCCATTAAAATATTCTCTGAACATTGACTTGGAATGGATAAAGGTTGTAGAAGATTCGAGGTCTTAATTGTCTCAACTTTATTTTGCTGGAAAACCAAACATTCCGCCAGAAATCTTTCAATATCAGATTTAAGGCCATCCCAAAAAAAATTCATTTTTCACCCTGTGGTAAGTTTTTAAAAATCTCCTAAAGGAGAAGTGTGCAATTCCAAAAAAATATTTTGTTTTAGTTGGGAATCCTTATAAATATATAAGAGATCTTTGTACGATAAGGAATTATTTTTCCAACTAAATGTATTAGATGTACTAGGATCTTGCTGCACATTTTTCATGAATGTGCACACTTCTTCATCTTTCTTCCATTCATCCCTTGCTTCGGTTATCCAATCTGGTTAGATAGTAAAAATGGCACAAAGCAATGCTTCCACCTCTTATTCTCTCTTGAGAGTGCATCTACAACAACATTTAGCTTCCCTTTTTTGTAGATTATTTCAAAGTCATAACCCAACATCTTTGTGACCCATTTTTGCTTCTCTTCCTAACATAGTCTTTGTTCCAAAAAGTGTTTAAGACTATCATGATTAGCTTTTACCTTGAAGTGTCTTCCCATTAGGTAAGGTCACCATTTCTTTAGTGCATGTAGTATTTATAGCATTTCCTTCTCATAAATACCTTTCTGTAAATAGTTTCCTTTGATTATATGACTTTCAAAAGAAATGGGTCTTCCTTATTGCACTAATACAACACCACTTCCATTTCTTGAGGTATCACATTCCACAATAAAGGTTTTTGTGAAGTTTGGCATAGCTAAGACTAGTGATACACAGGTTTCCTCTTTAATATGTTCAACGCCCTTAATGTTTTAGGAGTCCATGGAAATGCATCTTTCTTCAATAATGTTGTTAGAGGTGTTGCTATTCTCCCATAATTCTTAACAAACTTTTCATAATACCCTGTTAACTCAAGAAATCCTCGCAACTGCTTTCTGGTTTTGGGGAATTTACATTCCTTAATGGCTTTAATTTTGTTAGGCTCTACCTTAACACCCTCGTGAGATACAATATGACCCAGATATTCGACCTCTAGTAGTCCAAAGAAACATTTGGATGTTTTTGCATATAATTTTTTTTCCTACAATAGTTTAAGCACCCTGTCAACATGTTGAACATGATCCTTCCATGACCTGTTGTAAATTAGTATATCATCAAAAAATACTAGCACAAATTTTCTAAAGAAGGGTTTGAAAATGGAATTCATCAACCCTTGAAATGTAGAACGTGCATTGGTATGGCCAAAACTCATGACAAAAAATTCATAATGACCCTCATGAGTTCAAAACGTTGTTTTCGGAATATCTTCAGTCTGAATTCTAATTTGATGATATCCTAAACGGAGATCCAACTTGCTAAAATAAATTGTTCCATGTAATTCATCCAATAATTCATCAATCAGAGGAATGTGAAATGTATCTTTAATGGTGAGCTTATTGAGCTCCCTATAATTTGGGAAGATGCACCATGATCCATCCTTCTTGTGCACCAATACTACTGGATCAGAGAAAGAACTTTGGCTAGGTTGAGTTATACCAGCCTCTAACATTTCTACAATCATACGTTCAATTTCGCTTTTTTGGACATAAGGATATATATAAGGATTGATGTTTGGAGGAAAACTTCCTAGAATAAAATTATTAGCATGGTTATGATCACAAATAGGTGGGAGTCCTTTGGGAGTTTCAAACATCTTGCAGTGATTGCCCAAGACTTTTTGGAGATATGGAGAAATAGATAATTTTAATGTTGGAACTTGTAGTGAGCATAATTATGCAATTACACCACATTGTTTTTTCTTTAGAATATTTGTCCTAACATTATAGGTTATTATATTTCTCAGCTTCCCTGCGATATCCCATAATTTGACTTCCTTTCCCAATGAAAAAAAGATTTAGGAAAAGTTTTTTAAAATTAAAATCTATCGTCCTGAAAGATTGTAACCGTTGTACTCCTAGTACAACATCAACACCTCTCATAGGAATGGAAAGAATTGGATTATTCAATACATGTTCCCCCATGGTTAGCTTGATATTATGGCATTTTCTAGAGAAATTTATAGTTCCTCCGTTTGAAACCATCACTTGACATTCCAGTGCTACGTATAGGAAACAATTCAATTCCTTGGCTACCTCACAATGAATAAAATTATGGGTACTACCTGAATCAATCGACACTATTACCTTTTTCTTCTTGATATGTACTTCTATCTTGAGAGTTTGAGGAGTGGTAATTCCTGCTAATACATTACATGATATGGTTGGAGTCATTTCTTCCTCTTCTAGGGCTGGTTCCTGTTGTCTATCCTCTTCTTTTGAAGATTCTTGCTCATTTTCTTCTTCCTCTTCACAATGTATGTAAAATAATTTCTTCTTAGCACACTTATGAACTTTAATTTATTTGCTATCAGAACTGTAGAAAAGGTCTTTTGCTATTTTTTCTTCCAATTGTTGTTGTTTCAACCTTGTAGGTTGTGGAAATATTGGAGTAGCAATACTTACATATTTATATATGTGAGTAGTCATCTTCCTTGTCACCATAATTTTACATTCAATTTTTATTGCCAACCTGAATGCCTTTTCCAATGAATCAAGTTCCCAAAAGTGAACTTCATGTTGGACGTTATCCTTTAAAGTACCTATGAATACATCTATCCTCGGCTCCTTTGGAATATTAGTTACCCTTATATTCAACTTTTAGAAGTCCTGAATGTGCTCCACAACTAAACGATTTTGTTTGATATTTATCAATTAGCTAAAGAAGGTGTTGCTTTTTGTATCCTCATAATGTGCTATCATTTCCTCCATAAATATTGACTAAGTGACAATTTTTTTATGGGATCAAATCCATTGATACCATACAAATGTATTTTGTTATAAGTGTAAAGTTTCAATGCATACCTTTTGTGTGTTTTTCACATTATTGAGATCAAATAATTCCTCCATCTGTAGTATCCATGTTATGGGATCCTTATCGTCAAAATTCCTCATATCCATCTTTGGAATATGGTGGTTCTTCCATCCAACATTTGAGTTTATGAAATCATGACTAACATTTATTTTTTTCTCATCATGAGTTTCCACTAATATATTTTCCCCACTAGGAAACATTTATTGTGTAACCTTTCCCAAACCTTATGTTGATCATATGACTGTATTCTGTTTCCAGTTTGAAAACTCTCATTTTGAGGAATATCACCCAAAAGACTCATACTTCTTATTTCAGCTCCACTTATTAGACCTTTCTAATACCTTTTTTGGCTCAAAATCCCTTCATTCCCCTTACCACTACCCATTTTTGGCCTCAAAATGCACCGAAAATAAGTCAAAAAATACCTTTTTCATATGAGGCTTTAGCCCCTTTTCGGCCAGCCCCTTAACCACTTCCCCCCTATGCAACCAGGTGTTGAGACTAGGAGCTGAGCCCGCAAGCGCCTATTGGAATCAGAAGTCTCGCAGCGAACACAGTTCTTTGTTAAAGCCTCAAAACCACAATGCGATTGGGCCTTGTTCTATGAACTCCCGTGGAGATCTCCGTCGTTGATCTTACTAGATCTAATGGTCTAGCGCGAATCGCATCGCGCCCATCGCACCACAGCTCCAATCGCAATTGCAACTTTTAAGGTGTGCTGCCCACCATACTCCTCCGATTGTGATCCCCTGATTGCATATCAATCGTCGATCTATCAACAGATCGGACGGCCATCGCACCATTGCATCGATCGCAATCGCAACTTTTCAAATGTGTCACCCAATGCCCTCGCTGATTACGATCCTCTAATTATAATCTCCATCGTCGATTTCCCTCTGATTCGACAACCCTCATTTCTCCTGCTCCACTCCTTTACCCCTCATCCGTCTCCCTGCCGATCGCATATCCGCTGTCCATCTCGACCCAAATCGAACGGTTGGTGCTCAATCGCACCATCGCCAATCGCATCACTAGTACAATCCCAATCACAAGCTCCCAAATGTGTCTCCCGCTACCTCTTCCAATTGCGATCCTCTGATTCAATCAGAACCATCCATTCATCCAAGATCTTCGGCCCCCATCACATTGCCCATTTCGTCCATATTGCTTCGTCGCATCTCCTAATGATTTCATCCTTTGACCCCAACTGTCGATCTCCTCCTGAGATCCAACGGCTCTCAGTTAACTGCCCTTCACCCACGCTGAGTCCCACATCATGGTATTTGTTTCATTCATTTCCCATGATATTCTATGTATTCGCCCGAAACTTTAAACTCTGGGTTTTTACATTAAAAATCATTCCTCCACCTTTTTTTTACCATTCCTCCACTATAGCCACTGTTTTCACAATCGTGCTATCATTCCACAGGCCTCCATAGCATCATTCTTCCACTCCCTGGATTTCTTGATGAGTTTATCGTATTTTTTAGGGTTATTTTAGGGTGATGAATTCACTCTGGGTTCCAAAATCATGGTCACTATGATTTGGAACGCAGAGAGGTTATTATAGCAGCAGTCAGAGTATTCACGTTGAAGACCTGCCACGACAGACACAGAGATTGAAGACAAACTTGGGGATTTCGGCTAATATTGATTATCAACAGCCCATCCTCCAAATTAAATCAGAACTAGAGAAAATCGTGAAGATCTACAAGCAGAAAAGCCTCTACTTTCACATTAGGGGAAATTGATTCCTCTCCTCCAACATTCCGCCATCTATGATAGCGACCTCCTCAAATCCACCTCATCAGCAAACATTATCAGTTCATGATTCGGCCTCAGTGGTCTTTTACTTCTATTTTAGCTTGTTGCTTTTAAATTTTGAGTGGAATTCACACTCCACTCCTACATTTCACTTTCTGTCAGAAACTGTTATTTGATATTTTTGTTTAAAACGACCGTGAGCCCAACTTTCAATGATGAGATGCCCCAATTCCTCATCATGAATTTTGGTTATTTTTGATGGAGACCTCAAACCACTTTCCAGCACGCGAGGAAGATATTTTTTCCCAAAAATATCTTCTCGCTTAGGTTTCTGAGGCTTCTATATAAGCTAGAACCGAAGAGAAAAAAAGGTTGCAGATTTTCTGAAGAATTTGGCTGTGTAAGAATTTTTGTATGCTTGTTGTTGAAATCTCAATAGAAATGTGAGGAGCCCATTGGGTCTCAGCGAGAGGAAGTTTTATTTTAAGTGAGGATTCTGGTCTTAATGTTTTATAGTATGTAACTTTTCCTTATGTGATATTGTTTGATTGTTCATTTCACCATTTCCACTTCTCTTATATCATGTTCTGGAATGCGAGTGGCTCACTAGCCTCGGTATAGATTTATCGCCATTGATACTTATACTTAACTAGTCTAGCACTTTAAATATGGCTTAGGCATGATATGCTATTTCACTTTCCACTTCACTCATTTTTCCTCTATATTAAGTACTATGGGATGTTATTCTTTGAAAGCTATTGACATGCATGGATTATTATCTTATTAAGCCCATCTCATGTTTAGATATGTTTATGGAATTCCATCTCATTAGTAGTTAGTATTCATTCTGTATTTTCTATGCAGAAAACATAGTCTGATTTTTAAATCTCTGTAAAGCATTTTAGAAACCAACCCTCCTTACTGAAAGATGTCTTTGAGTTTTCTGATGCATCTATATTGAGGATTCACTCCTTGCCTCTACAGCATCTTTTCATTATACTTAATCTGTGAGTATTTTGGTTCCATCTATATTGCACCTCCTTGTAAAAGTTGTAGTAAAGAGCCTTATACTGATAATGGTCTTGAAATATACCTTATGCTCCTTACTATATAAGATGTCCTAGGCACTGGTCTTTCACAACTCAAGGCTGTCTCTAGGAATGACAACATATTTTTGGTTCCATTGCCGGGGAATCGAAGTTGAGAAAAATTGAATCCCTGGGCCTCAAAAAAACCTTATTCACTCTTCAATTAGGTGAGCATGGAGAGTTAAGAGTTGTAGATCCCTCACCTTGGCGACTCCACATTCATTTATCAGATAAATTTACTTGCATTCCTGGCTCGTCGTAAGCCACACCTGAGGTCAGATATGTCCTAGCCAAAGACACCTTCTGTGTTTGACCTAGAAAAGATCCTACATAGAAGGAGTTGGAGGGAATGACAATTATTCCATACTGAGATCCCTGAATTCTCCCTAGAAGACTTTCCATCCTCCTCCTCTCAAGTTGCCCAAGTGCAAGGTCCCGACTCCACTATGGGAGAGACCAATTAATACTCAGATAGTCCACCCCTGGGAGGTGTCTGAATCAAAGATGAAGCTGAGTCAAGGGATACCACATATTACTCCTTCCACCCTACCCCTGAAGTCAAGGAGGTCAAGGAAGTCACTGAAGTGTCTGCTATTCACAGCCTGTTGTTCCCATGAACACCTCAAGCTGTTGTCCAGTACATTTCCATCGTTATCCATACTTCACTTCTACCTCCTCCTCCTCCTTTTACACATCAAATCCTTACACTACCCCCACCTCCTCCAATGGCCAATGTCCCTAGCTTCTTGTTGAATAAATATGCCCTCCTGGCATTACCTCAAGTGCTGAATGATATACTGTTTCAATTTCCACTTCAATCATATTTCTTCTATATTAAGTACTATGGGATGCTATTCTTTGAAATCTATTGACATGCATGGATTATTATCTTATTAAGCCCATCTCATGTTTATATATGTTTACGGAATTCCATCTCATTAGTAGTTAGTATTCCTTCTTTATTTTCTATGCGGTAAATGTAGTCCGATTTTTAAATCTCTGTAAAGAATTTTAGAACCCAGCCCTCCTTACTGAAAGTTGTCTTTAAGTTGTCTGATGCATCTATATTGAGGATTCACTCCTTGCCTCTACAACGTATTTTCATTATGTTGAATCTGTGAGTATTCTGGTTCCATCTATATTGCACCTCCTTGTAAAATTTGAAGTAGTAAAGAACCTTATACTGATAATGGTCTTGAAATATACCTTATGCTCGTTACTATATAAGATGTCCTAGGCACTGGTCTTTCACAACTCAAGGCTATCTGTAGGAATGACAACATCAAACATTGGCAGGTGTTTGAGGATGAAGAACAGGTGAAAATATTCCTGGAAATAGTTGGTGAAATTTCCAACATGGAGATTGATACTTGTGAGGAAGAAGAGGTTGAAAACACTTCAGGAATGATGTCCTTTCCGAAGACTAGTGCCCTCAGAAAGGTTTTTTAACAAGAATGATGTCCCCCTGCATCCAAACAAAGTTTCGGAGGAAAATTAGGTAGAATGTCTCAATCTTGGCATTGAGGCTGATCCCAAAATCGTGAAGTTGTCCAAGAAGGTCCCGGAAGAATATAAAGAGCTCTAGTAGAAATTATTCTGGTCATATAAAGATGTGTTTGCATGGTCTTATCAGGACCTAAAAACCTTCGATATCAGCATCATACAACATAATATTCCTCTTAAGGGAGATGCTAAACCACATAAACAAAAGCTTAGACGGATAAATCCCCTGCTGCTTCCCTCTATTAAGAAAGAAATTAAGAAACCGTTGAAGGAAAAAATCATTGTACCATTAAGATATTTTGAGTGGGTGGCGAACTTAGTTCTTGTAAGGAAGAATAATGGAGAAATAAGGCTATGTGTTGATTTCATAAATTCAAACAGAGTGTCCTTAAAGGATAATTATCCACTGCCCAAGATGGATCACATCCTGCAGAAAGTGGTAGGAGCTTCTCAGATGTCAATGATGGATGGATTCTCTGGGTACAATTAGGTGGCTGTACTACAAGAAGATCAGAAGAAGACTACCTTTACCACTCCATGGGGGACGTTTATGTATGCCAGGATGCCTTTTGGGTTGATTAACGCAGGGGCCAATTTTCAAAGGGCCACAAACATTGCCTTTGTTGGGGAGAAAGATAATTTTGTGGTGGTCTATCTCGATTATATCACTGAGTTTTCAAAGGATGATGTCGAGCACATTCAACATTTGCGTAGAACTTTCGAGAAATGCAGAAGGTATGGCATCTCTCTCAATCCACAAAATTCATTGTTTTCATTAGAAGAGGGCAAGCTTTTGGGACATACTGTAACCAAATATGGGGTAAAAATAGATCCTAAGAGATTAGAATTTATAAATGGAATTTATCTTCCCAGAAATAAAAAGGAGGTGCAGGTGTTCCTAGGGCGCATTAAATATCTAAGTAGGTTTATCCCTAACTATGTAGAGATAGTTAGACATATAACTGACATGCTGAAGAAAAATAATGAGGTAAATTTGTCTCAGGAATCACAAGAAGCCTTTTCTAGGATAAAAAATGCCTTTGCTGAAGCCCTTGTGCTAGCTGGACCAAACTATGCCAAACCTTTCATGATCTTTTCATTTGCATCACCTCATACAGTGGAAGGAGTTTTATTGCTGAAAAATGAAGAAGGGTATGAACAACCCATCGCTTTCTTCAGTCAGGTGCTCCGTGATGTAGAGCTGAAATATAAAATATTAGAAAAGTAGGCATATGCCTTGGTGAAGTCTCTTAAAGCATTTCGCATGTATGTCTTGTAGTCCCATATCACTGCATTTGTGCCTACAACAGCTATTAAAGATATTATTATCTAGGGAGATAGCGAAGGAAAAAGAGGGAAATGGATTGCCAAAATACAAGAATATGAGCTAGACATTTTCCCTACCAAACGAATCAAGGGACAAGGGTTAGCAAAAATCCTGCTTGAATCAAACTGTCAGGCTCTGGGTATAAATTTGTCCATGATAGCAAATGAGGAGTCTGAGAAGAAAGAAGAGCCATAGGGAGTAGAGATAGCTTCCCAGAAGACACATATGAAGTACCTCATCAGCCCATGGTACAAAGAGATAGTGGAATAGCTTCTAACACTCAGCTGCCCACGTAGTTGTGACAAAGCTAAATACAGAACACTGAGGTTGAGATCACAGAAGTACGTTGTTGCAAACGGTTCGTTGTACTAGCGAGACCCCTTAGGCATCCTTATCATTTGTCTCACAGAAGAAGAGGTAGAGAGTATAATGGCCGAGTTTCATGAAGGCATATGTGGGCGTCATTACACTTGGAGGGCTACTGCTCACAAAATCCTGAAGGCTGGTTTCTTTTGGCCCAAAATCTTTGGAGATGTGTTTTCCTGGGTTAAATCTTGTGAGAAATGTTAGAGGTTTGCTGAAAGAAAGAAGCTATCACCTATGCCCATGATTTTGGTTCACGTGGATGAACCATTTGAGCAATGGGGAATCAACTTTATAGGTGAAATACACCCACCTTCAAGTGGCCAACATAAGTGGATATTAATGGCCATAGATTATTTCACAAAGTGGGTGGAAGCTATACCTGCCAGGAATGCAACAGATGTCGTGGTAATAAAATTTATGGAAGAAAACATCATATCCAGATTTGGATGCCCTGCCAGGATAGTGACCGACAACACACAGGCCTTTAAATCTAAAAATTTTGTCAGCTTATGCCAATAGTATAATATTGCATTAGGTCACTATACGACCTATTACCCATAAGGAAACGGCCTGGCAGAGTCCTTGAATAAAACCCTGGTGAGAGAACTGAAGAAGGCTATCAATGAAAATTAGAAAAATTGGGATTCCCAGCTAAAATTTGCTTTGTGGGCCAACAGGATTACCAGCAAGAGAGCAACCGATAATTCCCCATATGAATTAGTATATGGGAGGGCAACGGTATTACCTGTACATTTAGCCTTACCAGTAGCTCGATTCATGCAAGAAAGCCAAGAAGAAGAATCAATCAGGTGGTGGAGTTAGAAGAAACACAGAACCAGGTAAGTCAGAGGCTAATTGAATATCAAGAGAAAATGAAGGATCTTTTCGATCAACATGCCAAGGATAGAAAGTTGCAGATTGGGGATTTGGTGCTCAGATGGGATATTCGAAGAACTGAAAAGGGGAAACATGGTAAATTCGACCCCCTCTGGTTCGGCCCCTTTAAAATTGTGGAACAAGGGGGAAACAACACTTTCAGGTTGGAAAATTTACAGGGAGACTTGCTCGATGCCCCTGTAAATGGTCAGTTCCTCAAACCTTACTTACAGTTCTGATTTAGGCTGAGGAAGCCTAATGTATCATACTGTACATTAGTTTTATGTTTTCATTTGTGTTCGAATGATGTGTGTGTCGTGATGAATCATGAAGAGTTAAATGAAAAGAGATGAAGAGTGGTGCCCACACAGAATATTAACAAGTGGTCTGTGAAGTTCCCGACAGGCCCAAGGATGAACGTGTCATCCCCAGGTGGAGCCAATGTTGATCATATGGTTAACATTCACAATTTTTCCCAGTTTTGAAAACTCTCTGTTTGCAAAAAAGAATGCCCAAAAGGCCTCCTTTTCCTTCTTATTTCATTCCCAGTTAACCTCTATTTCTTCATTCTTTCCCCTCTCTTATTTCCTCATTAACCATTTAAAATCACCGAAATCCCATTTTAGATCTTTCCAATACCTTTTTTTGGCTCAAAATCCCTTCATTCCCCTTATCGTTACACCTTTTGGGCCTCAAAATGCACCGAAAATAAGCCAAAAATCACCTTTTGCATATGAGGCTTTAGCCCCTTTTCGGCCAGCCCCTTAACCACTTTCCCCCCATGCAACTAGGTGCCAAGACCAGGAGCTGAGCCTGCACGTGCTTATCACAATCGGAAGTCTCGCAGCAAACACAGTTCTTTGTTAAAACCTCAAAACCCCAATGTGATTGGGCCTCGTTCTATGAAATCCGGTGGAGATCTCCGTCATTGATCTTAATAGATCTAACGGTCCAGCACAAATCACATTGTGCCCATCGCACCATAGCTCCAATCGCAATCACAACTTTTAAGGTGTGTTGCCCGCCGCACTTCTCTAATTGCGATCCCCGGATTGCATATCAACCATCAATCTATCAAAAGATCAGACGACCATCGCACCATTGCACTGATCGCAATCGCAACTTTTCAAATGTGTCACCCACTACCCTCCGCAATTATGATCCTCCAATTATAATCTCCACCGTCGATTTCCCTCTGATCCGACAGCCCTCATTTCTCCTGCTCCACTCCTTTACCCCCCATCTGTCTCCCCGCCGATTGAATATTTACCGTCGATCTCGACCCAGATCAGACGGTTGGCACTCAATTTCACCATCGCCAATCACATCATTGCTCCAATCATAATCGCAAGCTCCCAAATGTGTCTCCCACTGCCTCTCCCGATTGCGATCCTCTGATTCAATCAAAGCCGTTCATTCATCCAAGATCTGCGGCCCACATCACATCTCGCATTTCACCCATATTACTTCATCGCAGCTCCTACTGATTTCATCCTTTGATCCCAACCATATATATGATCCTATTGAGATCCAACAGCTCTCAGTTAATTGCCCTCTGCCCATGCCAGGTCCCACATCATTGTCTTCGTTTCATTCATTTCCCATGATATTCTGTGTATTCGCCCGAAACTTTAAACTTTGGGTTTTTACATTAAACATCATTCCTCTGCCTATTTTTTACCATTCCTCCACTATAGCCACTATTTTCAGAATCGTTCTATCATTCCACAAGCCTCCATAGCATCCTTCTGCCACTCCCTGGATTTCTTGATGAGTTTATCGTATTGTGTAGGGTTATTTCAGGGTGATGAATTCACTCTAGGTTCCAAAATCATGGTCACCATGATTCGGAACACAGAGAGGTTATTATAGCAGCAGTCAAAGTATCAGCGCCGAAGACCTGCCATGACAGACACAGAAGATTGAAGACAAACTTGGGGATTTCGGCTAATATTGATTATCAACAGCCCTTCCTCCAAATTAAATCAGAACTAGAGAAAATTGTGAAGATCTAAAGGTAGAAAAGCCTCTACTGTCACATTAGGGGAAAATTGATTCCTCTCCACCAACATTCTGCCATCTGTGACAGTGACCTCCTCAACTCCACCTTATCAGCAAACATTATAAATTCATGATTTGGCCTCAGTGGTCTTTTACTTCTATTTTAGCTTGTTGCTTTTAAATTTCGAGTGGAATTCACACTTCACTCCTACATTTCACTTTCTGTCAGAAACTGTTATTTGATATTTTTGTTTAAAACGACCGTGAGCCCAACTATCAATGATGAGATGCCCCAATTCCTCATCATGAATTTTGGTTATTTTTGATGGAGACCTCAAACTGATTTCCAGCACGCGAGGAAGATATTTTTTCCCAAAAATATATTCTCGCTCAGGTTTATGAGGCTTCTATATAAGCTAGAACCGAAGAGAAAAACAAGTTCCAAATTTTCTGAAGAATTTGGCTGTGTAAGAATTTTTGTATGCCTATTGTTGAAATCTCAATAGAATTGTGAGGAGCCCATTGGGTCTCAGCGAGAAGAAGTTTTATTTTAAGTGAGGATTTTAGTCTTAATGTTTTATAGTATGTAACTCTGCCTTATGTGATATAGTTTGATTGTTCATTTCACCATTTCCACTTCTCTTATATCATCTTCTGGAATGTGAGTGGCTCACTAGCTTTGGTGTAAAATTATCGCCATTGATACTTATACTTAACTAGTCTAGAGCTTTGAATATGGCTCAGGCATGATACGTTGTTTCACTTTCCAATTCACTCATGTTTCCTCTATATTAAGTACTATGGGATGTTAGTCTTTGAAAGCTATTGACATGCATGGATTCTTATCTTATTAAGCCCATCTCATGTTTAGATATGTTTACGAAATTCCATCTCATTAGTAGTTAGTATTCCTTCTGTATTTTGTACGCAACAAACGTAGTCTGATTTTCAAATCTCTGTAAAGCATTATGGAATGCAACCCTCCTTACTGAAAGTTGTCTTTGAGTTGTCTGATGCATCTATATTGAGGATTCACTCCCTCCCTCTGCAGTGTCTTTTCATTATGCTGAATCTGCGATTATTCTGGTTCCATCTATATTGCACCTCCTTGTAAAAGTTGAAGTAGTAAAGAGCCTTATACTAATAATGGTCTTGAAATATACCTTATGCTCCTTACTATATAATATTTCCTAGGCACTGGTCTTTCACAACTCAAGGCTCTCTCTAGGAATGACAACACCTTCGATGTCTACTTTTAGATCATTCTTCATGTTTTCCATGTTCTCTTTAATTTTTTCATCGATATTAGCTTCCATGTCATCCATCTTAGCTTCCATGCCCACTTCCATGCCATCCATCTTAGCTTACAAGACATTCATATTAGCTTCCACACCTTTCTTCAAACCATCCATCTTAGTTTCTATGTCTTTCTTAAAAACTTCCATTTCATTTTTTTTTTCTCTTTGTGATAGCGGAATTTGGTGCACTTGCTATTGTAATTTTGATACCTCATGTTGTGCTTCTTCGTCTTCATAAGTCATAGTAGAGTGTTCTGAAGGATTAATGGGTGTTGAATGATTTTTGAGGGGAATTTTATAACCCAATACTGATATCTATTCTTCAGTATGCCCTTGGAATAAATTCAAACTATTTTTTTTCAAACGAGACTTATATAATTTGAATGCAATACACACCTTTTTCTTGATTTTGAGGAGCTCTATATTAAAAATGAATTATCTCTTTAATTTCGTATCTTTAATATCTGAAACATGGCCCTGAATTAGCCCTATAAGACTTCTTTCAAATTCTATAGGTTTGACCTGATTTGGATTCTTCAAGCCAAAGTTATCCCCAATCTTTGACGATGACCTAATTATGGAATTGTTCAGTAGAGAAAACTTGTATAACTTTCCACGTGTCATTGTTTCCTCCTTAGGCTCTAAAATTGATATACCAAAAACTACATTCCATGTACTTATGGCCACCTTTTACAGAATCTTAATATGACGCTCATAGAGAGATTTATGATGTGCTTCCCATGGTCACCTCTTTGAGATGAAATTCGAGAGCCTAAAAAAATCCTAACTTTCAAAGATAATATCTCCAAAAATATTGCTAACCAAGATCTAAAATTTTTACAATAGGTTCCTCAGGATTTCAAATTTGCACTGTAATAATTTCAGCTTCTTAAACTTTGTATACAAAATATTATAGCAAATATTCCACAATGACTTGTTTTAGTTGAAATTCAAGATCCTAAGAAAAAACCCTAACTTCCCCAGATCATATCTCTAAAAATATTGTGAAGCAAGATCGGAAATTTTTACGGCAGTTTCTTCAGGATTTTAGCTTCGCTCTGTCGAAATTTTAGCCTTTGAACCTTCGTAGAAAAATATTTATTGCGACAAGTCCACGATGAGTTTTTTGGAGTAGGGAAACCCTAAAATCCAAAGCTCTGATACCAAATGTTATGAAACTAGCTCCAAAATTAGGAGAAAAGACATATCAACGCCTTATAAATTAGCCACCTTGATGGAGAAACCTCCAATATATTACATAAATGAACAATTATTCGCTGATACAAATGACCAAAACCTCCTTCTATATATAGGATTCCATGGGCCCACAATATAATCCTAGCTGACCTAACGATAACAATGTAAGGGCAGAATAATAACAATATTGGGCTACAGGGGTACAACAATAACAGTAAGGGGGCTACAATAATAACAATAAGGGACTAAAGCAATAATATAGGGACCTAACAGGTTCTAATTATTAGCATTGTTAGGTTTATCTATTGGATGATAATTATTATAATTTGATGGATAATTTTTGGTTGAAGATATGTATCATTGTACTATCTATTTTCTGAGAATTTTATGACAATCTAATAAGAAGAATTATTTTAAATAGGTTACTTGGTTCGAAGGACTTCATCTTGAAATAGGTTAGAGGAGCTCAAATTTCTTCTCACGGTGTGAGCTATTTCAATAATATTTTCAAGAATAGTATTTTGAGTATTAGAAATATTAAACAATGACATAAATAAAGTAATTGAAATATAGGAATTAATAAAGGCCATATCGCTACCCATTTGATAATACATACTAAAAAATATATAAAGTTGTTTAGATGAAGCAGGTGGTATAACCAAATTCTCACTAGAATTTTCATCATCAATTTCCATTGAGTAATGTATTGTTGTTACGATAAGAGTTCATTATGAAGTTAAAAAAGAACTAAGATCCATTAATGATATTTTATCCATCATTGGTATGAAAGTTAATAATAACAATATAAAGGCTATGATAATTATATCTAAAAGAAACACTTACATTGTTCAGATGTATTAAAACAACAATTAGATAAAGTTACTTTATAGAAATATCTCATAACTAAACTTCATCACAAGGTTAACTTGATATATATACAATTACATGTAGATAAAAATATTGTGAAGTGTGTGTGTGTGTGTTTGTATGTGTATAAATCATAAATCCGCATTAAATTTTGAGCTATTAAGCCTATAAATAAGGAAAAGAATTTTTGGGGGATATTATTTCATAAGAGATTCAATAGCTATAGAAGATAAATCAAAATTTTTGAATTTTATTAAACCCATTTTTAATTATTTAGGAAGAGGACTTGAATGATATTCTTAGGGAATCCATATGGAACATTGTGAGCAATCCAATATTACCATATTTTTTTATGGTTATGGGGATGATTCCTCATTCATTCTCATTGTCTCACATTCATGTTCTTGAAAAGGAAATGATATTCATTTAGCTAAGAGACATTAACAATTGGATATATGAAAAGAATACTTAGTTGAGGAAAATTTGGAATTTTTATGAATATTGTCCCACTAAGAAAATTTGGAGTTTCCAAGATTGGGATTTCCTCACTATACCATATTATACCCTAGAAGTTTGACACATAATCCTCTAGGATTTTATATAAATATAAATATTTTGTAAATAACTAGGTCTTTGAAGAACTAGAAACAACATATGAAATAGAAATACAAATATTTATCCTCCCACGCATGAAAGAATGATTGACACTAATATAGAAAAATCAATTATTGTGAATCTAATTGCAAATCTAACATTGTATTAGGGTTGATAATTTTTCTGAACTCCACAATGTTTGCATGTTATGTTTTCACTTCTATAGCTTCCCACCATCTATTAGCACTCATGCATGCCTTCCCATCTATCTAGGTGTCATTTATTTGTATGAATTATAGTCATTTTATATGATGAAATAAGAATCATTTCATATGTATTGATCATTATCATAGTCCCTCATTCTCAAATATTCACATCATTTAAAAACCATAAAACCTCATTTTCTATTCAAAACTATAATGGGGTCCTTTGATTGTTTTATCCTATTCTCTAACACGAGAAAAGTTGAAAATGTTAAGTTTTATCTTCACATGCTAGACCCAAATAGTGAATTATGGGAATTTTGTGCTAAAAAATAGTTGTCAAAAGAAAAATTCACTAACAAAATAAAATTTAAAAGAACCAATATGCTTGAATATGATGATTCAAACATAAACGATAAATATTTTTTGTGTGAAAAGAATAATTTTTTTTTTCTAGTTCTATTTTAAACTTGCATCCATATAGGTTTTTTCAAATTACACCTACGAGAACTCGTTAGATGGGGAATTATATTCCACATGGAATAAGAACTCATTTTGTATAATTTTTAGTAGACCCTCATTGACAAAAAGTGAAAATAAATAATAAAAGCATGATTTTTGAAAGAAATATTTTTTTTCTTGTGTTTTTATTTTCCAAGGTGTAAGTATACTCATGTACGTGGAACCTAATTCCACGTTAAATTAATGGTGAAACTTGAAATTTGATTAAAGCTATATGAATTTAAATAAGTAAATAAACAATAGAAAAAGTTTTTTTTTTCATTTCCTTTAAGAATTCAAAACTCTTATTTATTATTTTTATAATTAGTTTATCAATTACCATGGGAGGCAGATTTTATTCCTCGAATTTACCATAATGGTATATTTTATTGACTTTGAGATAAAAATTACCTTGTGGCTAATTGATGTGAGTGTGCATTGCAACATCTAGG
This sequence comes from Pinus albicaulis, assembly GCA_034641835.2. NCBI lineage: Eukaryota > Viridiplantae > Streptophyta > Pinopsida > Pinales > Pinaceae > Pinus > Pinus albicaulis. The sequence continues at coordinate 313,064,845 of CM076581.1, read as the reverse complement.
TCACTCTTTGATAAACATCAATAAAAAAATATTTTGAGGGTTTCACAACATAAATTATGTCATGATGGATTTTTGGACCACTTTAAATTAAAATGAAATATTAAATCAAGATTATTAATGCATTATTTAATTGAATATATTTCACATGCATGTATAATTAATGGGTCAACAAGTGATTGGGCTATTACTATATATTAGCACCAAACGGATAGCTGTATGCCACTGCACCACTGGCGATGAAGGAACAAGCCTCACTAATTGATTATTTTCATTTATTTTCAATATTTCACATATATAAATGAAACAATTTGTTTATCACAAAATATCAAATAATATGTGAATATTTCAATGGTTCATTTGTCAATGGTTGGTTAAAATTGTATTCACCACCAACACACAAGTTATGTATATACCTTCTTGGGATGCTATAGAATCATTTAATAAAATCCCTCTCTCTATTATATTTTACATGAACTTGTTTTGAATATGTTGAATCCCATAGATTGATATTTTGGGCATCCATACATCTATCACTGACATGATGTTGTCTGCAAATAAATCTACATAGAATTCTCATAGAGATAAAACACCCATTAATTTTTAATGACATGTGGGATGATATATATGAAGTATAAACAATATATATGTGGAATAAATGGTGCAATAAAATTGTAGTTGACATACCGAGCCCACATCCACTAATCACATTTTTATTTGGAATAATAGAGACATGGAATGATATGCTTTTGTCTCTAATATTGTAATTGATGAGGTGAATTGTTATATTTTTCACATTAGTGATTCCTATGAACCCTTAAAATAATTGAATGATTTTTATGACTCCCATGTAAAAATTAAACTTATGCAACCACAAAGGAAACTCTTCAATCTAGTTGAATAATGATGACTTCCATGACTTTAATATTAGAAATTAAAGAAAACATACATGCGATGATGCAGGAGCATCCGACTAGGGAGGCAAACAGACAGCAGGTTTTCCTGTCTTTTGGTGATGTGTTGTTTTAACAGGTCTTTGAACCTGTCCATGTTTAATTTGTTTGTTCTTGATTAGAGGATTAGTTATCAGTAGGGGTTTGCTTTAGTATAACCAACTTTTTATTTTAAATTTTTATTAAGAAACTGTAGTAGGGTTACTAGGCTGTTTTAAATTTCGTTAGTGATAAAATGAAAATAGAAATAATATGTAAAGTGTAACTGTGTAACTGACAGTGGGGCACTTACCAACTGGTAACGAATTTTCCCTCCACTGAGCTACAAAAAGAAGAGGAGGGTCACTTTACGGGGGTTCTACAAACTGTCAAAAAGAGAAGGAATAAAACAAACAATACCATTATTAAGAAGACCATCCGTGTTGTTGTTTCTTATGAGTAACAAAAATTCGTTTATTAGAAACATGAGAATTGTGCTGACAATCTGTTAATTCAAACATACAGTGACAGGAAATCATATTATTTGGTGAGTAACTGTAGTATTACAGGCAGGCCATCAGTACGAGTTGTTTTCTCACAATACAGGTGTTCCAGATTTACAAAGAAGCAGTCAAGCATTCGTGAAGGTGAAAACGCGGAAACAGAGAGCGAGCAGTAACAAAATACATGGAGGAAGTTTAAACCTACAGGTAACAATCTTTGTAACGATATATTTTCTGAGAAAACTGATAAAAGATGATTGAAATTCTTCTGAATAGATTAACCAACCATATTTACAGTCCAATATTTATAGTTGACTTGAATGTATTACAAACACAAAACCGTCCGAGTTAAACAAAATTACAGTTGGGGTTTTAAAACTGAAACCCTTACGGAAACAGAAGGTCGACTACTTCACAGTCATTAAGTTACAGTAAGATTCTTTCCGAGCCCAAGAAAACAAATTGAAAAGAGGAACAACGTAGCAACCCCAGGTTACTCCCGGAAGAAACCCTAAGACCTAGCGGAGTAATAAAGCCTGTGTGACTTAGACAAAGTATAGCAGAAAATAAAAGTGGAACATGGATTGATTCTACCCGTGGAGAACGAAGCGCGAAGGAAACCCTGGACATTGGAATGTCGAAAACCAGAGGTTATCTGCACAGGACAGAGGATGGTGTTAGTTCAGTTATCCACATGAATGTATTCATTACAATTTAAGAGGGACGAGAGGGTTTGAACCAATACCTTGCGGAGAATACAGAACACATAAGATCTTGACTGAACGAACAGCATTTTCCAAGAACCGGCCAGACCTACTCGCGAGGGGCCAAATGGTCAAAATGTGAAAGAAGTGAATCAGGAAATGAATCAAGGAGGAATGGCTTACCAGTTGCGTGCCGGACAGAATTGAAGGAGCCTGTGTAACATTGCATTCGAAAACACCTATGCACAATCGAAGAAGGAGATTACCAGTGCGAATATTAAATGCAGAAGAAACCCAAACAGTGAGAACAGTGGTTTTCAGAAAAAGAGACAAGCAGTTACTGTGGAAAAGTTTAATCCTGTTGGAGCAGCGAAGAACTGAACGAGGTTTTCAACGATAGTCAGTCGCCATTGCAAACCAGCTACAGGGAAAGCCAGGACTTCGAGTAAGAAGTTACCAGAGAGACCAGACTTCACGTAGAGGCATAACACCAAATGCAATGACCACCAAATGAATTGGTACCAAAACCTAAGGCGAGGAAAACGATAGCACCACTATCGAGCTGGAGTATTAACTAAGGAGTAAATGCAAATCAACCGGGCGATGTAACCAAATCATATGGAGGATACAAATTTGAGGACCTTATTACAACATTAACCACGAATCCGACGTGTAACAACAAATAACATTATTAACAGTCCACGTAATATTGCAGAGTTGGTGTTCGTGCATGCCAGGTTATATATATCGCAATTTAACTTGGGTTGTGGGTTGGAGTTACCAATCAAAGTGGTATCAGAGCCATTTTGAGGTCACGAGAATATGGAAGTTGGCAGAAAAGGAAGAGGAAGAGGAAGAGCAGTCCGAAGAGCAACAGAAGAGGGACTGCGAGAAGATATTTGAATTTTGAATCAAAGATTGGCAACAGTAGAAGCTGGGGGGAGGAGAGACCCTGCGGATGACAGTGATGAAGATGTTGCAGAACCAGCAGATGAATTCGAAGGGGTGACACCTAAACTGAGATTATTGAAATCAATTTTTTTATCCAGTCATAAGCCAAAACATGAACTTTCCACTTATGACGGAAGTTTGTCGGCAGATGTGTTATTAGACTGGCTGAGTGAAGTAAACAAATATTTTGAGTTTGAGGAAACCAGTGAGGACAAGCAGGTGAAGTTCACTGCCACCAAGTTAAAAGGACATGCGTCCTTGTGGTGAGACAGCGTTCAGGCAGAAAGGAAAAGGCTACATAAACAACCTATAAAGAAGTGGGCTAGAATGGAGGAAAAGATGAAAGAGAAGTTTCTGCCTAAAGATTATCAAATTATGCTGTACAGGCAAGTACAGAACTTGAGGCAAAGGGGAATGACGATCAAGGAATATACAGAATAATTTTATAAGTTGAATTTGAGGGCAAGGTATGTGGAATATACCTCAGAAAAAACAACAAGGTTCGTGAATGGGCTGAGAGGGGAGATACTGGATGAAATCGGTATTCTCTCACCTAAAAATTTAGATGAAGCATACCAGTTTGCTTTGAAGGCAGAGGAGAAAATAAACAGGAATCAGAATGCGAGAAGAGGAGGTGGATCTGGCAGAGGAAAGGGGAAGGCCTTTGGCAGAGGCAGAGGTATAGGTTCCAATGAAGAAGGTAGCAGTTCCAAATCTGTAGTGACATCAGAAAAGGACAACAGCACTGGAGGAGGACGACCAGCCCAGCGAGGGAGAGGAAATGGTCGGGGCAAAGGAAGTGTCCAGTGCTATAGGTGCCACAAGTGGGGGCAGAAATCGTATGAATGTCCTGAAGGTGAACCAGTAGGTGGGAGAGGAGCTTATGTTTCCCAGCCCGAGGAAGCGGAAACATCGCCTCACGAAGTGGAAAATGCACCAGAGACAGGGGAAGCCTTGGTGCTGAACAAGGTGTTGATAAAACCAGCGAAGGAGATTGCGGAACCAAATCAAAGAAAGGCTTTGTTCCGGACAGTTTTCAAATCACAGGGAAAGTGCTACAAACTGATCATTGACAGTGGAAGTACTGATAATTTGGTGGCCACGGAAATGGTGGAGAAGTTGGGATTGGAAAAGCTGAAACATCCCACTCCCTACAAAGTGTCGTGGCTGCAGAAAGGACATCAACTGTTAGTTGATGAACAGTGTGAGGTGGAGTTCCAGATAGGCAGATATAAGGACAAAATTATCTGCGATGTTATGCCAATTGATGTCTGTCATATAATGTTAGGAAGGCCCTCGCAGTTTGACAAAAAAGTAGTTCATGACAAAAAACGAACTGCTATAAGTTTGTCAAAGATGGGATCAAGCACACGCTTGTACCCATTAAAGAGGAAGGTACAACAGAAGCTAGCGGAGTAAAAGCGCTGCTGGTGGGTGGAAAAGAGTTTTTAAAACAGATCGAAAACAATGGTGTGAATTTTGCTGTTGTGAGAAGGCCAAGAACAGTGGTACTGCACACAAAGATTTCAGATTTACCTGAGGAGATTCAAGACATGTTGCAGGATTTTGGAGATATCATAGTGGACGATCTTCCAGATGAACTGCCCCCCGAGAGAGGTATCAGCCACTGTATTGATTTTATACCAGGAGCTAGCTTTCCAAATAAGGCAGCTTATCGTATGAGCCCGAAAGATAATGAAGAAATTTAGAAACAGGTGCAGGAATTGCTTGATAAAGGGCTGATCAGAGAGAGTATGAGTCCCTGCGCAGTTTCGACAGTATTAGCTCCTAAGAAAGGTGGCGAAAGGAGAATGTATACAGATTCGAGAGCTATTAACAAGATTACGATTCGGTACAGGTTTCCACTAGCGTGAATGGATGACATGATGGACTGTTTGAGTGGGGCAGCATATTTTTCGAAGATTGATTTGAAGAGTGGCTACCACCAGATCCGAATTCGAGAAGGGGATGAGTGGAAGACAGCTTTCAAGATGAACGAAGGGCCGTAATGGGCCGGGTGATGCCCAACACACAGGACAACACGCCCAGAGGTACTTTCATCTTGCCCTAATGAATGATCTCTTAGAGAGTTGTGGAAATTTTGACGATGTATTTGGATGATATTCTAATTTCGGCGAATGAAGGAGAACATAAAGACATATTGATGTATTGAGGGGAGATTCTACAGGCAGAAAAAAAATGTGATGGTTGAAAAGATGTACTTTTTTTCAAAAGAATTAGTTTATCTTGGATTTGTGATTGAGAAAAATGAGTGAAGATGGATCGAAAAGATTGACAATAATTCCTTGTATCCCAAAGAATTGTACATTAAGGTTGAAGCTTTTCATGGTTTAGCAAGCTTTTTTACGGAAGTTTATCGGGAATTTTAGCGAGGATGCACACCCATGTTGGACACAATTGAAAAGGCAAATCGACCTTTTTTCTTTGGGTAAGCCGACGAAAAAGGTTTTCGGAACTCGGAAGAAAAGGTATTGAGAGGCCGATCTTGAGATTGCCAGATTTCAACAAACTTTTTCAAGTTCGTTGTGATGCCAGCGGTACAACCATTGGGGCAGTAGTTAGCCAGGAGGACAGACCGGTTGCTTATTTCAGTGAGAAATTGAACGACAACAGGCAGAAGTATTCGTCTTACGACAAAGAATTTTATGTGGTCGTTCAAGCCTTGAAGCACTGGAGGCACTATTTTTTAGGTAATGAGTTTGTGTTATTTTCTGACAATTCTGCTTTACAGTATGTTATGCAGCAACAGAAGTTGAATCACAAGCATGCAGAGTGGGTGGAATATCTGCAAAGCTTTACATTTTTATTGAAGCATATCAGCGGGAAATCCAACAAGGTGGCAGATGCATTAAGCAGAACAGTTTTGCTCTTGCAGGAGAGTACGGTGCAGGTGCTAGGTTTTGAGCACTTGAGGGACCTATATCAGATAGATACAGATTTTAAGGAGGCCCATGAGGCATGTCAGAACCCTTTGCTGCGGACTAACAGTCCGTGGTTGGACTAAAATCTGCAAGAAGGATTGTCATTTAGGGGAGGACAGCTGTGTATTCCCGATTGTCAATGCGGGAGAACATTATTCGGGAGAAGCATAGCGGAGGTCTAGCCGGACATTTCGGTATAGAAAAGACATTATCCCAGATAGAGCATTTCTATTATTGGCCAAAGTTGCGGCAAGATGTGCAGAGGTATGTAAGCAGGTGCAAAATGTGCCAGTTGGCAAAAGGTCACAGCCAGAATGCAGGACTCTATACGCCATTTCCCATACCGAGTAGGCCATGGGACTCAGTCAGTTTGGACTTTATCCTGGGTTTTCCTAGAACACAACCAGGATTTGATTCAGTGATGGTAGTGGTGGATAGATTCTCAAAGATGGCGCATTTTATACCCTGTCCGAAAACCAGTGATGCTACTCACGTAGCCCACTTGTTCTTCACAGAAATTGTTCGACTGCATGGCTTGCCGAGGTCCATTATTTTAGACCGGGATGTGCGGTTTACAAGACACTTCTGGCGTACCCTGTGGAAAAAGCTGGACACCCAGTTAAATTTAAGCTCCGCTTATCACCCACAGACTGATGGGCAAACAGAGGTGGTAAATAGGAGTTTTGGGAACCTGCTACGAAGCTTAATCGGAGAAAATTCACGGATGTGGGATCGCATACTTGCGCAAGCGGAATTTGCGTACAACGATTCTCCAAATCACAGTACGGGATACAGTCCTTTTCAGGTTCTGTATGGCATGCATCCTCACGGAGTGCATGAACTGCGGGATTTGGGAAAGCTCGAGAAAAGAAGCGCAGATGAAGAAGATTTCGCTCAAGCAATGAGTGATCTGCATGAGCAGGTGAAATCAAAGTTGCTGGACAACAGTCAAAGATACAAGCAGCAGGCAGATTTGAAAAGGCGAGAAGTTCAGTTCAATGTTGGAGATGAAGTACTTGCTCATTTACACAAGGAACGTTTTCCGAAAGGGGCATATAACAAATTAAAGTTTAAAAAGATTGGTCCCTGTAAAATTCTTCGCAAGTTTTCTGCCAATGCCTACGAAATACAGCTACCACCTGGAATAGCCATTTCGCCCATTTTTAATGTGGCAGATTTATTTCCTTACACTGCCAGTCCCGAAGACGAAGAGGCAACAAGGCTAGAACGGAACACCCCAGTTGAAGAGGATTTTTGGTTAAAGCAGATGCCTGCAGCGCAGCCCCTTGAGATCGAGGGTATCCTCGACACACAAGTAGCCAAATGAACACGCATAAAGGACTATTTACAGTACCTGGTCAAGTGGAAGAACCGTCCTATTGAGGACAGTTCCTGGCTTGACGCAGCACAGATTCAGAAAACTGGCTATCCAGTGGATGATCTCATGGAGCGGAGCCATGAATTTTTGCTACCCCGGGAGCCTGATGTAGGAGCATCCGACTAGGGAGGCAAACAGACAGCAGGTTTTCCTGTCTTTTGGTGATGTGTTGTTTTAACAGGTCTTTGAACCTGTCCATGTTTAATTTGTCTGTTCTTGATTAGAGGATTAGTTATCAGTAGGGGTTTTCTTTAGTATAACCGACTTTTTATTTTAAATTTTTATTAAGAAACTGTAGTAGGGTTACTAGGCTATTTTAAATTTCGTTAGTGATAAAATGAAAATAGAAATAATATGTAAAGTGTAGCTGTGTAACTGATAGTGGGGCAGTTACCAACTGGTAACGAATTTTCCCTCCACTGAGCTACAAAAAGAAGAGGAGGGTCACTTTATGGGGGTTCTGCAAACTGTCAAAAAGAGAAGGAATAAAACAAATAGTACCATTATTAAGCAGACCATCCATGTTGTTGTTTCTTATGAGTAACAAATTTTTTTTTATTAGAAACATGAGAATTGTGCTGACAATCTATTAATTCAAACATACAGTGACAGGCAATCATATTATTTCATGAGTAACTGTAGTATTAGAGGCAGGCCATCAGTACGAGTTGTTTTATCACAAGACAGGTGTTCCAGATTTACAAAGAAGCAGTGAAGCATTCGTGAAGGTGAAAACGCGGAAACAGAGAGTGAGCAGTAATAAAATACATGGAGGAAGTTTAAACCTATAGGTAACAATCTTCGTAACGATATATTTTCTGAGCAAACTGATAAAAGACGATTGAAATTCTTCTGAATAGATTAACCAACCATATTTACAGTCCAATCTTTATAGTTGACTTGAATGTATTACAAACACAAAACCGTCCAAGTTAAACAAAATTACAGTTGGGGTTTTAAAACTGAAACCCTTACGGAAACAGAAGGTCGACTACTTCACAGTCATTAAGTTACAGTAAGATTCTTTCTGAGCCCAAGAAAACAAATTGAACTGAGGAACAACGTAGCAACCCCAGGTTGCTCCTGGAAGAAACCCTAAGACCTAGCGGATTAATAAAGCCTGTGTGACTGAGACAAAGTATAGAAGAAAACAAAAGTGGAACATGGATTGATTATACCCATGGAGAACGAAGCGCGAAGGCAACCCTGGACATTGGACTGTCGAAAACCAGAGGTTATCTGCACAGGACAGAGGACGGTGTCAGTTCAGTTATCCACATGAATGTATTCATTACAATTTAAGAGTGATGAGAGGGTTTGAACCAATACCTTGCGGAGAAGACAGAACACATAAGATCTTGACTAAATGAACAGCATTTGCCAAGAACTGGCCATACCTGCTCGCGAGGGGCCGAACGGTCAGAATGTGAAAGAAGTGAATCAGGAAATGAATCAAGGAGGAACGGCTTACCAGTTGCGTGCTGGATGGAATTGAAGGAGCCTGTGTAACATTGCATTCAAAAACACCTGTGCACAATCGAAGAACGAGATTACCAGTGTGAATATTAAACACAGAAGAAACCCAAACAGTGAGAACAGTGGTTTTCAGAAAAAGAGACAAGCAGTTACTGTGGAAAATATTAATCCTGTCGGAGCAGCGAAGAACTGAACGAGGTTTGCAACGATATTCAGTCGCCATTGCAAACCAGCTACAGGGAAAGCCAAGACTTCGAGCAAGAAGTTACCAGAGAGACCAGACTTCACGCAGAGGCATAACACCAAATGCAATGACCTCAAAATGAATTGGTACCAAAACCTAAGGTGAGGAAAACGATAGCACCACTATCGAGCTGGAGTATTAACTGAGGAGTAAATGCAGATCAACGAGGCGGTGTAACCAAATCATACGGAGGCTATGAATCCAACGACCTTTATTACAACATTAACCATGAATCCGACGTGTAACAACAAATAACATTATTAACAGTCCACGTAATATTGCAGAGTTGGTGTTCGTGTGTGCCAGGTTATATATATCGCAATTTAACTTGGGTTGTGGGTTGGAGTTACCCATCATGCGATAAATGCCACTAGAGTGAATAGAGATTTTCCTATCATATTCTTTATCAAAGAATCTCTACTCAACCTCTTCTTAGTACCTTGAATCCATATAGGTGAGTGACAAAATAAGGTCTATTTTGTTTTTATTTTTAGTTGAAAATGTTACTTAATGTGATAAAGTATTTACAAATAAGAAGAAGAAAAACTCAACTCATTGGAGAGAATCTATCCATTACTAAAAAAAGGTAGAATCAATCAAATTATTATCCTAGAGGAAATACTGGCTAAAGAGGATCTCAAATAAAGGGTTACAAATGCATATGGGTAGACACAATCCAGTATAGATACCTAATATTCATTATATTAATAATGTAACAAATCTTCATGATGCAAAAAAATCCATACTACGTTGAGAAACTATTGAATAAAGAAAATATTATATAGAAGAAAAAAATAAAACATCAAATCCAATGAAGTTTAAGGTATCCAAACCTACTCATTACATTGTTTTCCATTGCGTTAATGGAGTACGTGAAGATATATTTTACAATTCATTAACATGTTAGAGAGATTCATGACTACATGAAACAAGTGAAACATCATAACTGACCTTAAGGAACGACTTAATTAAGGAGTTCAGGGACAATGCAGATGGCTTAACCTGCTTTATAAATAAATGATTTCTTAAAATGTTGGGAGTTAACGTTGAACTATGATTAAATTTCTTGGATTTATAAATTTTATTTTGCATGATCTATTCTATATTTTAAAGCTATGGAAGAATTGTTCATCTCTTCCACATATTTGACAATGAGGCAAATCCATTCATATATTTCATGGGAAAGTTAAGGTAAGAAGGATTTTTACAAAATGGTTGTGATGACTAGAGTGGACGATGCAATACTATTATATTTTAAAGGGACATGTACTAATACATACAATTATGCATATATATCACATTATAATTAAGGTACATTTCCATATATTCCTATATGGCATGCTATATTTCGAAATTAGTTATGACTTCCTTCATCTCTTGATAATTAATGGTATTTCTAGTTTGTTTACTATGTTACACACTGTGTTTCCATTGATGACAACCAGTGTCATTGATGTCAATGGGGATGTCTAAGGAAGAAAAAATGTTGATCATGAATCCAAAGAATTTATTTGATAGCTTGATATCTTGCATTCCCTCATCAATTCAAGTTAATGAGGGTTGAATTTTACTCAATTCTTGATGAAGTTTGATATCCAAATGTGTCTATGGATGGTACGGATACATATTGCTCTATGATACCTTTCAAATAGTATATCACTCTTGGAAAAACTCATAACAGATGAGAAGTTATGATCATTTGTATTTGGTAGCTATAATTAGGAATAAAAACATCAAATTTGTTAAATAACGACCTTCTAGTTGGATCTAAGGTTTCCTAATAAAATCTATGTCAGATGCCTCACAAACATGCAAATTTTTTAGTCCATTGGTCTTCAAAATTCTAGTATACAATGGATGACATGTCAACATACTCATATGCTAACAAGGGGGTTACCCTTCAATGCTAGCCCAGTCTCACCACAACACGTGGCGAGGATTCATTTTAGCTATCCATTAGGAGCTATGTGGACTCATTCATCATTGATGATGTGGAAATGAAAAATCACGTATGGACATATCATAGTAGTGACTAGTGGATTTTGGGTGTTGGCCTAAGATGATGACATGGAAGTACATGATGGCATGGCTATTAAGGATGATGTGGTGGATGATGAGGCGTCTTGTCACGATTCTACATGGCATGCAACTATAGCTCTTTTAGTTACCCAATCAACATAAATATCGATGACATGTGGCCCACTTAAAATGACGCATGTTGCAAACGCAATGTCATAGTGATGTTAGCAAGTGACTTACTAATGACCCTTGGCCCTGAGGAATTATTTTGTGGTCGCATGGGTAAAAAAATGGTGTCAAGTGATATTTTTTTTGGTATCATAAAAGCCACATGGGAGGTCATATGATCACTGAATTTTCCAGCATAGATGTCAGCCTCATGGTCAAAGGGAAAATAACACAAGGCCACATATGAAATGTATATGTACTCATCCAAGAGGCCTAACTGAAACAAGTCTTCAAGCATACATAAGAACATAGAGAACATAGTGAAGGTGTGGCCTTCATGGCCAACTTGAGCCAACGTGGTTTGGAAGGTTAGAAGGTCAGAACCTTGTGTGCATGTTTATTTTGGCCGTGTGGTTATTTTTCTAATATGTCATCAGAGTAAACAATTTGTCTCTATGTTATTTGATGTGATAATTTGTTATGGAAATTAAAATTGTATGGAAGCTATGTGATTGGTCATAAATGGTTTGCCTCTATGTGCTCTGAAGTGGAAGCTTTCTTTTGTAAGCTTAACTTGTGTGGTCGTAAATGTTATACATCTATATGTTATGATGTCAAAGCTCTAGGGCTCTCTGATTGGCTGTGGTAAAAAAAAAAAAAAAAAAAATATTTGGCTCCATGGCTTCTGACATGGAAGCTCTGTTGTGGCAATGAAACTTGGTCGGTATTGGTCAAGTCGTATTGACGTAGAGCAAGGGCCTCATTGTGAGGTTAAATAATCACAATATCCTCAGTATAAATGATGAACTTCATAGTCTCAGCATAGGGATGACCTACAAATGAAAAATTTGAGAAACATTGTATATAGTTTAGTGGAATATTCAACATTTTCAACCAAACAGTGTGGATATTAATAAATATAATTTTTTTATGCTTATGATTTTCATGTTATTCATAATATTTTCCTCCTCACTAAATAATGTTGTTTTTAACTATAAATGATGTAACTCGTGTTAGAAATATGCATTCTTGTTCATGCATATATTTTCTTTATTATTTTACGTGAGTTATTTTCAAGTGCATCATTCCTCATTCATGTAAAACAACAATGGGTGTTTGAAAACCAATTTAATAATTTGACTTCTTAAGGTAACCTATGAAATGGGTACATTAAAGCTTAGTATGAGAGGACAATTTTTTTGGGATTGTGCCCAAGCATGGTGTTGGGTATGGTACATGGATCATACAATAATTTGAGTTCTTAAGGTAACCTATGAAATGGGTACATTATAGCTTAGTATGAGACGAAAATATTTTTGGTACTGTGCCCAAGCATTTTGTTGCTATGGTACATGGCTCATAGTATATTGGGAATTAAGGTAGCTTGTAAATATTAACACATTAATTCATAGAGTTGGAATGTGAAGAAAATTATTGTTATAAATCTTATTGTTGAGACACACTATCCTCATGTAGATAAGTAAATGGAAGTACATTCCATGAAATAAAAAATGACACTTACAAGTGTGTATAATAAATTATTGTCATGTAGTAAGAAATAAATTACCTCTATATTTAGCAAACACAATTCATAATGAATTCGTCAACCAACCTGGATATTACCCCAATATACTCAATGAAATAAAGAAACAATAATAAAATTGAATACTTGAAACTTTTAGGATTACAAGATTTCCAATCCCCATTGTATTCAACACTCTCAATTAGTTTCTTTACATTGACTCTAATGGATTAAAATGTAGAATTTCAACTAGCCCCCAACTTGGTTGGAGAGAAACTCCACTAAGTAGTTATGTTAAGTAAGTTGAAACTTATATAATTTTGAGAATTCCATATTCAATATATACATTCATGAACACGATCCATGATGGATTTGATGATATATTTTATATAATCCCTTAGCCTTTTTAGAAAAATATAAGTTAATGACAAAATTTGATCCTCCCTCTATATTCATATTAATATATATTTATTAATTATGTTTATAAATAAATAAATAAAAGATATTATGTTGATATCTTTCTAAATACATGAAAAGAAATATTAATGATGAAAAAATAAAATAAAATAAAATAAAATCCAAATGTGTTCCTCTATAATTTTGGCATAAATTAAAGCTATATTAAATAACAACATCGTATTAATTTATAAACTATTAAATAAAATAAACACATATTAAATAATAATATGTAATAAGAAAATATGAAAATGGTATCAATCTTCATATTTTGTAAGAGTAATTTAGAATAACTAACCCATAACAAATATTTAATTAATTTTTTTAAATTTATTTTTCATAAAATGTTGAAATAAAAATTAAAAAAATAATGAAAAAGTGAGGTTTTATTTATAATAAACATCTTTGCTTACAAATATTTTAAATATTTATCAAACAACAAAATATTTATCAAACAACCAATCAACATTGGAAGTGAGAAAATAATATAAATTAGAATAATATTGAAAGTAAAACACCACAATAAATTAAGATGAATTATAATTTTTATTGAGTTTTAGAAAAAATAAAAAGTTATATAAAAAGTGTTTTAAATAACTTTAACATGATTTCATAGTACGACCTTTCATAAATCTTCATACACCTATGCATTATACCATCTCTTAAATTAAATAAGATAAAATTGATAGTTCCATAGGAATATAGTCTCTAACTCTTTTGATATTTTTCAATATGTTGGTGTGATTAAGTTAGTGTAGGGTCTATGTTTTATCATTATTTGAGAACGCTTTTTTTTTTTACAATATTTTTTGCAGTTTACCATTATTCTCACATTTTCACGATTCATCCATACATATTTCTTCGATTGACAACTTCTTCACAAACACTACTATGCATGATTGCTTTCCCACATTTGTTCTTTATCATGCACATTCCTACTCAATGATATCAAATGTTTCTACACCACCTATTTTCATTACAAATCTTTCATGGAAATTGTCAGATCAAATCTTCATGTCAATCGATGATTATCATATTATCTATTCCATTTACTGTACTAGTAAACTAAAATTGTCATGCTCAATAGGTATTGCATGGCCTAGAGGTGTGTAGAATAAATATGTCTAGTGGGGAATGTGTGTTGATGTAATACCTCAAATTCATGTGTATATGATTTTAGTTGCTGAGTTATTTAAAGAAATGAAAAAAATACTATATTTTCCGTATAAAACAATTATGATGTTGTATGAATATTTTGAATAATATTAAGAATATTTGAGTAATAATTTGGTAAATAATATGTATAAAGAGATCATAATTCCATTCCAAGTGGATAGGATGGAATTCAATACTTTCCCAAAAATTCTCTTAAAAAGACCTAGGAGTGAAATTAGTTGATTTTTAGATTTGTATAAAAGTATCTAATAAATCACCCAGTGTGAGGGAAATAACATTAGGAATGGGTAAGTAAAGTGTCATAGTGGATAAAAGTGGGCTTTAAAAATAAGAACTATAATTTTTTCAAAAGACACATAGGCTATGGGGATTAGCAGCCCCCCAGAAAAATGGGACTTCGTTAAGGAAATTTTGCTAGGGAAAGTGGGAATGAAAGTGTCTTCACCAGAACAACAAGAGGTTGTTCATGTTGGGAGAAGAGGTCTCTTCTCGAGTGAGAACCAGCAAGATAAGGTTCTTTTCTTTTAGGCGAAACACATTCTTTCAAGTTATTACAGTTATATTATTCGAATTATGGTACACACCTCCTTATGTTCTTGCTTACAATATTTGACTGCATCCAGTATGGTATTACTGGTTGTTGTAATTAGCAATGTGATGGTTATGAATGTAGCTAGTGCGGTTGAGATTCATCTTAGCCACTATGTAGGCTATGTTAATAAAATCATCACACATTAATACTTCTTTCTAAAGAAATTTTAAGAAAAAATTGACAAAATAATTAGTGATGACCGATTTAATTATATTTGCTAGATGTGTGCCTATTTTAGATATTTTATCTAGACTTTAATAGAGCAAGGTCAAGATATAGGGATATTATTTTGATGTACTTCTGATGGGAAACTAGAAAATCTAAGTTAGTTGATCTGTAATTGTGTGTAGTATGACATGGAATTTCTTGCTTTATATTCGAGAATGCTATATGGCCTAGTAGGCATAAGAATTGTGGGTTTTTCTATGTTGTAAATTTAATTGAGTTTTTATAATGTGAAAATAGAATAAATATCGTTCAATATATTGATATGATAACGATAACATTCAAGGGATTCTATAGAAATGTACGGTGAGGTCCTCGAACAAGTGAGAAAATTCTAGTGTTGGTTTACCACACTACTAAATCATTAGGACTGGCATTAATTCATGAGATAAGGTAACTGAATTGAGGGCTGCAAGGATGTTGGGTTTGAAGGTAACCGATCCCAATATCATCTTATTAAACTACTGGTGGATGGGGGGAAATGAGTGGGTGCTTAGACAGAGAAAATGTTATCTACAACACAAACCCTTCTACCCAACGTGTTAATCTTGAACGCAGATTCAGGGTGTAGTGATGAAATTGATAAACCAATTATAGGAAACTTATTCGTCATTAGCCTTTTCAAACATAATTTCACAAAATGAGAAAAAACTAAAAAGGGGAATCGGAGGATATCTCCTCAAAGAAATTAGAAAACAAAAAAATTGCAGTATAAGTCAAACGCATAATAAATTATAACTAGTGAATGTATCATACTGAAGTTTGATCCATGAATAAATCTAGCTAATACAAATTAATATTGTTCAATTAAAGCTAGATACAAAAGCATTACAACTACTATCCAATTAAAGCTAGATATAGAAGCACACAACCAGAAACCATAATAAGCTATGAAAGATATACATAACATTCCATGATCTTTATGTCAAATTACATTGAGCCTATTCCCTAATGAACATGATAAGTATATGTAGGGGGATTCCTAAACAAATTAAACCAATAGAAGAAAAAATATATTCTCGCATTATATTAAGAGGACCAAATTAATATCGTTTCCACAACAAAATCCTACAGGGTGAACAACCTATATATAATTGAGTGACAATATTGACATAAATTCCACCAAAAAAAATCATAGTGGCTTGAATGATGCATTAAGTAGGAATAGAGAAAAAGGAGTAATTTTGATCCTATATAGTTAAACTAATTTCATAATTTTTACTACAGGATCTCAAACTAAACCAATATAAGATAAAAATACATAACTCATCCACTTAAATAGAGTATGCACAATCACGAAGCTCCTGGAGTAAGCACGAGCCACGTAACCCTGAGGGAAGGGGGAAATGGGTAACCATCCTTTGCTCATCAAATATCTAATTATCCTAGGAGGGATTACTGTTCATCGTAACGACACATTGCAAGTGGTCACTGGGGGAATGGTGCCATACGTGCAAGAGTATAGACCAAAGAGTTAATCGATTTGCTCATCATCTTAAAGGGAAATAAATATAAACATAACCTTAACCCAGTGTGGGAAATCATAAGGTCTTACCTAAAAAGGGTTAAAAATGATCCATTCCTCTGGGGATTCCTATGTAAACATCATGCAAGGGATCAAATGAGAAATAATATGCCAAACCCCAACATCATGTGAAAGAAATTATAAAGAAGAAATATTCTAATTACTGAGAACATACCTATGAGAGTTGAAAATGTTGGACACCTAATCTTCTATCGGTAGGTGTAGAAGCCGAATGGACATAGGAATTCCAAGAGACCTGAGAATGTGGAATCGAAGGATCACCTAATGTACTAAAATGCACTATTTGTGAATAATAAATGTATCCAAGGTTTATCTTTCTCATGTATTGTGTGTTAAACATGGCTAAGTTTAACATGGTATAAGAGCTCAAGGTCCAACCCTGTTTTTGTCTCTGGGAATTGGGCCATTTGATTGGAGGCACATAGAGCTCTTTGGGTTTGCGTTCAATCTACGTTGAATAGTATGTGTTGAAATTACTTAAGACCAAAACATTGAATTTTTTGAATGTATTCTATCTGTGTTGAATGACTACAATTATGTGGCTATTATTAGTTCAGCTGTGCTGTTCTGGAATTGTGATCTCCTTACCATACAGATGCCCCCATTCCTTCCACCTTTTCGTTGTGCCTTTCACATTCTGGCTCCACCATGACAAAGACACATAGATATATGCACACTCAACATCATGACTGTAGTTCTATTGGCTCTGTGACATCACACTTACCAGTGTCACTGTGTATCATACCGCTCCATACACCATTCCATAACACTCCCCGACTATTCTCCCTTACACCTTAGACTCATTCCACTACATATACCATGATCAACATATACCAGTGCTCATCCTTTGACCTTGACCCGTCAACCCTTCTATGCACTACGGCCTCACCCACACTATTAATATGAAATCATTTGTGTTAATACACCACTTTCCCCCTTGCCTCTCCCCCATCGGCCTGATCAAAACCTCCCCACAACCCTCCAATTCTACATGTCTCGGCCAGTGGACCCTCTCGTAGCCTCCCTATCTGGCTCCCACTTCCTCTCTGCTCCTTCTCACATCCTAAAAAATTCTCCCTTGGCTCTCACCTCCCCACCTCCCTGCAGCTGCATCTCTCTTAGCCCTAGTTGCACCAAAACACTCCATCCGCCGTCACTGGTTCCCTTCCCTCATCCCACTCCCCAGTGCCTCACTCCACAATGACCCATTCCCTTCCCTCCTCCCACTCCCCACTGTCAGCTCCCTCTACCTACACAGCACCGTCGGCCCCTCGCCTACTCCTGCACGACACCGTCAGCTCCCTCTGCCTACACATCACCGCTGACCCCTCGCCTATGTTCAGCATACCCTCCACCTACCACTCCACTATATATATATATATATCTATATATATATATATATATATATATATATATATATATATATATATAAATCCTCTACCATAGTCGTTCATACTCCTATAGTCACTGTCTTGTATTACGAAATTGAACATCGACGATGAGGTTCTTTTTAGACATTTGTGCCATCTAATGTTCAAGCTAGTCATAGTTTGCAAATGTTTTTCATTATTTTATTGGGATACAAGTCAATTTCAAAAAGAAAAAATTTCTTGATTTCACTTCGACTAATGTAGCAGTGTAATATGTCTTGTTGTGTAGAATGGTGAGGGTGATTTTTTGAGAGAAATTTTGTCAAATAATTTTCCAGAGAAGTTTCAAAGAATTTGAAATCTTGTTGGACCGAATAATATGTATTATCTTGTATTGATTGTTTAAAGGGAATGAATATAGATATGAATTGTATGAGTTGTTGATATTGTTCGAAAAATAAGGTGGTCGAAACTCATTTTTCGAAATAAGAAAAAATACAATGAAAACTCAAAACTTTGAGGTGGTACCTCATTTTTAGATGTTGAAGTAATTTTAATTTTCCCACACTAATTGAGCTTCTATTGGTGTAAGAGGGTGAAATTTAAAGTTCTAATTGGGAATTCTATTGTCAATGTCATTTTAAAATACTTCCTCACAACAAATTTTGAAATCCTTCCTCACATCAAACGGGGAGTTATTAAGAACTTTTGGTACTTGGATTCTTCTCTTACTTTAATGTGCTCATAATACAAGTTTATACTTTTCCCTCATCATTTTATCACTTATTGAGCTTGATATTGGCAATAATCAGTGATTTATTAGATATATTAAGCACATTGATGGTGTCAATTGTTCATAAAACAATCCAAATAAGAAAAGAAACTCTCTCTCATGAAAAATGTCTACAACACACACAAGAAAAGATTTGTTTATTGTAGCTTTAATCTCAAATACAACAAGAGGAGTTACAACAAAATAGTTGTCATTCTAAAATTGTTCAAAACATGGAGACAAAATCCAATGAACAAAAAGATATCAGTCAGATCACTCAGACCAACACAAGAGCATATTTGTATGAAGATGCAGCAGCTCACGCTTTACCTCCCAACCCCATGATCAGATCTTGGTTAGAGATTTTCCATAACAAGCACATAATTGGTCTTGGATATGACAAGGAGTTGTCCTTTCATATTTTAGACTACTCCAAGCCCATCAAATTTTAGAGTGCAGGATTTCCTCATGGTAACCCACCTTTAGTTGATCTAGATACTGCTCCTCTTCCATACCAGCAACAACCGATTGTAAAATTCCAACACTATGACCGAGTTGGCCATATGAAACATCATTGTTTCAATCTTCACCCATGCAAGCATTGTGGTTGACACACCCATTATTCACACAGATGCTTCAAAATCAAGCCTCCTACAAGAAAAAAAATTCATATTCGATGGATCACTTCTTGGAAATGGGCATCAACAACCAAGAAGATGTTTAAGTCATATGTCAGAAATTATTCTATAATACTGAGAAATTCTGGAGTTAAGATTTAACCGTCATCTCATCCTGTATCTGATAGGGGGGCAAATGGTGGTCATCTACAAGCTTCAAAGCCACTTCAAGCAAGCCTCAGCCACAATCTGTCATTCCAGATTTAGATTTGTATCCAAAGACAAAACATTTCAAGTGAGCATGAGCCACAACCTTCCATTCCATATTCAGAGTTGTAACTAGAGACACATATGCCCATAAGCATGCCTTTGGTTGGTGGTCATCCTTAAGCCATCGATGTAAGGTTGATATTCTTCCTCATCAAAGAATTTGGGACACTTCCTCTAGAAGAAGACTTCAACTTCTTGCTAGTTTTGGAAGAGTTCTAGGAAATGCATTAAGTATTCAAGATTTCATTGTCATCCTTAAATGATTGTAGGTCATAGACCTCCCTTCTTCTAGGTTTAAGGTCCCCCTCTTCAAAATATGAGGAGAAATTCGTATAGCAAAAGACCTCAGCTTCTTGCAATATTTGGAAGAGTTTTGGGAACTGCACTAAGCATTCAGACAACTCATTCAGCCTAAGTTCTGCCATGCATACTTTGCATATTTGTATTATAGTTGTCTTCTTGGACTCACACATACCCCTTCGGATTAAGGAGGGTAATGTTTGACACCTAATCCTATATGGGTAGGTGTAGAAGGAAAATTGACATAGGAAGTCCAACAGACCTTGGAATGTGGAATCCAAGGGTCACCTAATCTACTATAAATGTACCATTTTTGAATGATAAATGCATCCAATGTTTATCTTTCTTATGTCTCATGTGTTCACCATGGTTGAGTTTAATAGAAGACATATTCTGGTGATGATTGTGCTTGAGCACAAGGCTCGTGGGTAGGTAAGAGTCACCATTCTGTCAAAGAGGAATTCCTCAAGTGCTATGAAAACATGAAACTATCACCATACTCCCAACTAGTGGCAGTGAAATATATTGGGGGTAAATACAATAAACCTATACCTAAGCATTTTAAGCCTCGAACCCCGGTGGAACCTTGGACACACCAACAGAATACTATTTCAAACAAATGGTAATACATTTCACTTCATGGCATGAAGCATAAGAATGACTATGCAATAAAACAAGTCTCACCTAGAAATGTCACGAGTTTAAACGAGGCAATGCCGAAACATAATACTGAGGGTGAACATCGATTCTTTGGGTCTGTTGGTACCCATCAGATGAAAACAAAACCCCAACATGAGTAATTAAAACCAAAATCAAAAAATATATAAATACAACAACAATGAACTTAATTAGTGACAAAAATAAACTTACTAGAACTTAATAATGCCATGACTGGGGCTGTGGTTCAGAAGAGAGGTCACAGTAACCCCCACCTAGGCCAACATGCAAACGACACCACTCCATGGAAGAGCAGAGTGTGTAAAATTGTAGGTAAAAATTAAACAATTGCACCCTCACATGACCATGGGGTTTCAATCCTCACTTCCAGGTAGAAAATTCAACAGAGTGGCACAGTGCCTTACCGAATATAAATGAGTGAAAACAAGGACGAGGATTAGGGTTTAGTTTCAATGAACTCTTTCACATTGTAGGATTTTTGAGAGAATATTAGGTGCATTCAATAGGGTCCAATACATCCATAAGACTCCCATGTGAAGGACATGTGAACAAAGGGAGGTGGAACTTTCACATTGGTTGCGCAAAAATCTATAGTACGCCCTCTAAGGAGTATATATGTATCGTAGTGTAACCATATCTTGTGTATTTTGTCTCAATAATTTTGGTGTATATGACACATGGAAACAAAATAGTATATTTAATACTAGCACATAATATTTCTCATGCACCTTGTATATCATACCTTGTAAGGAAGATCTGAACAAAGAATGAATAAAGCAACATTTTGGATGAAATCCTAGTATCAAATGCATATGTCTTCTGCTTTATGATCTGTTTTTGCATGTTATTTCTATTTACTATGTTATATGTGTTTGGATCGGTTGTGCGACCATATGTTACCTTAGATGAATGATACATGAACAAATATAGTGTTTTTAATCTTGAATTTTATGTATTAAGGACTATTGGAAGGATTGTGGGATTTATATTGGTGCACATGCACGATAACCTATGTAAATTTACCTAAATATTTCTGGTTAGGGTTTTTGGTTAGGGCTTCTACTGCGAAGGTTAGATCATAGTTGCTTTAGATATGAGGCCACCCACATCATTTAACACTCTATGAGGTTGTGGAAACTTGGTTCCAGCACCCCCCCATACTGCTTCGGGCGAGACTTTCACTTGCACAATTAGGTCACTTCCAAAAGGGCCAATGGTAAGAGGGTTTTGTTCATTAACCTTAACTCAAAACCTGGGCCAAGACCCTTCAAGCCAACAAATGGTTTCATTGCCAGGACTGGGATCACTTTGAGAGGGATTGGGTGATGTGGCAGCCATCAAATCCTAAATTAGAGGATTAGTTTGAGAAGAAAATTCAGTAATTTTCCATTAAGGAAAACATAAGTAAGAAGTTGTCTGCAAATATTGTAAAAAAACGTATATATTCATAGAGGTGCACGAGATCTTCTTTGCGACCTTTGCGCATGAATTACAAGAGTGGTTGTCAGATTAGCAGAGTTCCAAACCTATTGAAAAGACGACAAGGTCACTCGTTGACACCTAAATTGGTCCAACAGTTAGAGAAGACTAATAATTCCATCACCCGGACTATAGATCACTGGGTTGACAACATTTTGGGTGGGTTTGTGATAGAATTTGTAGTAGATTAGTTTGTGTCTTATTTTGACATTGAAAGAATATTTTTCAAGGGATTGAGAGGTAAATTCATACACTCTATGCCTCTACTGATTAAGATGCTATTGTGTGAAAAGGGTGTTTTGTGTTGCGACACTCAGTGAATGACCCCAGAAAATATAGAAATTGCTACGCGTAGAGGAAAATATTATAGGTTAATCAAAGAGGGGACATATATGTATACATCCCTCTAAGAAAATCACATGATTTAGAGACTAGTGAGGCTACGCGCACCAAAGGTATCCCTCCTGCTACACCATAGTAGAACTCATGCAAGGGTAATAAATCTCCTACCCCACCACCACAACCACTTAAAAAAGATATGGCCGCACATATGAACCAACCCACCTTTATTGGTGTGAGAGATGAGGACATCGATAGCTTTTGGTTTGTTGTCAATGCAGTATGGACTACGCAAAATGTTAATGTTGATGCTATCAAGACAGCGAAACTGGATATGGAATTTCAAGGTCACGTGTTAGATTGGTTTATGGGATATCTAACTCAACACATTGATCCCACTATTGTGCAGATTAAGGATTCTTTGAAAAAAAAATTCAAGAAGTCGAAGTCCTACTCATAATGTGGAACAAAACTAAAAGATATGAAATAGGAGCTGAAGGGATCTATTTTGGAGGCTAATCAATGGTTGAAGCACAGAATCAGCGAAGGATGATTTATTTATGATGATAAGAAGCATAAAGAATGGTTGATTTCCATGTTCGTACCACATCTATGCAGGCCTATGAATCAGCAGAAGATGGATTCTCAGGTCGAAGCTTTGGAAGTTGCTATGAAACTTGAAGCTGCACTGAGAGCGAATGATCAATTTGCAATGCTGGAAATTCAAATTCAACTGGAGGAAATGCACTTAGAAATTCAGAACCTATGCGAAAACCGAGGAAAGGAAGTAGGCATACATGTCTCGTGCATGCACTTTAAGAGTTCAGGCCACAACAACGATCAATCTACTTTTTTCTCTGATTACATGCAACCAGGGGGACCAAATACACTATGCCTCAGGGATGTTTCTGGGCTAGGTTGTACCCCCACACTATGGTGCATTAATTGTAGGGTAGCTGGATGACATGATACAAACCATTTTCCTCGATTGGGAAGGTATGTGCGAAAGATGAATCAACAATGGTGGAGGATTTTCTCTTCATTTGGTCATAATGAGCACCACTACTGAAAATTAAATGTAATGATGGAAAGTCCTAACCTCTATAGAGTGTAGGCTTCACTAGCATCTCCTTCTAGACAGGGAGGATCCACAACAAGAGGAAGGGGAGGGGGGAGAAGTGGAGCCATAAGTTGGGGGAGTGGATAATTAATCTGTTATAACTTTGGAGACACTCGACAGTATGCGCATGAATGTCTGAACCCTACATGAAAAACCTACAGGTACTGTAGACAATTTGATCATGTAATTCAAGAATGACCTGTTTTAATTTCCAGAATATAGGAAAAGTAACAGGGGGCGCCTAGGAAAAACATAAAAACTGTTAAAGCTGAACCCTGTAATGATGGTCCAAATGTAAACATAATTATACGTAGCGGTGTTGCCACTGGAGGAGATGAGGAAAAGAATGTTGATGGAGAGTCACTGATCAGAATGGCTTCTGACAAGAAAGAAGGACTGAACCTGCAGAGGAAAAAGGGCACTATTATTGAAGCCAAGAAGGATTTTGTTGCTGCAGGGGCATCCACATTGAAGTCTTTCATAGAATTAAATATTGATGATGAAGTAAAACCATTCTTAGAAGCATGTATTAAGTTATTTCTCAATCAGAAAGAAGCAGGTAATATTTAGGCCCCAATAGATAGTTACGCGTACAAATAAGTGCCTTGAACTGAGACTAAGGTTGTTCACAAGATTTATAAGAACAAGAAGAGAACTAGTCGACATATGCGCATGACTGTGCAAATTGGAGAGTATGAGATGGATCAAGTCATCTTATACATAGGGTATGATGCAAATGTTCTACCTATGAAGACCTGGCAGAAGATGGGATAGCCAAAGATGGAATGGTCCACCATTCAACTACGCATGGCTAACCAGAAAAAGATCATTCAACTTGGAAGATTTCCACAAGTTCTGGTAGACATTGTTGGAGTAAAGGTACACGCAGATTTTGAAGTGAAACAAATTTTGGATGATGCATATCCCTACTGTACATTGTTAGGGTTATATTGTGTCATCGATATGGGAGGCATCATCAACCTGAAGTGTAGAAGCATGATCTTCAAAAGTGATGGAACAAAGGTGATAGTACCACTAGATGCAACAAAAGGAGAAAGATATACGAAGCCACTGTGCAATGGAGATAACTTCGACCATATCTACAAGCTAACTGTGCAAGACGAGGTTTGGATGAATCCTATAACCAATGCAATGTTTAATTGGGAGAAGGATAGTTCGTGTTTCCTCAATTTGGATGGGGAGCTGGAGAGCTGGAAGAATTGGTTGCATGATGTTTCTACGTTACATTGCCTCAAGATCACTAAAAAATTATGATGCATCTCCTCAAAGGTAAGAGAACTACCTATTTTGATGGTTGTGGTAGTGTCATAGTTTTTCTGGAAGAATTGGAAAAGGTTGTCCCCAAAGAATGAAGGTTATGGGCTCTTAATCTAACTATGTGCATGACCCCAACACGTTGGTGGGATATGCACAAGGGAGTTTTTAAGGACTAGGAGGAATGTAGAAAAGCTATGACGCTTTGCTTTGAGCCTCCCACTACCCCACCAACTGAGATTTTCTATGGTCAGGGAGACCCATGCAAGCACCTAGCCATGTGGGTGGATATTTGGAAGGAAAAGACCTAGAACAATTGGGTTCATATGTTTATTCATTTGTTGGGGCCGATACCTACTACTTGGTATCTGGAAACAGAGCTACACCGAGGAACTCACCATTGGATTATAATGATTGATGAATTCCTATCAACCTTTAGCTTGGTTGGGGGTTCAGAGGGATTGCATGAAGCTCTACAGGATATAGAAGCTCCTGTCTTTGATGACTCTTGACCTCAAATGGAATGTTTTGTGCTAGCATGGGACACGTAGATGCAAGATATTTTCAATTGCAGAAACCTGTTAGTAGAGGATAATGAAGATGATCTGAGAAATATCAACATCCCTTAGTTTGAAAGGGAGAACATAGTTGCAGGGCCCTCCTTGGGAATGGTATATGTAACTAAACCTCTGAAGTTAAAGGAAGTCAACATTGCGACAGAAGAAAAACCCAAGTTGGGAAAATTTGGGGATTACTGGGATGATGAAACAGTAGGGAAGATTGTAGAACTGCTGACTAAGTTGTAGGACTTGCTTCCCACAAAGTTCTCTAAGCTCAAAGGAATTGTAGGAGACCTTGGTTTTATGAAGATCTCTTTGAAGCCAGATACATGCCCTATCAAGCAGAGACGATGATGATTGCATCCCAAGTATAAATAGAAGGAAAAGGAAGAATATGAGAAGATAGTTGTTGCACGCATCACTGAGCCTGTGGAAGATTCTGATTGGGTGATCCCCATGGTTGTTCAAGAAAAGAGGGCCAAAGGAGAAATAAGGATTTGTGTAGATCTCTGCAAGTTGAATGATGCATGTGTGCATGACCCCTTCCTTACCCCATTTTCAAATGATATCCTACATAATGTAGGAGGACAAGAAGATTACTCATTTACTGATGGATTTTTAGGGTACCATCATATCAGAATTGCGGCTGAAGATCGCAGCAATACAACCTTTGCTACATAATAGGGTCCTTTCAAATACACTATTATGCCTTTTGGATTGAATAATGTACCTTTGATCTTCTAACATGTATTAGTTGTTGTATTCAAAGAATCAATGCACAAGTTCTTAGAAGTATATTTTTATGATTGGATAGTGTTTGGGTTGCTAAAGAAACATGTGTCAAACCTACACATGATGCTTGAAACTTGTAGGAAGCACCATATTTCTCTTACCTTGAAGAAATGTATATTTTGTGTGCATTTTGGAATATTTTTGGGTCATCTAGTGTGTTAGCAATGATTGATGGTAGATCCAAACAAGATAGCAGTTATCATCAACCTAGAAGTCCCCACTAATAAAAAATACTTGTGCTCCATCCTAGGACACACTGGATATTACAAGAAGCTCATTCAAGGCTATGCTCTAATCGCTATGCTGACGGAGAATTTATTGAAGAAGGATGTGTCATTTTTCTAGGATGAGGAATTTCAAAACATCTTTGAGTTACTAAAGGAGAAGATGGTCACTGCACCTATTATGATATTCCCAAATTGGTCTAAGGTTTTACATGTACATGTGGATGCATCTTGTATAGCACTTGGAGCTAATTTAGCATAGCCAGGACAACGAGACATTGATCGCCCTATTGCTTTTTCCAATAGGAAGCTCTCGATTGCAGAGAACAACTACTAAATCACATAAAGGGAAAGATTGGCCATGGTGTATGCTCTGTAAAAATACAGCCATTATCTGCTAGGAGGACACTTTAAAATATTCATTGGTCATTCTTCCTCGAAATACCTAGTCAATAAGCCTGTGTTAAGGGGAATATTTACATATTTTTCTTTATTATTTCAGGAATGTGACTTTGAAATCATTTTCAAGCCTAGAATATTGAATGTTGGGCCTGACCATTTGTCACGCATCGAAAATGGCGAAGAACCAACCAGTCTGAAGGAGGGTTTACCTGATGTGCAACTCTTTACTATCAAGGGGGATGATGAGCACTTTGCTGATCTTATTCACTTTCTGACCACTAGAAGTGTGCCTGCTGAATATTTGGGGCAACAAAAGAAGGAGATGGTTGTGAACAAAACTAATTTTACCCTGATTGCTGGTCAATTGTACAAGTTGGAAGTAGATGACGTGTTGAGAAGATATGTTTTGGAACATCAGAGACATGATATCTTGGCTGAGGCTCATGGAGGGGTGGTAGGAGGCCATTATGCAGGGAAGGCTACTCCACAGAAGGTGTTGCATGCTGGATTATGGTGGCCCACCATGCACAGTGATGAACATGCATGTTGTCATGCCCATGATGCATACCAAAGAATGGGGAAGCCCTCGTGGAAAGATGAAATGCTACTGTAGGCCTTTGATAAATGGGCTATAGATTTTGTGGGACCCATCAATCCTCCACGGGAGAAGACTGGAGCACGATATATCATCACAACCACATGTTATGTGACCAGGTGGGAAAAAGCTATGACAGTCAAGGATTTTACTACAGATATTTCCGCACACTTCATTTTTTAACATATTTTGACTAGGTTTACATGTTTGAAGATATCGATGAGTGATAGAGGTACACACATTGTCAATGAAACCATTGAAGTTATGACAGAGGAATTTCAGATCCATCACCATAAGAGTACCCCTTATCACCCTCATTAAATGGTGTGGTAGAAGATTTAAATAAAATTTTGGAAAATGCACTCAAGATCTATAATGGAAACCAGAATGATTGGGATGTGGAAATCCCTCCTGTGTTATGGGCTTATAGGACCACATGCAATAATTTGACTGGGAAAACACCTTTTAGGATGGTTTATGGGAAAGAAGCAATCATGCTAATGGAATATATCGTCTCAGGCCTGCGCATTGCAACATTCACTAATATGGATGAGCCTGACATCATGGAGGAATGTATTGCACAGTTGCTTTCCTTAGAGGAGGATCAATTCATTGCTAACTTCCATCAGCAAGTGAAGAAGGCATGCGAAAAGGCCTGGCATGATAGGAAAATTAGACAATAGGTGTTCAAGGAGGAATACTTGGTCTTACAATATGACAATTAGTTTGCACACCATCTAGGGAAGTTCAGGAAATATTGGTTGAGGGCTATCACTGATGGAGGTGCGGTGCGCTTGGCCACGTTGCACGGGGAGAATCTTACCAGGTATTTTAATGGAAGTTGATGGAAGCCATATAAGGACAATCATGTGCCAAAAAAATGACTATATGGGCAGAGCATAAAAATCCATTGGTCTGCACGTGATGTAGATGGAATGCGCAGAATGGTGCGATACGAGCACAAAGGTGATGTGCAGAGGGAGAAACTAATCATTGTAACAGTGAAACTATGTGAAAAAGTGATTTTACCATTGGATGGAGCGGGTTTTGCGCATTTAATGAGGCGATGTTATGGGATTTTTGACCATTTTTACGAAGGTAAGATGCATTTAATGGAGATGCGATTGTTTTCACGTTGGATTTCCTCTAAAAGGAGGGGTGCAGGTCACATTTGGTTTCTTTAATTTATGAGTGTATTGTGCTCTGATCCCCTCTATGAATTGCATCGTAAATTTTTCTGTAAGCACTATATGTTTGGACAAGGGACCCCCACATCCAACGTAAGTAATCCAGATTTTATCTTTCATCTAAGAATGGTGGCCACTAATCCCAAGAGTGTTCCATCTGAGGAGAAATTTGTGCCTATCACAACATCGATAGAGCCAGGGTATGATGATGTCCATGGAATAGTACCTGAAGTTGAAGAAGTTGTGACTACGTCGGCTAAAGGACAGGGAAAAATGATGAAGGAGTCCTCCTCCAAGCCGCAAACCTCTCCTACGAATTTGGCATCCTTGCGACAAGATACGAAGGATAAGTTGCCTATGGGTCATCCTATGAAAAGATCAGTAAGTGCCACTGAGGAGGTTGCACTTATTGAACCATTCTCACGGATGTCATCGTATGTCAATTTGCACAGACCCTCCGTCTGCACACCAAATAATATAGATGCGTTGAGGGATTACCTTCAAATTTCATTAGTCCCATAGGTTGTCCACCTAATCAAATATATGTTTGGAAAGATTCCCGATGTCAAGTTTGATGACTATGACATTACGAATGAGCAAACATTCCCCTAATTGGCGTTGGAATGTTACCTAGAGTGCGTGCTCTATGGCAATGTAGTGAAGGTTGATCCTGTGCCATGGGAGCGCAGGCTGAGCAACGTCGATATCCTTAATCTGTTGAGGATTTATCACTTCGGGAGGTACCATACCACCACTATGTGCATCCGCCTGTTGCTAGAATTAGTGCATAATGAATGACTGTGTATTCAAGGAAGAATTCTTATAGATGTCCTGTTGATCCACCAGATCACCAGCCTACCCAAGAAGAGGCCTCATCCTGTGGCAAGTTTCGGTAAAATAAATGAGCTCAAGGTTGCTACTAAGGTAAAGAAACATTCCCAAGTCGGATGGGACACCTGGGATTCCTAGTACATCAGATTGCAGACCGGGGTGTGTGCCTAGGAACCTTAGTCCTAGGCTATGATTTGATTCACAAGTTCTACCCAAAGACAGTCCCTACACATGAAATTGCATTAACAGGCCAGTGCAAGAAGGGGCTCAGCTACAGCTGGTCCCAAGACCATTCCCAAGAATTTTTTGGACAATGTGCGCGAAGCATAGGAAGAAGGAAAGAATTTATGCTACTCTTGGTTATTTTTGTTGATTTCATTAGTAGCATGGGAGAGCCTAGAGAGTGAAATCCTCCCAAAATTGGATCCAGGCATATGCAAGGGCACGCGCTACGCCAATCTATGGGATTCCATCGACCCCAAGTGAGTGAAGGAGAACAAAAAATTTTGGTTGCTATTTGAGGGAATGTTGGCCACAGTAATTCATTCACAGCCTAGATTATCCCCTGCGGCATATTAAAAATAAAAATCTATTACAGACTTTCATATCACCATGCACAATGTGCAGATCAGGGCGTGGAACAACCCTATGTGGTATAACTTGCCCTTCATAGTGACAGAAGAAGAGATCGACTAGGTCATTGCGACCTGGCCAGAAGTGTCAAAAATTGGGCTTGGCTCCACCTAGCCTCTTTCAACATACTCTTTGGGAAAAGGGACAAATCCAAGATATAAAGAAAAATAAGTCGAGTCACGCGGTGAAAAAGATACAGAAACAGGTGCAGAAAAGGATGTCGGAAAGAATACGGAGCAGGAAATAGAAAAGGACAAAGAGAAAGATCTTGGAGGTGAAGCCAATGTGGACCTTGCTGGCCTTGATGGGTTGGATGGCACAAGAATGGAATCTCCACACAGAACGAAGCGTGGCGGAGAAATCTCCAAGGGTTGGAGAAAGAAGGGAAAAGGATCCAAATTTGGAGGCAAAGAAGAGATCACTTTGATAGAAGATGTCCTGGAAAAAATAGTTGATGTAGTCGCATCTGGCTCTGAAGATAGATGGACCACCATGGAAGAAAAAGGAAAGGTTGTAGTCGAGGCATTACAATCTAGTTTGTAGGTGCTGCAGTTGAAGACTGAGAATATAAAAGCGAGCGT
Organism: Pinus albicaulis; assembly: GCA_034641835.2. Classification (NCBI taxonomy): domain Eukaryota; kingdom Viridiplantae; phylum Streptophyta; class Pinopsida; order Pinales; family Pinaceae; genus Pinus; species Pinus albicaulis. The sequence continues at coordinate 313,033,989 of CM076581.1, read as the reverse complement.
GAATCAAGCGAGCCCTGCCTACGGCAATGATAGTCACTATAACAGACAACAAGATCTGCCACTTCTGTGGCATACCAGTCACTTTGAGGAAGTAAAAATTGTTCCTGCCAATGCAGACTTGCCTAGAGGTCGAAATAAATCTCTCCATGTTTCCGAGTGGAAAGCTACATGCCATCCAAACCATCATAACCAACGAACTGTAGTGCAGGGAGGTGCGCATGCAACAACAACTGAGTGAAATAGAGCAGAGGGTTGCAGCTAGACTAGAAGAGTCAATCCAAGCCCAGACATTGTAGCAGGCGATTGTGGCATAGTGAGCAGATCTCGAGCATTTGATTGAAAAATTATGCGGGGACCTCCCAGAGGTCAATATAGCCACAGAAGGGCTGACATCGTAGAAGATGGTGGACACAGTGTAGAGTGAAATTGATCATAGCATGGGTGTCCTAACACTCTTTGTTGCTGCCATTGAAGAATTTCAGACCAAAATGAAGAACCCAACATCGTTGTGACTCGAGACGAGTCGCAAGATTCTTTTGGGGGCCTATTGGAGTGAGGTCTCTTACGACCAAATTTGGAATAAAAATAATATATTTTTTGTAGTTTTTTGTAAGTTAAGTCATTCCCACTAAGTGAGCCACAGGTCAAGGGGCTTTGGGGTAGGCCAAATCTCCTCATTACTTCTAATGGGCTAAAGGGTAGAAGTAGTGTCCGCAAACTAAAATTTGCGGACCTTAGATGAGCGCAGGCTAAAGGTATAAATAAGAGTCTAGATTGAGTCGAGACGAAGTAAGTAGTAATAATTTTGACATGTTTTGATATTATAAGATAAGAAGTGAACTTGTTTGGGTTAGAAGGTTCCTGATGGTTGTGTGCACGAAGACCTTAGTCCTGCTATGAGCGAACCCCACAAGCTATGTGCGCGGGTAGAATGAAAGTTTTGTAAGGAATATTTGAACTGTGAATGAGTACAAGAATGTCTTGGATGAAATCTGAGTATCAAATGCATCTGTCTTATGCTTTCTGATCTATTTATGCATGTAATTTATATTTACTCTGTACTATGTGTTTCGATCGGTTACGGAATTGTCTTTAATGTTAGATGAACCATACATGAACAAATATATTGTTGTTAATCTTCAATGTTATGTGTTAAAGACTATTGGAAGGATTGAGGGATATGTATCGGTGCATGTGTAGGATAACTTGTGTAAATTGGCCTAGATCTATGTGGTTAGGGTTTCTGGATAGGGCTTCTATTGGGAATGTTAGATCACAATTACTTTAGATCTGAAGACACCCACATCATTTAACTCTCTCTCAGGGTGTGGAAACCTGGTTCCAGCAGCCCCCCATACTACTTTAGGTGATACTTTGACTTGCGCAAGTAGGTTACTGCTGAAACAACTAGTGGTGAGAGGGTTTTTTTTGTTAACCTTAACTCCGAACCTAGGTCAGGACCCTTGATTCCAACACATAGAATGGTGAAGTTATTTTTCAGATAGAAAATGTGAAAATTTGTGTATTTATGTAGTTCCTTCATTTCATTAGCACACCTTCCCACCTCAACACTTTTTCATTTTCTCTCTAACAAAAAAGTTCACTAGATCTTGACGTTTGAACTCCTGATTTCACCTTTGTGTTTGTTGCTAATTTTGAGGCTTTAATTTTTCTTACTAATGATCTGGGAAAATCACACGTTGCATTGGATATGGTAGAGGAACAGTTGCAAATGGTCTTCATGTTAATGGAAAGGTAAAGGAGGAAAGCACAATAGATACACACACAAAATGTGAGATTTTCATCTATTACTCCATTAAATAGAAACTTGATTCAACTATAGTTGAACCCAATATGACATATTTATTATTTTTAACTATCTTGTTATGTAAATATCAATTAGACTAAATACCTCATGCAAAATCACCTAACTTGACTTCTATAAATCTAGACCAAACTAAAACTAACTTATACTCTTTCTCTTGAGTATTCTGCATGCGGGAGTAATTACATATTTTAACACTCCCCCTTAATTATGACTAATAAAATAAAACATAACTCATCATAACTTCAACATTCTTGTTGGTCTAAGTCTCAACTAGGCTTATGACACCAAAGTTTCCTTTATGCAACTCAAATACATATTTTTTTGATGTCTTAGTGCATATATCAACCAAATGATTGTTTGATCTACAAGGTTCTAAATACATTTCTCCATTGCTAACAACTTCTCTTATAAAGTGGTACCTTCTACCTAATGTTTTCTCATATAATGGAGCACATTATTCATAAATAGTTTGATGGTTGATTTGTTGTCACAATAGATTGTTGTTGATCCTTCTTGTCTAAGATTATTTTCATCAAAATCTCTTCATAACCCTAACACTTGACTCTTTTCCAATGTCGCGACTATATATTCTACTTTTGTTGATGAAAGTTTCATCATAGGTTGCTTCTTACATGCCCATGAGATTACTCCTAAAACAAGATGAAACACATAACTGGAAGGGATTTTTCTATCATCCAAAGTCCCTACAAAATCACTATAAATATACCCAACCAAATATTTAATTTTTCATGCTTCCATACAATATGTCACAATTTGTAGTTCCTGCTATGTATCTCAGAATATTTTTCCCAAGTTTCCAATGTGAGTCTTTCGGTGACTCCATAAATCTAGAAATCAGACTAACTCTATGCCTAATATTTGATTTTTTAGTTTGGCGATACATATGACTTCCAAAAATATTTTGAATAGATTTTGTTTTACATAGGATCTTTCATCATCTTTGTTTAACTGTGTGTGTTGCTACTCATGTAGGTGTAGGTTTAGAAATTTCCATTCTAGATTATTTCATAAATTCTTTTACATATTTATCTTGACCAATAAAATATATATCTTTGATTTCTCATGTTTGATGACAAGAATATACTTCATAATACCAAGATTTTCCATTTCATTTTTTCCTTTATTGCTAATTTAAGTATTTCTAGTTCAAGATCACTTGTATAAATCGTATCATCTACATAAAAATCAACATTCAAAATTATCTCATGCTTATTTACCTTTTTATACAAGGTTGGTTCACTGCTACTTCTAAATCCATTCATGATCATTTAATTTTTAATTCTATCATACTAGGCTATCGGAGCCTCTTTGAGTCCATATAATGTTTTATTCAGTCTGTAAAATTTGTCCTTGTGACCTTCAAATTCATTAAAAATTTTCTTACATACACATTTCACACCAATGAGATTTTTATCTTTAGGTAATTCAACAAAATCCCACATACCATTTTCCTCTGTAGATTCAATTTGTATATTCATAACTTTCACCGAATTATACTAAATCTTTGATATCTTCTTCAAATGATGAGGCTTAAAATGGAAATAATGAAAGATTCAAATTAATATCTAAATAATCATAAATATCCTACAAAATTCTCAGTTTTCTCTTACCATTACTTGATTCACTACCTGATTGATATTTGGGATTAATTTTATCGTTGACTTGCTAGATGATCTAGAATGTCATGGAGTCTGTGTTTTCATGTATCTAATTGGTGACATTTCTTATGATGATTGTCACTCATTTTCTGCTACATTTTCTACTTCTATGACCGGTACTTTTGCATCAACAATTTTTTCCACACTACCATTCCATGGTTATTATTCTTTGAACACCATATATCAATATATTATAGTGTTTTTGGTGATAGGGTTATATCATTTATGTGCTTTTGAATACTCACTATACCTAGTAAATATACACATTTTACTTTTATCATCTAACTTGTCTCTTACCTCTTTATGCATATGCGTGTATACTATGCATCCAAAAACTCTAAAATGAGATACACTACAAAGCATACACGTCCACACTTTTTGCAAAATTTTATTTGTCATTCATTTCATAGGAGATCTATTAATAACATAAATTATGCATGCAATTGCTTCTTCATAGTACTCAATTGGAAATTTTTTTCCTTTCAACAGGCTTCTTGCCATGTTCATAAAATTTTTTTCTTTATCTCTTCCACTCCATTTTTCTGCAGTGTATATATGGTTGTCAATTTCATTTGAATTTAATGTTGTTTTCAGTAAGCATGAAATTGATTCCAATCATATTCTCCACAACAATCTAATCTCAATACCTTGATTTGATGGTAACTCTAATTCTCTACTAGGGCTTTTAATTCTTTGAATTTTTCAACCGTATTAGAATTCTTTTTCAAAAAATAAATCCACATAGTTCTCCTAAATTCATCAATAAATGTGAGGAAATAATAACTACCACCAATCGACTATGTCTGCATAGCTCCACACAAGTCGATATGAACTAGGTCTAGTGGCTTCTTTTCATTATATACAACTCCTTTTGAAAATATTTCACAATTTTTCTTTCCCAGTACACAACACACATAGGTACTATATGGTTCTTGGATGGGTGTTGATCCTCTAACCATATGTTTGTACTGAAATAATCTCAATCCATGAAAATGAAAATGTCTAAAATAGAAGTTTGGTAACTAATAATCATCAACACATCAAACCTTAAAAAGATTGACCTAATTTTCGTAATTGATGGCCAGAGGGAAATATTTGTTCTTCTTCATTTTAACCTTCGCTATCAACTATTTTCTTTGATACTTTCATATATGGGAAAATCTTGTCTGTAAAAAATAACTGTCTATCCTTACTGCATTAATTGACCGACACTTATCAGATTATGTTTTAGACCTTGAACATAGTATACCTCTGATATTTTCTTTGGCTCCCCCTCCTTGGCAAGTATGTTTACAACTCTTTTTCCATCTATGTCCATATTATTTTTACTTCCAACTTTATCTTTGTCTTGACTCATTCATCTAGATTTACAACTAGATATTTTTTGCTAGTCAGGTGGTTACTACAGCCACAGTATAATAACCAAACATTATCAATGTTTTCATGTATTATATTAAAAGCTAGCAACATGGAGTCACTATATTCTATACTCACATTTTCTCTCTTCCTTCCTTGAAAAATTATAATCATCCTTGATCAATTATACTCGTCTTGCAGTCATGCGCATAGTGACCAAATTTATTGCAATAATGTCATCTAGCCTTTGATTTATGGAGTCCTTAATTTTTGTTGAAACTTTTAGTATGGCTTCCACTTTCTTGTTCTTTCTATTCCTTACCATCTCTCTAACCGCCATTCCTTCCACCTCAACCTCTCTCTCTTGAGAAAGAAACCTTGCTTTTAAAAATATTTTCTATATAGGAATGCTTCCTCATTGGATAGAAGTAATCCCATCAATTCATTCGCTCACAATATCTCCAAATCCTTGGCTTCTCCAACAACTACTACTAAAACATCAAATTTAGTATAAACAACAACTACATTAAATTTAGTATAAAAAGACATAAAAACCTTTTCAACCTTTGTTTAATCTTTAATCTCATCACCATATATTGTTAATAAGTTTACAATGGTCAAAACCTTATTGATGAATGAATTAATATAGGCCACTTCCTTCATTTTTTGGTTTTCAAATTCTCTCCTAATATTTAGTAACTTTTAAAAATATTTACTTTGAGAATACCTTAATAGCTTGTTTCCAATATCTCTCCTGTTTTCTTTTCCAAATTTGTGGTAAATATTTTCTGAAATATAGCTTCATCCACTGCATTTTGGATAACTCGTAATGCATGTTCATTCTTCTTTCTGTTTGACCTCAGCTGGTTCCTATGTTCATTTGTTGAAGTTTCTTCATACGAGTTATCTGCAAGTTCAACATATGCAATCTTTATGTACTCCCAAGCATCTTGAGATTGTAATAACGGTATCCATCTTAATAACCGACATATCATAATTCTTCACTATGAACGGTGGAAGATGCGACTAAAAGATGTTTGAGCCATATTGAAAATCTATTTTTCAAATAATAATAAAATAGAACTTGTTTATTTCTTTTTATACAAGATTTAAAACCTAACCTTATAAATGTCTCCCAAATATATATTTGACAATACTTTTCAATATACGAAATGAAAACTTGAAAAGAAAAATATTTTTATCCTCTTTATGAATAAATTTTCCACGTGAACTTGAAAAGATTTCTCCTTATGGTATTTATATATAAAATTGCACACATGACTTTAAAAAATATATCTCCTTATGGAAATATATATTTGACAATACTCTTCAATATACGAAAAGAAAACTTGAAAATAAAAATATTTTTAGGGTCGTTATGAATAAATTTCCCACGTGAATTTAAAAAGGTATATCCTAATGGTATTTATCAATAAAATTGCCCACATGACTTTAAAAAATATATCTTCTTATGGTCTTTACGAATATACTTTCCCACATGATAGATGGTTTGTTGATCTTATTCCGGGGTCACGGTAACGCCCCTTGGCACATAGAGAGGTGGCGTTACGAGTGGTAACGTAAAGACGTGTAACATTGATGCAGGAGAATCACCCTACTGGTCATGCAAATTTTGAAAGGGATTTTTCTCTTCTCATTTGTATTTGTGTAAATTAGAATTAGGAAAATTTGTGGTAAGGCCATGTGTCTTAGTTCCAGAACACTTATTTGTTATGATATTTTGCCGAGATGGGATTGTGTAAAAATAACAAGTTAGGTTACCTGTTAGTTAGTTTAGAGTATCGGACGATTGTTCAAGTCCTCCTTTGTTTGTGAAAATATTTTCGAAATATCGTTGTTGCATATATTGTAATGCGTAGGTTAGGAGCGCATCTCCCTATTGTTTTTTTTCAAGAATGAATTCAGACATGCAGTATGTCACTTATATGTGTATAATTTTTTTAATTAGTGAAATTTTGAAAGGTTATGAAATTAGGAAACAGCCTATTTATTTTAATTTTGTTGATTTAGAATTTGGCGTGAAATTGTGAATTCATCTCAGACCTGTATATTGTAGAAAATTGATAGAGGAGGTAGTTTGGAAAGCGATGTTAAGGAGGCTCAACCAATGAGCAGGATGTAGATAATTTTTAAACGTCTATTTTAGGGATAATACAGTCATGACTTTCTCGGTATTTTCGATACACTGTCAAAAAGTTTATTAAGCTTTTGAGGACGACACATGCCTTCACTTCAACATTATATTGTTGTAGAATTATAATTTTTTTAAAGATTGGCTTCGTCTTCTGTTCAGTTGTGAAGCTCTGTCACTAATGAGATCAATGACCAGCGAGGAATGTGGTAATACAGAAATAATTTGGGTGCCAAGTCAATAAATCAAATCATATTGGTTCCCGCCCTTGATAAGATGAGTAAAAGGAAAAATTGACACCAAGAAACTGACCTTCCCCTTATCCGGTGTTTTCGGCGTGTTCCATAAAAGCTCCAAACACTGACCTGTTTGACTAGTCAGGCCTTTGGGTTCTGTTAACCGTGTTTACGTGGGGACGTAAGGCGTCGACCCCAAACCTCGACTCTTCACTATTGGACCCCGCGTTGTCGTGCAGAATATAATATTTATAAAGGGATATATATATTTGTATATCGAGCTTTTATCAAAGGGGTTGTTGTTTGAGAAAGCCACAATGATCATTTCCTGGGAATGAGGAGTTAAGTGTCGGCATGTCGAGCAAGGCTTTAATCCAAGAACATAAAATAATGAGGAGGGTTCGCCCCAAGCCAATTATGCATTGATATAAGATAAAAAGGATGAGGGTCACAGAATTGTAGGGAATCACGTGACCATAATCAAATAGGATGGTGTCTTAGAAATATTGAGTAATTTTAAAAAAACAGGGTTAATAAAAAACTCCAACCTGAGGGAAGGTGCAACCATCGACACTTGAAAACGGATATACGGAAAGAGGGCAGGCCACCAGAGGGGCCTGCAATCATTATGGTATGAAAATCTACAAATTAGGAGAAGTAGATTGAGGAAAAGAAAAATAAACAAACCCAATAAGGCAAAGAAGTGTTGCAGATTAGGGAATACTACAATAGCAAGGTGATTTATGTCAAAGTTTTGTAGACACAAGCATAAACATGAACAGTAGACCTTGCATAAAAGTAGAAGACCAAAGAGGTAATGTTTTCTCTCTTTATTTAAATGATAATAGATAGTTTGGTCATCTGTAAAAGACATGGTTGAGGAAGCAAAGACAAAGAATACCAGAGCAAAAGATACTCTAAAAGGGGCAAGAGATATCAGATACAAGAGAAACTATCACAGAGGATTGCGGAAAGCTAGGGAGAATGCTAGTCAATTGAGGAATTGTGAATAGACCAAAGAATTGAAAGAAAGAGAACCATGAAAGTATAATTGGTTCCATGTTTATGTTTTCCTAACAACATTTTTGAGTTTAAGTAGCATGAGATGCAGGAAGAGATGTTGTGGGCTTGAGATGCTTTACTCATAAAAAGTAGGAGATGATCTATGTTGAAGAGACAACTAATTATGTTCTAAAACTACTGTGGTAGAATAAACCCTTGCAACATAGAACTTACACATAGAGAGAAATATTTTAGTTGAGGTTGGAAGGAAGAAGGCGATAGAGGAAGTCCTCAAGGAGAAGAGAACAATAGAAGTTTTGAGAAGGTGAGCATAGGAGCACCAACAAGAGAGGAGCAAGGAGTGCTCAAAGAGTTTCGAAGACAAGGGAAATGATAAGAAGACCAATATCCAAGAGGAGGGAAACAAGAAGAAGACCAATGGCAAAGAAGAGGTGAGGTATCAATGTAACAAATAAGACGAGACTTGTTACAAGGCTAGGTTGCATGTCATGGTGAATATGGAGGAGAGTGTGCAAAGAACAAAGAAGAAGAAGGCGACCATAGCTGGTCATCATGAAGGGTCAAGTAGAATCCATAGCAAAGGGGGCAAGAAAAATGGCATGAGAAAACATAGGTAGGAAGAATTTGAAAGGGAGATGGCTGAGGTGAAAGCACAAGTTGATGCACTAATGCAACTCCTACAAGATAGGGAAGAAACAAAAAGAAAAAATATGATGAGGAGGCTCAAATTTTGTTTTAGACATAATATTTTTAAGAGGAAATACTCAAAATTCAAAGAGATAGGGAAGAAGTGGATGAGGACCTTAACGAAATCCTGGATGGAAGAAGAAAGACTCAGAGTAGCTGGGCCCTAGGAAGGAGCAGGTCATTTATGAAAACCATTTCTAGAAGGTAAGGAGAGGAGACTAGTGGAAAATATCATGGGCTATGAAAAGAGTCCAAAACAATAGGATGATCTATTGATAGAGGAATATGGAAGAGAGTCATGTTTTTTTTAGACTAACAAATTATGTGTGGATGCAGGTTTCCTAATCAAGGAAGATGAGCAACCATTAAAGGTTCTTGCAGATCGAAAGAATGGGCATATTGTCCAAGGGGAGAACAAGAAAATAAGTGGCTAGATATTGAGAGGGAGGAAAAATATTAGGTGGGCTCTATTGAAGGTACAAAGCACCATAAAGCTGAACAGGTGCTTGAGATTGTGGAGCAAGCAAATCCTTAAATTGAGTTTTGTTACATTGATAGTGAAAAACAAGAAGACATTGATTCAGAAAGTGGAAAACCTCAAGGAACTGCTACATGGGAAAGCAATGGAGAGTTATCTCATGATAACTTTGTAGATGAACAACATGGAGAAGCTCAGACCAACACCCTCCAAATTAGTGGGAGGAAGAACACCCACAGAGGTATAATTATTTGGTTATTTCTTGTTTTATCAAATATTTATTGGTTCATTTTTTAAAATATTTTGTAATGTGTTGAAGATCAATGGAGGTTTGGAAAAGAGAAGAAATTGCATGTTTTTCAAATTTGTGGATTGGGTCAGTATGAAGATGAACGAAGGAGAGCTAGTGAGAAGCGTTCAACACAATGTAATTCAGTTAATCAAAAGGAGGCTGAAAGATCCCAAGGACAAGAAGGCAACCTAGAGTATCTTATTAACAACAAGGAGACATCATTATCTCATGAAATCAACGAGGGAAAATAGTTGGATCATGAAGACAATTATGAAGTAAGATACATAAGCATAACTCAAGGATGAGAAGCATGCCGAGACATAGATGAGAAGGCTTATGGAAAAAAAGCCATTGTTCTTGGAAAAAATGAAAAGAATTTGATCCATGAAGTTTTAGGCTCATGGTGAAAGGGTTAAAGGAGGAACGCATTTGTCTGTTCAAACAAATACCCACACATTTGTAGTAGATGGTTAAGAGAAAGGAAATGTTTTACATAACATATATTTTGCATGTGTAGGTATGAGTAAAATTAGTAATTATAGAAATAGCCAGAAGCAACCTTTCATAAGGCCAACAAAATATTTGACATGGAAACAATGTTTTATGGAGATAAATGAAGAAAATTGGGAGAAGACCCTTGCAATTTTGGTACAAAACATTGTTGAGGAAGAGGAGGACTATGGAGAATGTGGAGCTAAAGTGCTTAAAGCCTCAAAAGGTTTCTTTGGACAAGAGACTACTCAAAGCATAATTGAAGTTGAAAAGGAGGGATAAAAAATTCTATCAAGAGAAGAAAGTAGGTTCGAGCATGAGATAAGTCTATCTAATGATGATTTATATCATTTGAAAAAAAGAAATTTGGGGCATAATTCTATTTTTAAAGGAGGCCGGTAGTTTTCCATAGCGTATTTTGTTGAAGGCAATAATAGGGAGGAATTTTGCTGGTGTAGAGGCCTTTTCTGTGGTGAAGAATGTAATGAGACGGAGAATGAAATCCTACAACGTTTGGAAATGTTCATCAAGAGACTGATGAACATCACACCACATATGAGGCAAAAGCATTTATTTGCAGATTCAACTACTTTTGGCCCAAACTAGTGAAACTCTTCCACTGCATCTTCACAAGATGGACCATGGATTGTCAATTTCATCTCTATTCAAAATGCTTCTTCGTTGTCAAACTATCATCCTCGGAACTCAAAGACATTATACTCTGAGAGGGCTATGGTTCTAGGGTTCTACCAGAATCTTCATCACCCCATGGTTCTCGGATTTTGATGTATACACTATTTATGTTTCGACAATGCTGGTTTGGGTTCGGTTACACAACCTTCCCCTGCATTTATGGAATGAAAGCGTTCTAGAAGGCATAGGGAACACCATTGGGAAATATATAAAAAAAGATACACACCGATTGGAGGAAATGATCTATTCCTTCACACGCATTTGCATGCAACTTTATCTCAGCAAATGATTACTAGAAAGTATACAGTTGAAAAACAAACAACAAATCTCGACACAACACCTAGATTACGAAAATATAACATTCCGATGTAGAATCTAGAGGCAGACCAGACACTTACAAAACACTTGTCCAGATGCAAAAATAGATAACCAAAAAAAGAACAGTAATGGGAATGCACCAAAGGGGTGGAAATTTCCCCCTTGTTACCTACATGAAGATGTAGAAGAAGTGGTCGAACCCACCCCCCATATCCCCCCACCCTCCGAAGGAGACCAAGCAACCATTGACAAAACCAAAAGTACAAATGAATGAAACACAAGATCCATTTGACCTAACTCCCTGGAAATTCCTGCAAAGGAGTCAATGGAAATGGACAATGGTGGGATTTCACTTCTTCATTCATCGAATACCTCAGACTCACACAAGGACAATGGGGCACACACATAATAAAATCAGCTTGCCCTTGTCTCTCCTTCACCATGACAAGGGGCATGGTGCAAGGTTGAGAAGAAGAAAGGGTGAAAAACTTGATATTTCTCCTCTTATGTATTTTAAGGAACCCTTGTATGATTATTGAATACTAATATTGACTGGTTGTTGGAAAACTACATGCTGATGCAACATGTAATTTTATTTTCATTAATAGAATTACGAATTTTTCCCAGGAAAAAAACAAATCCTACAACTATGGGAAATGTTCATCGAGATAATGACTGGTGGTGATAATTTATACCAACAAGGGAAAAGAAACATGTACCAACATGAGCATAGATTGAACTTGGAGGTTAAGGAGATAATGAAGTTGATAAAAGGAGTACTGGATCTATGGTATAATGTCAAGGAAAGAATGATTAGTTTCAACACTTTGCTGTCCAGAGGGGAGTGCATCAACATGGTAGAGATAAATAAATTGCAATGTAGGATTTTGGATTGAGGAAGAAAGAGGAAAACTAGAAGAAAGACGACTACAGAAGATTACCTCAACAAAGAAAGAGGTGTAGTGTAGAATCAAGTATGGGATAATGGAAGGCCTAAGTGAGGGCTAGAGCAACAACATGATTAGATATGTAACCAAGAACAACACTTTGTTTGGGACCCTAAAGGATTTTGCATATAATTGACCAAGAGGTCAAAAATATTTCCGTGGGGGGGTGTCATGCAATAACATCACCCTAGGGGTCATGTAGATTTCGAAAAGGATCATATTATCCCTATCCCTCATTTGTGTTTTTGTAAATTAAAAATAGCAATATTTATGGTAACACCAAATGTCTTAGTTCTAGAACACTTAGCTATTAAGATATTTTTCCCAGATGGAAAAATGTAAAAATAAAGTGTTAGGTTAGCTTTCGAGGAGTTTAGAGTATTGGACAATTGTCCAAATCCTTTTTTTTATATGAAGATATTTTCTTAATATTGTTGGTTTATATATTGTAATGTGTAGGTTTGGAGCACAGCTCGCTAGTGCATTTTTTGAAGAAAGAATTCGGACAGGCAGTATGTACCTTCAACTTCAATGTATATAATTTTTCTAGTCAGTGAAAGGCTCAAAGTTTATGAAATTAGGAAATTCTTTGTGTATGTATCTTCTGCATAGAGCCTCGTTATTTTAATTATGTTTATTCATAATTTGGCATAAAAGTGTGAATTCATAAGACCGTGACACCGTCTAGCCGGAGTTCAGGCCTTCGAGTTCTTTTCACAACGTTAGGAGGGAATTATCCCCGACTCCCGACCAGTGAACTCCGTGTCGCTGTGCACAATATATATATATATATATATATATATATATATATATATATATATATATATGATTTCTTAGAATGGCTCAGTTATCACTGCTCGGAGAATGAGGAGGTAAGTGTTATATCGTGGAGCAAGGCTTTAATCCAAGCCAATTATGAATTGATATAACATATAAAGGACAAGGGTCGAAGTATTGTAGGCAATCGCATCACCATATTGAAATAAGGTGGAGTCTGAGAAATCTCAAGCGATTTTAAGGAAAGAGGATTAAGTTTTACTCAAGTTGTATGAGTGGTGCAGAAATCAACCTAAAGGGAAGGTGCAACCATCAAAGTTTGTAAAAGGATCCTAGGAAAGACAACATGCCACCAGAGGGGCGTGATGTCAAACACGGCTGTTGTAGCGCCTCTCCTGCGGTATAGCACAGGTGTAGTAGCTTTTGAGGTGCATTATTTTACTGGCTCTTTTCACTTGATATGGTGGTGGCTCTACAGGTTCGTCAACACCTTCAATAAACCAGATTCGTGGATATTCTGACTCCTCAAATCGTGCAACTCTTTTTCAAATCTGATACAAATATGATAAAAGGATATTACAGGAAATTGCAAAAAATTATCTAAAAAAAAGTGAATCTATTACTTTATTAAACACAAAGTGAATTCAATTACCGCTAAACCCAATATAATATATTTATTTTTTCTAACTAAATTCTTAACTAAAGCTCAATCATACTCACTACTTGATTCATTCTCACAGTAAACCTCAATCATACTAACTACTTAATTCAAACTCATACAAATCATACCAAGTACTTCATTCAAACTCACATGACTTTTCTAAATTTACACTTAGCTCCAACTATGTCAGACTCTTTGGCTAGAATAATTACCTATTTTAATACATTTCAAGACCAAATAGAAGTTTTAGAATCCTTAGAGATGCAACCCACGATTATTATTCATATTTCTTTTTAAAAGTCCTCCTAGCGTAGAAGAAAATATAATGGAATACTTTAATAGAAAAAAAATCAAATCTACTTTCCAATGAAATTAATTTTAAATTTTAAATTGTATGGATTACACGTTATATATATACCAAAGCATAAGGTACCTTTACCAATTTGAAATGTTCACATGCAAATCGATTTCCTTAAAGCTAAAAAATTGAGAAGTATATACCTATTTAAAATATAAGCTTGCATGCATATTTTTTAATGTGTTTTGCCTGAGCCATATTCAAAGAATTTTTTCTTTCTTCATCTGTCTAGATGTATGGAACCCCCTGCAAACATTTGTTTAGATCAGACCGACATTGTTATTTGGCTCCTAAATCCTGGTAAGCGTTTTCTGTTGGTTTATTAGACTCTTATCACCTTCGCCTACATATATTTGATGCTACATTCGAAGTGATGGACACGGATAATAAGAATAGCTCAACCTACAATGTTTTGTAACGCGTCGTCTAAGTCCGCAACGATTTGGTTTCGAAAATAATAGGAATTTGGGTAAAGATTTTGAAAAAACTTAACAAAAAGAAAAATCGATAATAATGGAATTTGGGTAAAGATTTTGGGAAAATTTAACAATTTTTTTTTGCAAAGTATGGTTCCATCACTACTACATAAAGGGTATTTTCAGACATTTTTTTAAGATAATAGAAATCTTTTGTCTTAAAAATTCACTTTTTATTTTAGTCGTTTTAAATTAAAATTTAACGTCATTTGAATTGTCTTAAATATAAAATTTAAGACAAAAAGAGTTTGAGACAAAAATTGTTTTAAGACAAAACTTCATATTTAAGACAAAAATAGTTTGAAACAAAAATATTTTAAGACGAAAATAGTTTAAGACAAATGGTTTAAGACAAAACTTTACACTTAACACAAAAACACTTTGAGACAAAAATATTTTAAGACAGAAGAAATTTAAGACAAAAATTTTTTAAGACAAACTTTATATTTAAGACGAAAATCATTTGAGACAAAAATATGTTAAAACAAAAACAATTTAAAACAAAAATATTTTAAGACAAAACTTTATATTTGAGACAAAAACAACTTGAGACAAAAATATTTTAAGACGAAACATTATATTAAGACAATGGCCACTTAAGACAATGGAAATTAAGATGAGATTCATTTAAGACAATTAACAATTAAGACAAAACCATATCAATTGTAGACAATATAATCTTACATGACTTGCAAAATTGACTCTGATAGTGCACGCTAAGTCTGCCACCGTGCACGCTACTACTGTCTCGCGCCTATACCAAGGTTGCTATTTCACTTATCATTCACGTTATCCTATATAAATACAATAATTTATTGGGCTCTTCGTTTTGGTGGGGTAGCTGACTCTAAAGAAGCCGACAACTTTTCCTGGCAAGATTTCTCAGAGATCAATCCCTCTTATGTCCCTTTGATCTCTATTTATACGATTAGATACAACTTGTATGTCGTTGCATTCGATAGTACTATAAGGAGGGGGATTTTAAGACAAAAAAATATTTTGTTTTAAAATTTTTGATACGAGGTGCTAGTAAAAAAGGAAAAAGTAAAGAATTAGGGGTTTGTCTTTATGTTGTTTATGGGTTCTTCTGGAAGCAGAGTGATGGAGGCCGAAAACAACTGACGGGATTTAGGGCAATGGAAGATGACAACAAAGGTGCTTGGTGAGAGGAGCGATGGTGGCACTTTTTCCAAACATGGATAGGTAGTAACATTGGAGTACTTTTCGGGGTCTCCATCAATAGTGTTTTAATTTTTGTTTTTTGACTGTTTCATTTATTTTGAATGCTACTTCTATTTGTTGGTTGCTGCTATCAATACATTGTTGTGTTGAAACTTTTGATGGTCATCGACAACATGGATTAGATTCACTTAAAGGATGGTGGAGACAAGCTACATAATATCCACTGGTAGAAAATATGCCTACTTCAAAATCTTTATGATAACTTTTGCGAGAAGCAGACACTGAGGATACAAGATAGGATTGTGGAAGCATTAGTCACAATATTCACAAGGGCAGTAATTTTGGTTGTAAGTGTGGAGGTATATGGATTAAATGTAGCATTCACTGGTGTTTTTTGGTTCAATGCATCTAAGAATAATTATCTAAGCTAGATTCATTTTTTATCCTGATTTTTAATGATATTAAGGATCTCTGCTAGTTCTGTTGTTTCAAGGTACACTAATAACAATTTATCTTCCACTCTAGTTGTTGGTATACTCTGTGGTCTATCTCAGGTGCACTAGCTGGTTGTTTACATTGTCTTTTTTCTGAACCTTTGCTCATGTGGATCTTCCTACTCCTTCCCTCATTTGGGAATGATCAATCAGGTGATTTTCGAGGATCTTAGATGCTACCTGTTGTTCTTCTCTATGGTATGTTAGTAACCTATAAATATAGGATTCATAATTTTGACTTGACTGATGGTAGTCTTGTAAATATGTACAAATTTTGCTTTCTACAAATTATTTTCCCATATTTTGTAAAAAAATAAAAATCAAAAATAAAAAAATAAAAAAGAGGGTAATAAGTTCTAAAAGAAAAATCAAAGGACTTAGAAAAAATAATATACCCCAAAAGAAAAAAAATGAATAAAACATGAAAGTGTGCAAGTCTAAATGCGACTACTTTTACCTTTTCCAGTTGATTATGGCAGATTGTCAATAAATTCCATAATCTATTATGAGTTGAACAATTTAATATTGACTTGTCATTTTTCCATTTCAAAATGTTGTAGATAGTGAATAAAGAATTTTCATATAGTTTAATCATGATAATTGAGTAGTTAGGTAGAGAATAAAAGAATCCAACAGTTTATTCTGGATTCTTGAATGAAATAAGTATAGAATTAGATTATTACTGCTTTCAAAAAGAATAAAAGGTTGTAAGGTTGCTAGCTCAGATTAAAATGGAAGAAAAAATGTTAGAAGATATGACTCGATAGGTAGAAGAAGGTGGGAAACATCATTGTAAATATCTTTCACCAGGCTATAAATAACTAATTTCCCCTCACCATAGCAATTTGATATTCTAGAATATCATTCAAAGAAGCTCAAGGAATTTCCTTGACTTCTGTTGGGACTGGAACTAAGGCTCAATGAATGATTAGTTGAAAATGTTAAGTTTCTATATTAATCGCGGAAATTTTCATCATTTACCCTTGATGCACTTATCACCATTTGATCTCATATGTGAGAACTCTTTTCTTACTTAAATGTTACATAAAGGCCCATTTAATTAACTTCTTCCATTTTACAAAGCATAAAACCCTCAAAAATCATGATATACTAAGTAAAAGTGAATGAGTTATGAAAATGAAGCTTTACTCTAATTTTCACTTTCCTTAGTTTTATTTATGAATTTATGAGTATTCATTGTCCCTTTTCATATTAACACTTAACCTATTTTATTAACTCCCTATCAAATATCCTAGTCCTATTAATATAACTTATTTTATTTAATATCCCAAGAAACCCTATATTATATGCTTTTTATATCAAAGGTGTTACTCACATGTTGAAAAAACATCCTGAAATTATCCCTTTGATATAAAAATACCCATAAAAAATATTCCCACTCACATATAGTTTTAGAACTTGAAATAAATTTAAAACTATATAATACAGTTAAAATAAAACAAAAATCACATTCTGTATATTTAAAAAGGCACAGAAAAGCAATACCGTTACTCTCATTCCTGCATTACCTTTACCCAAGGTTAACGCTTTAAACTTACCCCTTTCCCCCAGTATATATTCCTTTACCAACGTTTGAACCTTGGTTAAATTTTATTAAACCCACCCCATTTTATGTATAAACTCCTTTTATACATAAACTTCATCAAATAAATATGCACCCTTGCATTCATTCCCATCCCTCCGATCATCCTCATCTCATTAATTTCACGGTCCAAATCTAATGTGATGAACCATTCCCTTGCCCCACCACTCCTCATCGGATTAAAACTCAACTGTTGATCATCCCTACTGAATAAGCGATTGACATTAAACTCGAGTCCCACCTTTCCTTACCCTGGAGCTTCCCAAGAGATCTCGACCATTCACATCATTCAATCAAATCCAACGGCGTATATTCAATATCACATAAAAAAAGTGATTGGGCAAAGTTTATGAAAAATAATGCGATAAAATTTGTTTCACGAAATGACCATCTGCTACATGTCCAAATTCTACTGGATCGCATTTCTAAAGTGAAAAACCATTTACCACCCAGGAGCAATGTGATAACCGCCAATGTTTTCACCTTCAATGCAAAAGAACCTCCCGCCATTGATTTTGACCTGTAATAAATGTTATTTATATTGATAAAACCTAAGGTTTTGACCTTAGTTTTTCATTACCTGCATACATTTGTGCCTTTTCCCTTTGAGAAATCACTCACAGACACCATTTCCAAGCCTCTACTGACCAATTTTCCCATCTGAAGCCAACTTCCCCTCTGAAATTCACCGCTGAAGACTCTCTACGCCTTCGACAAAACAACTACGACTAGTTTGAAGACTGGTACAACCTGAAAACGTCCTCGACTACCATAATACCATTAAAAAGGTATTTCTCTGAATTTCAAGCCTTCATTTCACAAATTTAAGAAAATTCAAACCAGTTACATTGTGAAATATAAACTGCCAAGTCTGAAAATTCCCAAACCTTGAAGAAACAGGGGGAACCCTGTCAAAATTTTCCCAGAATTTGCCATCTTCTCCAAATCTAGTTTTTCAGTATTTTTGAACATCTAAAGGAATTTTTCACGGTTGCAATCTATTCGAATTATAGTAAAATCCATTGAAATCCCTTTTCCAGTCCTGTGCACATTGTAAATTTGTGTTTCAATCCTAAAACCCTCACCGAGATTTGGAATTTTTCCTTAAAGTAGCTCAATTGGCCTTCTGTTTCCAAAAAGAGCTAAGAAAACAGTCTAATCTTGCTTATTTTTATTCAAAATGACAAGGAAACAAGTCACTCCGAAGACTGGAGGTCCCAAACCTCAGAAACCGGCCTCCAACAAGCTTCCAAACCCTAAACCTTCAAAAATCAATAAACGTACTCCTTCCACCACTGCAGATTCCACTGAAGTAGTTAGACCTTTGCAGCCACCTGTCACCTCTGAAGAAAAATTTTCATTAATTGATTTGGACTACAGAATCTCTAATCCTTCATTGGAATTGAACTTAATTGAAGTGCACAACTAGTGCTATGAAAAATTTGTGAAAAAAGTTGAAAATGATTTAACTTTCTGGGACTCAAACTTGCCTAAATATGTGGTTCCCATCACCCATCAAGCTCAATATTTATTTAGGTTATGTCAATTACACTATATCCCTGACCAGAGATGTATCGTAAACAAAGATAGAGAGTTCATTTTTTATATAATTGCTGAAGCCATCAATGATATGCTCCAACTGAGCCATGATCTAAGAGAAGTATCATTGTCCATTGAAGATTTAACACAACTCTATCTAGATATGGACTTTCCTAAAAGATTCACGATCTTTCAAAACATCTGTCCCACCCATGTTCATATTCCTAAGGTAAATCCACCTTATGACACTTTTGACTTCCCTGAGGGCTCTAGAAAAATCATTTCCATGCTTTCATTCGTTCTAGGCTATGCTAATGATGAGTTTATAGATGCCTCCATTTTAGGTTTCCTCTCCAGCTTGTGTCCAGGACAACATCCAGAACTAGTCTTCAATTTTTCCAAACTCATTTCTGATAATATGCATTATGAGTTGACTAAATTACCTGAGGAAGGAGTATTTAGATATTCATCCTATCTGTTACATCTCTTCCTATTTTTTCAAGCAAAAAAGTTCCCAGTTGTATTACAAAGATGGATGTGGAAGGTAAACCTCTTTCAGTGGTATTATGGATTTCTTCACTCAGAAAATACAACAGTGAATATAGCTATAAAGACTTCAATGATTTGTTTATTAAACCTTCCATGAATTTGTTGAAAAAAGCAGAGCCACCAAGGATTAATGAAGACCTTAAAATAATTTTACAGTTGCCTGAAAACTATAAGGTAGGAGACTAATATTTGTATGAAAATCACACAGAAATCAGAGTATATGGTGCACTCTTGGCTCCTTACAAATTACCGAAGTTTCTCACTACCATGATTTTTGCTTTAGAGTACTTGAGACATATGTTGAATGCAGATGTGGTGAATTTCATAGCTTCCAAAAAGAAATCATAGTTCAAGATAAAAAATCAAATTGGCCCCTCCATAATCAATAACAGAGATTCTTTGAAAGAGATAGTCAGCAAATTATCAGAATTTAAGTTCCACGAAATCTTTCACTGGAACTATGACCCTCAAGGTGTTTTGAGTAACCTCAGCGTCAAGTGTAAGTTAACTCCATTCCTCCATGACTCAAAGCCACAAATTGAAAAGTATGTTAATTATATTGAATGGGTTTCAAACACATTGATTGATGATATTCAGGGAATGAAAACAGATAACATGCAGGGAAAACAAATGTATATTACATAGGTGATTACAATTGGAAAACAAGAAGAAGTGTCCTATAAAATACCCAGAGAAGAAGAAGGCTATACTGAAGAAGCCATTGCAGATAGTAAAATGAAAATCCTTTACAACAAGAAAGCCAAAATGACAACTGCAGAGAAAGAAAAATCTATAGAGATAGATGACAATGAAGATCAAACAAACAATAATGGTCAACAAAAAGATGATGAAGCAACATTGATTGTCAATGAAACACTTAAATATATCCAACAGGATCAGGATCAACACAAAAACAGGATATAATAATGATAGAAAAAAAAACAGGTGTGTAAGTTCCTTCCTCTTCTAAATTTGTAGAAGAAAGATATTCATACATCTAGAAGAAGTTCAAGCAAATCAGAGATAGGAATGAGGAAATCAAGAATGAATTTTATTCTAAATTCCTTAAAGAAAAGCTAGGAAACAAAGATAGGTTGCTTACTGCATTTGACTACTCCACCAAAAAAATGCTCATATCATTTTTGAAACCCATAGTTGTTGATCCTAAGTCAATTGTTAATTATACAAAGATAGATGTAGAGGTGGACATTGATACAATTCATGAATTAGATCAGATTGAGTTCCACAGAAGCACAACTGAAATTCTATATTCAAAGGTAGTTCACAAAACCATGAGTGCTACCATGCTTCAAAAAGATGTATCTAATTTACAAACTCAAATGAAATTAGATAAAGCATCTCTATATGCTAAGGATTTGAGGATCGAGTCCTTAGAAGATTTGGTGATAGAAACTGGAGTGGATCCCTCCAATTTTGAAGTTGCTAAAATAATCATAAGGAAAAGGAATGAAGATATGGTTGCCTTGAGAAAGAAACTTAAACTTCCACAGAGTGAGCATCCACAGGCAAAGGAGATTCTTCAAAAACAAAAAGAAAAGGATGAGACTATGCATCTAGTACTGAAAATGAAAGCCCAAATCAAAGAAATGGAGAATCAGACAGAAACTCTAATGAAGGAAAATGAAACATTGAAAAGACCAAATGAAATCTTCATTCCTACGGTCATTCCAACTGTCAGTATTGTTGTTCCTTATACATTGGTAGAACATTTAGCATCAAAAGGAGTATTAGCAGCTGCATTGTCAATAACTTTTGTAGATACCTCTACCACTGGATCATCTACATCACAGGTACAACAAGAAACAGGTGAAACATTTGACATAGTAAAGGCCATGGAAGAGATCTCCCTAAATAATAATGAGACAATCAACTTGAAAAGCACCATTCAAATTCTTGAAACATCAAATAAAAATACATTGATTACTTCTAAGGGACATGAAAAAAGAGAAAATTGACTTCAAGAGCAGGTAAATATTTTGCAGCAACAGTTCAATCTAAGTGAACATGTATCATACATCAAGAACTATCTTTAGAACAACATAATTCAAGGCATACATCTACAGTGGCCTTCAATCCAAATAATTTATGAGTAGAAGGATTTACTCAAAGAAACACAAGTAGAAATTCAGAAGACAAAAGAAGAACTGGCTGACAAACCTTCTCAAGCTTTAAAGCTGATTACATTTCTAAACAGTAAAAATAGAGAAGAGCTTGAAGAAATGAACATTTAGGATAGGACTGAAACCATACTAAAAATAAAAAAGGTCGTAAGTAAAAGGAATATAATGAAGATTTTGGATGAAAGATGCAAAGACATGAACTTTTCAATAACAAAGTTCTTAGCCAAATACTCTATTTTAACACAAACAAGCCTTCTAGACCTTCATGGCTTCAATGAAAAACTAATGATTCAGACAGATTATGACAAGAAGATTAGAGCATATGCCAAAGAACAGGTGAACAAACCTCTGCCACAAGGTTCCCCAACTGGAAAAGTTATCTTAGAGTACTTTGAGAACTTGTTTTTCTTACAAAATGAAATTAAGCACATTTTCATTGTCAAGCCCAACGTTGCAAAGTACATAGAGGTTGATGAGAGCTACACGAAATTGAAGAAAATGAAAATTACTAGTGCATAAAAATGGCAGGAATTCACTAATTTGATACAAAGGTCTGCAAACAAGAGCAGAAAATTACATGAAAAGCAGAATATTACAGTTACCTAAAGGTAGAAATCAGATTGAAAGTGTATCAGGGTAATGATTAGAGTCAAAGAGTATCAATCAAAACAATTTTTACTGCGGGTTATTCGATCTCTATTTATATGATTAGATACAACTTGTATGTCATTGCATTCGACAGTACTACAAGGAGGGGGATTTTAAGACAAAAAAATATTTTGTTTTAAAATTTTTGATACGGGGCACTGGTAAAAAAGGAAAAAGTAAAGAACTAGGGTTTTGTCTTTATGTTGTTTATGGGTTCTTTGGGAAGCAGAGCGATGCAGGCCGAAAACAACTGATGAGATTTAGGGAAATAGAGGCTGACAACAAAGGTGCTTGGTGAGAGGAGCGACGACGGCACTTTTGCCGAACATGGATAGGAAGTAACGTTGGTGTACTTTTTGGGGTCTCCATCAATAGTGTTTTAATTTTTGTTTTTTGACTGTTTCATTTATTTTGAGCGCTACTTTTATTTGTCGGTTTCTGATATCAGTACATTGTTGTGTTGAAGCTTCTGATGGTCATCGACAACATAAATTAGATTCACTTAAAGGATGGTGGAGACAAACTACATAATATCCACTGGTAGAAAATATGCCTACTTCAAAATCTCTATGATAACTTTTGTGAGAAGCAGACACCGAGGATAAAAGATAGGATTGTGGAAGCATTAGTCACAAAATTCACAAAGGCGGTAATTTTGGTTGTATGTTTGGATGTATATGGATTAAATGTAGCATTCACTAGTGTTGTTTGGTGCAATGTGTCTAAGCATAATTATCTAAGCTAGATTCATTTTTTATCCTAATTTTTAGTGATATTAAGGATCTCTGCTAGTTATTTTCTTTCAAGGTACACTAATAACCATTTATTTTCCACTCTAGTTGTTTGTATAATTCGTGGTCTATCTCAGGCGAACTAGCTGGTTGTTTACATTGTCTTTCTTCTAAACCTTTGCTCATGTGGATCTTCCTGCTCCTTCCCTCGTTTGGGAATGATCAATCAGGGTGTTTTCGAGGATCTTAGATTCTACCTGTTGTTCTTCTCTATGGTATGTTGGTAACCTATAAATATAGGATTCATAATTTTGACTTGACTGATGTTAGTCTTGTAAATATGTACAAATTTTTCTTTTTGCAAATTATTTTCCCATATTTTGTAAAGAAATAAAAAAATCAAAAAGAGGGTAATAAGTCCTAAAAGAAAAATCAAAGGACTTAGAAAAAATAATATACCCCAAAAGAAAAAATATGAATAGAACATGAAAGTGCGCAAGTCTAAATGCCACTACTTTTACCTTTTCCAGTTGATTATGGCAAAGTGTCAATAAATGCCATAATCTGTGATGAGTTGAACAATTTAATCTTGACTTGTCATTTTTAAATTTCATAATGTTGTAGATAGTGAATAAAGAATTGTCACACAGTTTAATCATGAAAATTCAATAGTTATGTAGAGAATAAAAGAATCCAACAGTTTAATCTGGATTCTTGTATGAAATAAGTATAGAATTAGATCTTTTACTGCTTTCAAAAACAATAAAAGGTTGTAAGGTTGCTAGCTCAAATGCACCTGATTAAAATAGAATGAAAAATGTTAGAAGATATGACTGGGTAGGTAGAAGAAGGTGGGAAACATCATTGTAAATATCTTTCACCAAGCTATAAATAACTAATTTCCCCTCCCCATAGCAATTTGATATTCTAGACTATCAGTCAAAGAGGCTCAAGGCATTTCCTTGACTTCTGTTGGGACCGGAACCAATGCTCAATGACTAATTAGTTGAAAATGTTAAGTTTCTATATTAATCCCAGAAATTTGTGTCATTTAGCCTTGATGCACTTATCACCATTTGATCTCCTAAGTGAGAACTCCTTTCTTTCTTAAATGTTACATAAAGGCCCATTTAATTAACTTCCTCCATTTTACAAAGCATAAAACCCTCAAAAAACATGATATACTAAGTAAAAGTGAATGAGTTATGAAAATGAAGCTTTACTCTAATTTTCACTTTCCTTAGTTTTATTTATGAATTTATGAGTATTCATTGTCCCTTTTCATATTAACACTTAACCTATTTTATTAACTCCCTATCAAATATCCTAGTCCAATTAATATAATTTATTTTATTTAATATCCTAGGAACCCCTATATTATATGATTTTTATATCAAAGATATTACTGAAATTTTGAAAAAACATCCCGAAATTATCCCTTTGATACAAAAATACCCATAAAAAATATTCCCGCTCTCCTATAGTTTTAGAACTTGAAATAAATCTAAAACTATATAACACAGTTAAAATAAAACTAAAAGAACATTTTGTATATTTAAAAAGGTGCAGAAACCAATACCATTACTCCCATTCCCATATTACCTTTACCCAAGGTTAACGATTTAAAATTACCCCTTTCCCCCAATATATATTCCTTTACCAAAGTATGAAATTTCGTTAATTTTTATTAAACCTTCCCCATTCTATGTATAAACTCCTTTTATACATAACTTCATCAACTACCTATGCTCCCTCGTATTCATTCCCATCCCTCCAATCATCCTCATCTCATTAATATTACAGTCCAAATCTAATTCAATGAACCATTCCCTTGCCCCACCACTCCTAATCGGATTAAAACTCAACCGTTGATCATCCCTATTGAATCAATGACTGACATTAAACCCGGGTCCCACCTTTCTTTACCCTGCAAATTCCCAAGAGATCTCGACCATTCACATCATTAAATAAAATCCAACGGCATATATTCAATATCGCATAAGAAAAGTGATCGGGCAAAGTTTATGAAAAATAATGCGATAAAGGTTGTTTCATGAAACCATCATCTGCTACGTGTACAAAGTCTACTGGATCTCATTCCAAAAGTGAAAAACCATTTACTTACCAGGAGAAACGCGATAACCACCAATGTTTTCACCTTCAATGCCAAAACACCTCTCGCCATTGATTTTGACCTGTAATAAATGTTATGTATATTGATAAAACTTAAGGTTTCAACCTTAGTTTTTCATTACTTGCATACCTTTGCACCTTCTCCCTTTGAGAAATCACTCACAGACACCATTTTCGAGCCTCTACTAACCAATTTTCCCATCTGAAGCTAACTTCCCCTCTAAAATTCAACGCCGAAGACTTTCTACGCCTTCGACCAAACAACTGCGACGAGTTTGAAGACTGGTACAACCTAAAAACCTCCTCGATCGAAATAATACCATTAAAAAGGTATTTCTCTGAATTTCAAGCCTTCATTTCATAAATTTAAGAAAATTCAAACCAGTTACATTGTGAAATATAAACTGCCAAGTCTAAAAATGCCCAGGCCTTGAAGAAACAGGGGGAACCCTGTCAAAATTTTCCAGAAATTTGCCATCTTCTCCAAATCTAGTTTTTCAGTATTTTTGACCATATAAAGGCATTTTTCACGGTTGAAATATATTTGAATTACAGTAAAATACATTGAAATCCCTTTTCCAATCCTTTGCACATTGTAAATCTGCATTACCATCCTAAAACCCTCGCCCAGATTTGGAATTTTTCCTAAAAGAATCTCAATTGGCCTTTTGTTTCCAGAAAGAGCTAAGAAAACAGTCTAATCTTGCTTATTTTTATTCAAAATTACGAAGAAAAAAGTCACTCCTGAGACTGGAGGTCCCAAACCTCAGAAACCAGCCTCTAGCAAGCTTCTAAACCCTAAACCTTCAAAAATCAATAAACCTACTCCTGCCCTAACCGTATATTCCACTGAAGTAGTTAGACCTTTACAACCACCTGTCACCTCTGAAGAAAATTGTTCATTAATTTATTTTGGATACAGAATCTTTGATCCTTCATTAGAATTGAACTTAGTTGAAGTCCACAACTAGTGCTATGAAAAATTTGTGAAAAAAGTTGAAAATGATATACCTTTCTGGGACTCAAACTTGTCTAAATATTTAGTTCCCATCACCCATCAAGCTCAATATTTCATTAGGTTATGTCAATTACACTATATCCCTGACCAGAGATGTATCGTAAAAAAAGATAGAGAGTTCATTTGTTATATAACTGCTGAAGCCATCAATGATATGGTCCAATTCAGCCATGATCCAAGAGTAGTATCACTGTGCATTGAAGATTTAACACAGCTCTTTCATTTTTTCTAGGCTATGCTAATGATGAGTTTATAGATGCCTCCATTTTAGGTTTCCTCTCCACCTTGTCTCCAGGATAACATCCAGAACTAGTCTTCAATTTTTCCAAATTCATTTCTAATAATATGCATTA
The DNA here is from genome assembly GCA_034641835.2 of Pinus albicaulis. NCBI lineage: Eukaryota > Viridiplantae > Streptophyta > Pinopsida > Pinales > Pinaceae > Pinus > Pinus albicaulis. The sequence goes on along the minus strand of CM076581.1, from coordinate 313,007,145 downwards.
TGAGTTGACTAAATTACCTGAGGAAGGAGTATTCAGATATTCATCCTATCTGTTACATCTCTTCCTATTTTTTCAAGCAGAAAATTTCTCAATTTCATTACAGAAGATGGATGAGGAAGTTAAACCTCTTTCAGTGGTACTATGGACTTCTTTACTCAGAAAAGACAACAATGAATACAACTATAAAGACATCAAAAATTTGTTTCTTAAACCTGCCATGAATTTGTTGAACAAAGCAGAGCCATTAGGGATTAATGAAGGCATTAAGAGAATTTTACAGTTGCCTGAAAACTGTAAGGTAGGAGAATGGTATTTTTACGAAAATCACACAGAAATCAGAGTATATGGTGGACTCATGGATCCTTACAAATTACCGAAGTTTCTAACTACCGGGATTTCTGCTTTAGAGTACTTGAGACAGATCTTGAAGGCAGATGCAGTGAATTTCGTAGCTTCCAAAAAGAAATCATAGTTCAAGCTAAAAAATCAAATTGGCCCCTTCATAATCAATAATAGAGATGCTTTGAAAGAGATAGTCAACAAATTATTAGAATTTATGTTCCAAGAAAGCTTTCACTGGAACTATGACCCTCAAGGTGTTTTAAGTAACCTCAAGGTCAAGTGTAAGTTAACTCCGTTCCTCCAGGACTCAAAGCCACAAATTGAAAAGCATGCTAATCAGATCGAATCGGTTGCAAACACATTGATTGATGATATTCATGGAATGCAAGCAGACAACATGCAGGGAAAACATATGGATAGTACACAGGTGATTACAGTTGGCAAACAAGCAGAAGTGTCCTATAAAAGACCCAGATAATAAAAAGGCTATACTGCAGAAGACATTGCAGATAATAAAATTAAAATCCTTTACAGCAAGAAAGCGAAAATGAAAACTGTAGAGAAGGAAAAATCTATAGAGATACATGACAATGAAGATCAAACAAACAATAATGGTCAACAAACAGATGATGAAGCAACATTGATTGTCAATGAAACACTTAAATGTATTCAGTAGGATCAGGATCAACACAAAAACAGGATATAATAATGATAGAAAAACAAATAGTAGTGGAAGTTCCTTCGTCTTCTAAATTTGTAGAAGAAATAGATTCAGACATCCAGGAAAAGTTCAAGCAAATCAAAGAAAGCAATGAGGAAATTAAGAATGGATTTTATTCTAAATTCCTTAAAGAATAGCTAGGAAACAAAGATAGGTTGCTTACTGCATTTGATTACTTCACCAACAAAATTCTCATGTCATTTTTGAAACCCACAGTTGATGATCCTAAGTCAATTTCTGATTATACAAAGACAAATGTAGAGGTGGACACTGATACAATTCATGACTTAGATCAGATTGAATTCCACAGAAGCACAACTGAAATTCTATATTCAAAGGTAGTCCACAAAACCATGAGTGCTACCATGCTTCAAAAAACTATATCTAATTTACAAACTCAAATGAAATTAGATAAAGCATCTCTACATGCTAAGGATTTGAGGATCGAGTCCTTAGAAGATTTGGTGATAGAAAATGGAGTGGATCCCTCTAATATTGAAGTTACTAAAACACTCATAAGGCAAAATAATGAAGATATTGCTTCCTTGAGAAAGCAACTTAAACTTCTAGAGAGTGAGCATCCACAGGCAAAGAAGATTCTTCAACAACAAAAAGAAAAGGATGAGACTACGTAGCTAGTACTAAAAATGACATCCCAAATCAAAGAAATGGAGAATCAGATAGAAACTCTAATGAAGGAAAATGAAACATTGAAAAGAGAAAATTAAATCTCCATTCCTACAGTCATTCCAACTGTCAGTACTGTTGTTCCTTCTACATTGGCAGCACATTTAGCACAAGAAGGAGTATTAGTGATCCGGATTTATGTAGGAACGCAACAGAATAAACATATAAACATAAACATAGAGATGCAGCGGAAATAACACTTCATTTCATTAATATCAAAGAACTGAAATTTTCTTACAGACGGAATGGAAATAAAACTAGCTAGGGCGCTGGTAGCTATCTCTGAGAAGAGATGTGGCGGCTACAGGCCTCTGAACTGAGTTACAATGAGGCTTGAGGGCCTATTTATCATTTAGAAACAATGGGAAATCCTAAACAGCCAAAACCCTAAACCTAGGAGATGAAGCGCCAAAACTATGGGCCCCGTTTGGGTAAATTGGTGTTTCAACTTCCCAGGGGCGTAACTTTGGCATACGATCTCCGTTTGACGCGTACCATACCTCGTTAGAAAGATCTATCCGAGGAATACAAATTTGGAATGAGCAACATCGGTCCATGGACCCATGTTGCTCTCCGTTTTCCCAAAAAACGTCGTTTAGGGCCTCAAAACGGCTCAGGAAGTTTAGGACCCGAAAAACTGCTAAAAATAGTAAACTGTGCCGAAACTGAAAAACTGAAATAGACAATGGTGGAGCCCCAAGTGGAATAGGCGGGTGACCACCAATATCCACCTGGATCATTCCTCCCCCCTGAGGAAGCAATGGTCCCCATTGCGTTAAGTTCCTCCATGAGATGAGGAAATTTCTGCTGAACTTGGTCCCTGGTGAACCACTTTCCTTGGTGCAGGAGTTGGCCAGCTTTGACAACCCGATATAGTTGGATCTTCTGCTGGTGAGTGTTATTGATTTGCATGTCCATGATGCAATCTGTGGTGGCCTGTTCCATGCAGTCTGGATTTAACTCAGTTGGTGTGAGTTGTTCTGCAATGTCCGAGGTGTCCGGTAGAGGTGGGAAGTAAGGACGAAGGCGATCCACATTGAAGACTGGGTGCAGACCAAGGAATGGTGGAATACTGAGCTCGAATGCATTGTTCCCTACGGCCTTGGTGATGGTGTACGGCCCGTATCGGAGCGGGCGAAGCTTGCGGTGGGGTCCAGTGAGGCGCTCCTTCTGCAAATGTAGCCATACTTTGTCACCCACCTGGAAGTTGTGTGGCACCGGGTGTTGATCATGGCGTTGCTTGTACTTGGCATTGGCTCTGTCCAATATATCATGAACCTGTTGGCGGATGTGTTGAATGCGCTCGATGAAGCTACTGGCTTTGTCAACTTCAGACTGGACATGAGCTGAATTGGCCTGAGCAGTTGCAAATGGCATGGCTACGTCAATGGGACATAGTGGCTGGAATCCCAAGCCCACCTGAAAGGGGCTATGGCCGATTGAACTGTGGAGAGCCCAATTATAACTATGTTGTACATAAGGGAGGCTCTCATCCCATGTGCGTGGATGCTTTAAATTGTACATGCGCAGGATGTGTACAATCATTCTGTTGACGACCTCTGTCTGGCCATCTGTTTGGGGATGGAAAGCTGTGGACTTGGTGAGCTTGGTATCCAACATCGACCAGAGGCTGGACCAAAATGTGCTGAGGAACCTGCTATCCCGATCTGATATGATAGACTGTGGGATTCCAAAGTGCACCCACACTCGTTCAAAGAAGAGTTTAGCAGTGGCTTCTGCTGTGATATTCTTCTTGCAGGCCGCCATAATGGCCATCTTCGAGAATCTGTCAACAACCACAAAAACACAGTCATTTCCCTGCTTAGTAGAAGGTAGGCCCAACATGTAATCCATGGAGATGGACTCCCAAGGTCGACTAGGGGTAGGTAGAGGAGTATATAGGCCTTGCTTCTTGATGGTCGGTTTGGCAATGGCACAAGCAGTGCAGGATCTGATGTGCTTCTCGACATCCTTTCGAAGGTTCGGCCAATAGAAATATTTCTGCAGGATTGCTACTGTTTTCTCGACCCCGAAATGCCCAGCGACTCGACTGTAGTGTGCTTCCCATATCATCTTGGCACGCTCGCTTGAAGGAACACAAAGGTGTCCCATGTGACATAAAAGTGCATCTTGGAGGTGAAACTTTGGAACTTGCATACCCCCCAAGAGTGCCTTGTAAGTTTGGCCGAATTCTGGGTCACTCTCATAGAGAAGTGGCCAATCAGAAGTCTCGTGCCCACAAGAGTTGAGCACAGTGGTGAGCGCCACGATCGGTGGTCGGCTGAGGCAGTATGCAACATGATTGGTGCTACCCTTCTTGTACTTGATGTTCAAATGAAACTGTTGCAGATATGTGGACCACTTCTGATGGCGATCATTCTGCAACTTCCCTTGTGTCTGTATGAACTACAGTGGCCGGTGGTCTGTGTGGATGATTGTTTCCTTCCCCAAAATGTAATGCTTCCATTTTCGACAAGCTTGCACAATGGAATACATTTCTTTGTCATAGGTGGGGGTGTGAGCTGTGTCTGAACAATGTCTCTTGTGAAATGCCTTTGGATATACTGTTGAGTAAGAGCGCTGATAGCATAGTCAGAGGCATCTGTCTCGATCTCAAATGGCTATTGCAAGTCTGGTAAAGTGAGCACTGGGGCAGAACAGAGGCGATTTTTCAATTCTATGAACGCCTTCTGTTGGCTAGAATTTGGGAGAAATTTTTAATTTCTCGTCTGAGAAAATAGTCAACTCTATTTCTCGACCGAGAGTTTTAAAAACTCTCGTCCGAGAGTTTTATTGGGTTTAACCGGAGTTAAAAATCTCTCAAACGAGAGTTATGCATTTTCTCGTCCGAGAGTTTTATTGACGGAAACTCTCGGGAAGACTTTCATACGAGAGTTTAAAAAACTCTCGGCCGAGAGTTTAGAAAACTCTCGTATGAGAGTTTTGAAAACTCTCGTATGAGAGTTTTGAAAACTCTCGTATGAGAGTTTTGAAAACTCTCGTATGAGAGTTTTGAAAACTCTCGTATGAGAGTTTTGAAAACTCTCATCCTAGAGTTTTTTCAACTCGAGTTTTATTCCTATAATAAAACACAACAATTATTAATTTTTTAGAATTGGTACTTTATATAATTTAAATAGTACTTTATTAAAATTAAAAAATGATAAAAAATAATAAAATAATAATTTTATTTTAAATTATTTTATTATTATTAATGATAAAAAAATACATGAAGATTTAATTAAATAAAATTTGTTACAATATTTTGTAATATCAATGTTATATAAAAAACTAAAAATATTTTATATAAAACTAATTGATATATTAATATAAATAAAATAAAATTCTAAAACATAAATCAAAATAAAAACAACTATATATAATTTATATAATATTTTTTTTTGAAATTAATGAATAAATTTAAATTTAAAAAACAATTGACTAAATGCAATGAGGTGATAAAGGAGACAATGCATAGCACCTTAATATTGTTATAAATTCTTGGAAATCTTGAGAAATTTTTGAAGTGAGATGAGCTTCTTGGAATGGGTCACTTTATCTTCCACTTCAGTTTCACACAATTAACTTGAAAGGAAGTCTATTTTCCTAGGTATGGATGTAAGGGAATGAACAATATTATTTGAACATTGAGTGAGATGCCCTTCGTGGAATGGGTCCTCCTATATTCCACTTTAGTTTCACAAGATTAAATTGAAATGAAGTTTATTTTCCTAGGTATGGATGTAAGGGGATAAAGAATATTATCTGAAAAGGAAATGAATGTTAAGTGTGACATTCCAAGAAGAAGTGTATGGTATTGGAGAATTATGTTATTGCAGAAAACTAAACCTTGACCCCTTAACTCTTGACCCCTTAAACCCTAATTCCTAACCCCTAACCCCTAAACCCTTAACCCCCTAAACCTTAAACCTCTAAACCCTTAACCCCTAACCCATTTACCCCCACTAAACCTCTAAATCCCTAACCCATTTACCCCCACTAAACCTCTAAATCCCTAACCCATTTAACCCCTAAACCCTTAACCCCTACCCCTAACACGTTAACCCCTAACCCATTTAAGCACCTAAACCCCAAAACCCCTAACTCCTAACCCCTAAAATACTTAACTGCTAAATCCCCTAACACCCTAAACCTCTAAACCAATCCTAACCCATTTAACCCCCTAAACCTCAAAACCCTAACCCCTTAAACCCTAATTCCCAACCCATAACCCTGGACCCCTTAAACCCTATTTCCTAACCCATAAACCCTTAACCCCTAACCCCTTAAACCCTAATTCCCAACCCCTAACCAATTCAACACCCTAAACCCCTAAAAACCTAACCCATTTAAGTGTTTATTCCATTTAACCCCTAAAAACCTAACCCCTAACCCCTAAAATCCTTCACTGCTAAATCCCCTAACCCCCTAAACCTCTAAACCTATAACCCATTTAACCCCCTAAACCCTAAACCTCTAAACCCTTAACCCTTAACCCCTTAAACCCTAATTCCCAACCCCTAGCCAATTCAACACCCTAAACCCCTAAAAACCTAACCCATTTAACCCCATTAACCCCTAACTTCTAACCCCTAAAATTCTTAACTGCTAAATCCCCTAACCCCCTAAACCTCTAAACCAACGATAACCCATTTAACCCCCTAAACCCTAAACTTGTAACCCCTTAAACCCTAATTCCCAACCCATAACGCATTCAACCCCTTAAACACCTAAACCTCTAACCCATTAACCCTTGACCCCTTAAACACTAATTCCTAACCCCTAACCCATTTAACCCCCTAAACCCTAAACCTCTAAACCCTTAACCCCTAACCCATTTACCCCCACTAAACCTCTAAACCCCTAACCCATTTAACCCCTAAACGCTAAACCTCTAAACCCCTAACCCATTTAGCCCCTAAACGCTAAACCTCTAAACCCTTAACCCCTACCCCTAACTCGTTAACCCCTAACCCATTTAAGCCCTGAAACCCAAAAAACCATAACCCCTTAAACCCTAATTCCCAACCCCTAACCAATTCAACACCGTAAACCCCTAAAAACCTAACCCATTTAAGTGTGGATTCCATTTAACCCCCAAAACCCTAACCCCTAACCCTTAAAATCCTTCACTGCTAAATCCCCTAACCCCCTAAACCTCTAAACCTGTAACCCATTTAACCCCCTAAACCCTAAATCTCTAAACCCTTAACCCCTAAAACCCTAATTCCCAATGCCTAACCAATTAGACACCCTAAACCCCTAAAAACCTAACCCATTTAACCCCATTAACCACTAACTTCTAACCCCTAAAATCCTTAACTGCTAAATCCCCTAACCCCCTAAACCTCTAAACCAACCCTAACCCATTTAAACCCCTAAACCCAAAACCTATAACCCCTTAAACCCTAATTCCCAACCCATAACCCATTCAACCCCTTAGACACCTAAACCTCTAACCCCTTAACCCTTGACCCCTTAAACCCTAATTCCTAACCGGGCTAACCCATTTAACCCCCTAAACCCTAAACCTCTAATCCTTTAACCCCTAACCCATTCACCACCACTAAACCTCTAAACCCCTTACGCATTTAACCCCTAAACCCTAAACCTCTAAACCCTTAACCCATACACCTAACCCATTTAAGCACCTAAACCCCAAAACCCCTAACCACTTCAACACCCTAAACCCCTAAAAACCTAGCCCATTTAAGAGTGGCTCCATTTAACCCCCAAAACCCTAACCCCCAACCCCTAAAATCCTTCACTGCTAAATCCCCTAACCCCCTAAACCTCTAAACCTATAACCCATATAACCCCCTAAAACCTAAACCTATAAACCCTTAACCCCTAACCCCTTAAACCTTAATTCCCAACCCATAACTCTTGACACCTTAAACCCTAATTCATAACCCCTAAACCCTTAACCTCCTAAACCCTAAACCTTTAAACCCTTAACCCATAACCCATTTACCCCCACTAAACCTCTAAACCCCTAACCCATTTAACCCCTAAACCCTAAACCTCTAAACCCTTAACCCCTACCCCTAACCCGTTAATGCCTAACCCATTTAAGCCCCTAAACCCAAAAACCCCTAACCAATTCAACACCCTAAACCCCTAAAAACCTAACCCATTTAAGTATGGATTCCATTTAACCTCCAAAACCCTAACCCCTAACCCCTAAAATCCCTCACTGCTAAATCCCCTAACCCCCTAAACCTCTAAACATGTAACCCATTTAAGCCCCTAAACCCAAAAACCCCTAACCAATTCAACACCCTAAACCCCTAAAAACCTAACCCATTTAAGTGTGGATTCCATTTAACCCCCAAAACCCTAACCCCTAACCCCTAAAATCCTTCGCTGCTAAATCCTGTAACCCCCTAAACCTCTAAAACTATACCCCATTTAACCCCCTAAACCCTAAACTTCTAAACCCTTAACCCCTATCCCCTTAAACCATAATTCCCAACCCATAACCCTTGACCCCTTAAACCCTAATTCCTAAACCCTAAACTTTTAACCCCCTAAATCCTAAACCTCTAAACCCTTAACCCCCAAACCATTTACCCCTACTAAACCTCTAAACCCCTAACCCATTTAACCCCTAAACCCTAAACCTCTAAACCCTTAACCCCTACCCCTAACCCGTTAACCCTTAACCCATTTAAGCCCCTAAACCCCAAAACCCCTAACCCCTTAAACCCTATTTCCCAACCCATAACCCTTGACCCCTTAAACCCTAATTCCTTACCCCTCAACCCTTAACCCCTAATCCCTTAAACCCTAATTCCCAACCCCTAACCAATTCAACACCCTTAACCCCTAAAAACCTAACCCATTTAATTGTGGATTCAATTTAACCCCCAAAACCCTAACCCCTAACCCCTAAAATCCTTCATTGCTAAATCCCCTAACCCCCTAAACCTATAAACCTGTAACCCATTTAACCCCCTAAACCCTAAACCTCTAAAACCTTAACCCCTAACCCCTTAAACCCTAATTCCCAACCCCTAACCAATTCAACACCCTAAACCCCTAAAAACCTAACCCATTTAAGTGTGGATCCCATTTAACCCCCAAAACCCTAACCCATAACCCCTAAATCCTTCATTGCTAAATCCCCTAACCCCCTAAACCTCTAAACCTGTAACCCATTAACCTCTAAACCTATAACCCCTTGGAAGGATTGTCTGTAAGTGGAGGGCCCGATTATTGAGCCGGCCATCCTTTTCCGTCTCGGAGCGGGTAAAGCCATCCCTCCTTCAATAGAAAAAATTAGCTCTTCCCAGCTGGTTTGCTGCTGGGCGAGGCTGTAACTTACTATTAGCCGAATCAAGCAATGGTGGCTGACCACCGTGTCTGCATGCTTTGCTTTTCTAATTCCACGAGCAATATCATGCAATAAAGAGTTTAAGAATGCAGGTAAATTGATAGTGCATTTTTGTTTTAGCACGGCTAACAGCTTAAGATGGCGAGGTCTTACCACGTCTTTTCTACCGTCGCATGTTATGTAAGACTGCACGATCCTGGCTAATTCTGTCCATGGTTCGCCTAGCGACGCCGGGTGTACTCCTCTCCCTTTGACTATTAGCCTCTGTCCTTCATCTTGAAAGATTTGAATGGCCTCCCGAATTCTGATTTTCTTCTGAGTCCAGACAGTTCCTTGTGCGGGGATGCCGGATACTTCTGCAATTATCTCATCGGTCACTGCTATCTGCCTTCCTCTGACTGTGGAGGAACCTTCCTGCAGATTTAACAAGAATTCAGTAGCCACTGCTTCATTGGGTTGCTGCATTCTCATAAAGTATGTAATCCATCCCAGTTTGTCTAATATTGCTCGTGCAGCATCAGAGACAACCAACGTCTGAGGTTCGCTGCGAATTGAACGTCCGCCCATTTCTGTTCTTCGTTAATTGTTCTCAACACACAGTAACCTTAATGGAACAGCACAATGCACAGTTCGCTAAAATTCGTTATTTTCTGAAAATGCAAGGGTTTTAATTCATAAAAATCTATTGCAGAGATACAGGTGAAGAAATTTTGGGTATCTGATCTGCATGCAGATATTTCCGCCCCGCAAACGAATGAAAGGTCGACCTCGACCGTCGATTAAGGTGGCATGTGTGGAACAACAATAGGACGGCAGTGAAAAAACAGGCGCAATCATGATAAAGTCAATCAAATTAAGTAATTACTGAAATCGATGCGTAAGATAAATCGGTAATAATGAGGGAATCACGTTGTAATAATTCAAGTATGAGGTGAAGGGACAACAAAAGATTAATGTAATTGCGCTATTTACCACATTAAAGTAATATGACCGATTTATAATATTTTTCATGTGTGATGGTTCGGGGATAGAACTTAAGGAATTTTATGCATTTCTTTTGATATTCAATAAAAATTATAGGAAAGAGGGTTAAATAACTATTGATTTGTATAAGTATGACTTCAATACCATTAACAGAGCTCTGCTGCCCACAGGTGTCCATAAAAAAAAAATGCTCACAAATTCAAAATACAAACTTAAAACAATCGTTCAAAAAGTGTTGTTCCTTTAAAAGGAACAGCAAAGATAATCTGCGAAACTGCTGTTCCTTTTAAAAGGAACAGCAAGGAAATGCTCTGCAGACATGCTGTTCCATTTGAAAGGAACAGCAAAAACACTGCGCGAAACTGCTGTTCCATTCGAAAGGAACGACAGAAAAATATCCTACGAAGGTGCTGTTCCTTTGGAAAGGAACAGCAAAAACACTCTGCGAAACTGCTGTTCCTTTCAAAAGGAACAGCAGAAGTGCTGTTCCGTTAGAAAGGAACAGCAACGCGAAAAAAACACAGAATTTTTATTATTTTTCGTTTTTAAAGAAACTAAATTCAAACGAAATAAAGAAGTATTAACTAAACATCCATACCTAGGAAAATAAAATTCATTTCAATTTAATCTTGTGAAACTAAAGTGGAATATAGGAGGACCCATTCCAAGAAGGGCATCTCACTCAATGTTCAAATAATATTGTTCATTCTCTTACATCCATACCTAGGAAAATAGACTTCCTTTCAAGTTAATCGTGTGAAACTGAAGTGGAAGATAAAGTGACCCATTCCAAGAAGCTCATCTCACTTCAAAAATTTCTCGAGATTTCCAAGAATTTATAACGATATTAAGGTGCTATGCTTGTCTCCTTTATCACCTCATTGCATTTAGTCAATTGTTTTTTAAATTTAAATTTATTCATTAATTTCAAAAAAAGTATTATATAAATTATATATAGTTGTTTTTATTTTGATTTATGTTTTAGAATTTTATTTTATTTATATTAATATATCAATTAGTTTAATATAAAATATTTTTATTTTTTTATAGAACATTGATATTACAAAATATTGTAACAAATTTTATTTAATTAAATATTCATGTATTTTTTTTATCATTAATAATAATAAAATAATTTAAAATAAAATTATAATTTTATTTTTTTATCATTTTTTTATTTTAATAAAGTACTATTTAAATTATATAAAGTACCAATTCTAAAAACTTAATAATTGTTGTGTTTTATTAGAGGAATAAAACTCGAGTTGAAAAAACTCTAGGATGAGAGTTTTCAAAACTCTCATACGAGAGTTTTCAAAACTCTCATACGAGAGTTTTCTAAACTCTCATACGAGAGTTTTCTAAACTCTCATACGAGAGTTTCATTGGGTAAACTCTCGGGCGCAAACTCTCGTCCGAGAGTTTTTTAAACTTTCGGCCGAGAGTTTGGCCATGCGTTTAAATGTAACTCTAGGCGGGTTAAACTCTCGGTCGAGAGTTTTATAAATTTCTCGTCCGAGACATTATCTCGGCCGAGAGTTTCTGGTCAACGAAAAACACAGAAAATTCTGCAATTTTCAGGAACCTGCAACTTTGGAGGGGCAGAACACCTACAAAAAAAAAATGTTATATGTCGGACCAAGTACCATTAGAGTCATCTCTGAATCTAGTTTCTAATGATATGAAATTTGTGGAGTTTCATTAAAAAATTCAATTTTTTATTAATTTTTTACTAAACTGTGTCACTATGGAATTTCATTTTTCGAAAAATTGCACTGAATGAAAATTCAATAACTTTCTAATGAGGACACCAAAAAATTCAAAAAAATCATGCTGCACTTCCTCTCCCTGTCTACTTCAAAAGGATACTCTCATTTTTCTTATTGACGGTCACATTGAAAAGAAAATCAAAGGATTATAAAATGTACTGAAACATCACTGTTTTTTTTCTTCGTCCATTTCAAAAAATAATAAAAAATAGTGATTTAATCCGAAAATTACCGAAAAATACTCTGTGCACTAGTGCAATATATGCAGATTATGATGCTATGGTTTTTTTCCAAAAAATGAATAACCTTCCCTAAAAAAAGTAAAGGATTATAAAGTGACTATTTATGTTTGCCTGAAAAGTTCAAGTCTATGCAGTTAGTAAACAAGAAATTTACCCCTCTATATGTCAATATTTTTTAAAAAAAAAAATATGGGTATGGAGAATGGCTGGAATCCCAAGCCCACCTGAAAGGGGCTATGGCCGATTGAACTGTGGAGAGCTCGATTATAACTATGTTGTACATAAGGGAGGCTCTCGTCCCATGTGCGAGGATGCTTTGAATTGTACATGCGCAGAATGTACAATCGATGCAATTGACGACCTCATCCCGGCCATGTTTGGGGATGGAAAGCTATGGACTTGGTGAGCTTGGTATCCAAGATCGACGGTGGACAAAATGTCGGGGGAACACTGCTATCAGATCGATATGATAGATTGTGGGATCCCAAAGTGCACCCACACTCGTTCAAAGAAGAGTTTAGCAGTGGCTTCTGCTGTGATATTCTTCTTGCAGGCCGCCATAATGGCCATCTTCGAGAATCTGTCGACGACCACAAAAAGACAGTCATTTCCCTGCATAGTAGAAGGCAGGCTTGACATGTAATCCATGGAGATGGATTCCCAAGGTCGAATAGGGGTAGGTAGAGGGGTATATAGGCCTTTCTTTTTGATGGTCGGTTTGGAAATGGCACAATCAGTGCAGGATCTAATGTGCTTCTCGACATCCTTTCGAAGGTTTGGACAATAGAAATACTTCTCCAGGATTGATACTGTTTTCTCGACCACGAAATGCCCAACGACTCGACTGAAGTGTGCTTCCCATATCATCTTGGCACGCTTGCTTGAAGGAACACAAAGGTGTCCCAGGTGACATAAAATTGCATCTTGGAGGTGAAAATTTTGGACTTGCGTACCCCCCAAGAGTGCCTTGTAAGTGTGGCCAAATTCTGGGTCACTCTCATAGAGAAGCGGCCAATCGGAAGTCTCATGCCCACAAGAGTTGAGCACGGTGGTGAGCACCACGGTCGGTGGTCGGCTGAGGCAGTCTGCAACATTATTGGTGCTACCCTTCTTGTACTTGATATTCAAATGAAACTGTTGCAGATATGTGGACCACTTCTGATGGCGATCATTCTGCAACTTCCCTTGTGTCTGTATGTTTGCGAGGGCACGTGGTACGTATGGATGATTGTTTCCTTCCCCAAAATGTAATGCTTCCATTGTCGACAAGCTTGCACAATGGAGTACATTTCTTTGTCATATGAAGTGCTATTGACAATCTTGGAACAATGTCTCACTCTGAAATGCCACTGGATGTCCCTGTTGAGTAAGAACTGCCCCAATAGCATAGTCAGAGGCATCCGTCTCGATCTCAAATGGCTGTTGCAAGTCTGGTAAAGTGAGCACTGGGGCAGAACAGAGGCGGTTTTTCAGTTCTGTGAACGCCTTCTGTTGAGGTTCCGACCAAAAAAAATTTTCTCTCGCTCCTCCCTTGGTGACTTGACTCAAGGGCCAAGTGATATGAGAGAATCCCAACACGAACCTCCAATAGAAATTAGCAAGACCCAGAAAGCTGCGAAGCTCTGTTATAGTGGTTGGGGCTGGCCAATCCCGAATGACTTGGATCTTGGCCGGATCCACATGCACCCCCCTTTCATCAATAATGTATCCCAGATATTGAACCTGGGTCATGCCAAAAGTGCACTTTTCCAAATTGGCACACAACTTGTGTTGCCGAAGTGTTTGGAGGACTTGTCGGATGTGGTGAAGGTGCTCTTCCCAAGTCTGGCTGAAGATCAGAATATCATCCAAGTACACCACTACAAATGAGTTGGTGAATAGCCGCAAGATGTCATCCATCATCCTCATGAAGGTGGCGGGAGCATTTGTCAACCCAAAAGGCATGACCAGCCATTCGAAAAGGCCTTCCTTGGCTTTGAAGGCCGTCTTCCACACATCGGAGGGTTCAATTGGTACCTGGTGATACCCAGACTTCAGGTCAATCTTGCTGAAATATTTTGCACCTGTGAGTTGATCCAGAAGGTCATCAATCCGTGGGATTGGGTACCTATTCCGGACAGTGATCTTGTTCAGCGCCCGATAGTCAATACAGAGTCTCCACGTCCCATCCTTCTTTTGTACCAACACGATCGGGCTCCCACGGGGCGATGAACTTGGTCTGATGTGACCTTTCTGCAACAGCTCCTGAATCTGCCTCTTGATTTCATCATTTTCCAGAACAGAGCGTCGATAGATCGGTCCATTGGGTAGTGGCGCACCTGGGGTCAGATCGATCGGGTGCTTGACCTGGCAGTGCAGAGGAACCCCTGTGGGTGAGGTGAAGATGTCCCCGTACTCCTCCACGACCTTATCCATTTGTTGTTGTCGTGCAGAGGGGCCCTGTCTGGAGGTCGTGGCCACGGTCTTCTTCTTGCCCTGGGGGCGGATCATCAGGAAAACGAATTTCCTGGTTTGGGAAATGAGCTTACTACATTGTTTTGCAGTAACCAAAGAGATAGTCGTAGGAGGTGGTACCTCTGGTATCCCGTACAACTTATTTCCCAAAGTAATAATAACAGCACGAGGTCGAGACTCATACACAGCATGACGCTTCCACAAGTATGGTTGTCCTAATAATACATCAGAAACATCAATAGGAGCAACGTCATATAATACCTCATCCGTGAAGGGCTTGATGCTATAGGGAAGGCGGCACTGCTGGCTGACGCGGAGATCTCGTCCTTGGTGAAGCCACCCGATAGTGTATGGATGTGGGTGAGCTGTGGTCGGCAAGCCCAACCGCTTCACGGCGTCTGCTGAAATGAGGTTCTTTTGGCTCCCATTGTCGACAATGAACTATACTGGGGAGCCCTTTACCCACATCTGGGAGTGGAAGAGACGTTCCTCCTCCTCTGGATCTTCCGGTTCCTCTTTTTGGATCTTTGCAGTGGCAACAGTGGCGTTGGGCTCCGCATCAATAATCTGTTTCCCTTTTTCATTCGCCTTTTCAGGTTCTGATTCGGAGTCAGAGCATGCATCCGACTCAGAAGCCCTCATCTCGGCCACTAGCGACTGCTTGGCCCGACACTCACTTGTGTTGTGAGTGGAGCTCTTATGGAACTCACACCACTTTCCCGTGTCATTCTTTGGCTTTGCGGTGCTGTTCTTTTCTTGTGGCTTCGATGAGTTGTCTTTGGCCGCCATGCCTTGGCTCGGTCCTTTGTTCTGCGGTTTGGAAGCACCTTTCCCTTGCTTTTGATTCGCAGATCCAAAGTCTCGCTTCTTCTGCTTGAATTTCTGCTCAATCTTGGCAGCATACCGGTATGCCGTACCAAGCGAGGAGATGTCGAGGAACTCCATTTCCTCCTGAATGTATCTGTGCAGACATCTGCGATACTTTAGCACCAAATGTTTCTCTGAATCTTTGATACCCAACTTTGTGCGCAGGGTATGGAACAGATTCGTCAGCTCGTGCACATCTTGATCCCTTTGTTGTCGCAGCGTGGTCCATTGTATGTGCTTGTCCTCATAGCTCCCCACGGGATAGTACTGTTCCTTGACGACGTCTCGGAAAGAATTCCAAGTTGGTACGGCCGAGAACAGAGAGGGTTCTGTCTGGTCCTTGTTCTCACAGTAGGTTTCCCACGAGTCCTTAACATGGGGGGTAGCTTTGAGGAGTGCAAAAATAATCTTCTCCCGGTCTGAAAAGTCATGAACAGAGAAATATCCTTCTAATAGATTCAACCATCTATCTACGGCATCTGCGTCTATTTGACCCTCGAATATGGGAATGTCAAAATTTACTTGTACCTTAAAGGGAGTCGCAACTCCAGAGTGGCTACTGGATGCAGATGCGCCGCCGGTGGGCAGCCGTTGAAGGATCTGAGCAAAGTTATCCATCATCACGTTCCTTTGCTTTTCGAGGGCCTCCTCGAGCAATATTTTGATAGGATCTCCTGCTCCCTCATCTTTCTTTTCGTCCCCCATGGGCGTCCGTCGAGGTTTGCGAGGC